>CANSZD010002847.1:0-327697 GCA_947648045.1 Beta corolliflora | reverse complement strand
GCTCCCATTTGTGATGCTTCTCGTGGGATACCTCGGGTGACACAACTCTCAAGAGTGTCCCGCACTTATCTTCTAATATGTAATTAACCGAGGCAAAGCAACGCTTTTCAGCCACAAACCTGTGTCAGCCTAATCCATATTCTAACACTTACAATCCGTGGATCGAAGTCACCCAAACCTCATATCTGAGCAATAATGTGTTATAATCTCACCTCAATGAACCATATGTCCTGACAAAATCTGTGTTCAAAGGTCATCAACCTCACAACAAGCTTTTCTCGCTTCCAAAGAACTTTAGGTCTCACAACCACCTTTAGCCACCACCCAACCATGACAGAAATAAGAATATGATGTTTCGTATGCAGAAGGTTTTTAACGCTTTTTGCCAGCACACCAAGGTTCACGGGAAATTGGAGAATGGATAACAAGGATGGTGAGGACTCAACCAGCTTCAGCTATTATTTTTTCCTAGTGGAAATAATCGGGCTTTCACATCTTCACAACCAATGCAACCAAGACATCACTAATGCCATCACTCTTAGGAGTAGAACGCAGACATGTGTCCTGAGATGCCTAAGGATGATCCTATTGAGTTTTAAAAGAATGAAGTCAAGCATCGACAATTTTGCTGTATCCCAGGAGGCTTAATGCAGAAGCCGACAAGAGCTGAAAAAGTTCCATCTACCACCCCGTGATAAAGGTACTATTCCCTAATCGCCTGACATTAAAGACTAAGCTTGAACACGCCCGGTAAGTTTTTGGAGGTAGTGAAGAATCTTTAGGTAATTGTCCCTTACCGAACTTATTACTCAAGTTCTTGCATATGCTAAATTTTGAAGGAAAATTTCGACTCAGGAAGAGAGCCTTAATGAATCAGATCAGTGAGCTTAACGTTGTAGCTTGGGGTAAGCTTGCAAAACCACCCTACTAAACTGAAAGACCTTGGGAGTTTTCTTCTATCCCTTGTAACATTGGCACCATTTTTATCGATAAGGCTTTATGTGATTTAAAAGTTAAGAGATACCAGTCTCTCTTACCGTTTGTAAAAGTTTGACATTTCGGAGATTTAAAATGTACTAATATTACTCTTCAAATGACCGACCGTCTACATGTGTAGTACTCCCCTAGGTATTTTAGAGGACGCCCCGTGAGAGTAGGTAAATTCTTTTATTCCTATGGATTTGCTGTGCTTCGGCAGAAGAGGATACCTGGGACCCAAATTATTTTTAGGAGACCATTCCTTCATACTCGCCGGTCACACCGATGTTAAGAATGGAAAATTAACTTTGACTGTGAGGAGATGATAAGGTGACTTTTAGTTTGACGAATGCCTTAAAAAGTCCTATGCTAGAGAGAAGCCCGTTATAGAATTGATGTCATTACTGGCTGGGTTAATGATGTACATGCCTCAATGTCCATACACCGAGGGATCCTCTGAGGCTTATTAGCTTTGTTTGCTGTTCTACGGTGATGGTAATCCCTTAAGTGCTGAAATGGATGACTAGGAAGGAGGCTCACATGTAAGGAGCTTGACGAGTATTACCACTCATGAGTAGGAACCAGGTTAGTATATGATACTGTCAATCGCAGAGGTAAAGAAACGCGAACCGAAACCCCGCCCTCTCTCTACGATATGCTTTTCTACGATGAATATGAAAATATCCCGTGATTATTAGTGCTTCACCGAATGATGGTCAAATGTCTCAGCTTTCCTGCTTGTGGAGAGAAAAGATAAACAAGCCATTGGATATAATATTGATGAGTTTGAAAGGTATAAGTCACGACCTCGCATGCATAAGAATTCACCAGAGGATGATCATCGCCCTAAGATCTGAGGCCAACATCGTCCCAAGCCCAAATATGCGGGTAGTGGTTAAGAAAGAGGTTATGAGTGGCTGATGATAGAATCATCTACCCGTATTGTGTCTCTAAGTGAGTGAGTTCAGTCGAAGTGGTTCCTGGGAAAAGGGTGGAACTATTGGTTGACATCAAAAACAAAAAAATAGAAATAATGCTACAAGAGTAGTGCAGCGGGTTGGCGTATGTGCATTAATTATAGGAAATTAAATGTTGCCACCCAAGAAAGATCACTTTCCCCTCCTTCAGTGACCGAATGTTGGAAAGGCTAGCTTGTCACTCTTACTTTTGTTACTCTAGATGGCTATTCGGAGTTTCTTCTTCAAATACCTATCCCACCCCGGATGACCAGTGAGAAGACCACCTTTACATGCCCATACTGGTACCCGTGCTTCATCGTAGAATGCCATTTGGACTCATGCGATGCCCCCGCCACCTTCAACGTTGTATGATGGCCATCTTTTTTCGAGTCCATTGAGTCCATTATGCAAGTGTTTATGGATGACTTTAGCGTGTATGGAATCGGGACTTTTATGCATGTTTGATAAATTTGGCTAAAGTTTTGAAAAAGATGTGGAAGATGTCAATCTTGTAAGTGATTTGGGAGAAGTGCCACTGCATGATTCTTGAAGGAGTGGTACTTGGTCATATTATTTCTACGAACGTGGCATCCAGTGGATAAAGCAAAAATTCAAGTGATTAAGAAATTACCCTCCCGTGAAGTGTTAAAGGGTGCGAGGTTTTCTTGGTCAGTGCGGGGTTTTATCACCGCTTCATCAAGGATTTCTCTAAAATTGCTAAACCACTTACTACCTAAAGCTCCTCGAGGATGCCCCGTTTCGTTCACTTGTGAATGACTTGTATCTTTGCAAGGATGAAGCAAGCTTTCTTATGCTCCTATCATTCGATCTCCGGATTGGACCACTTCCATTCGAGAGTATGTGTGATGCTGCTGACTATGCTATGGGGGCCGAAGCTGGGTCGAGGAAGGACAACATCCTCAAATGCGATATACTATGCTAGCAAGACACTTCCTGAAGCTCAAGTCCGACTCCGTCACTACCGAGAAAGAGCTTCTAGCTGTGGTACCTTGTTGCATCGGACAAGTTCAGGACCCATTCTGCTGGGGTCTGAGGTCTTGCTGCTTGGTACCGATCATACGCATTGAAGTACCTCCTAGCCAAAAAGGAGGCCAGCTGAGACTTCATTCGGTAGGATTTTGCTTGCTCCAAGAATTCGATTTAGAGATACGAGATGCAAAGGGAGCGAGAAAATGTAGTGGGGATCACACAGTCCGGATTGAAGTACGATGATATGGAAGAGGGTCTACCCATTGATGACTCATTTCCCGGAGTGATAAGCTCCCGGCGTCCCTTACGTCAATCCGTGGTATGCAGGCTTCGCCAACTTCCGGTGTGAGTGGGCGAGACTCCCCCAGAGCCGAGTTATGCCAGAGGAAGAAATTCCCTCCATGAGGCTAAAAAGTATTTTGGGACTACCTCTACGTGTACAAGCTTTCGCTGACACCATCCATAGGCGATGTGGTCCCGGAATGGGAGGTACGTGACATTGCGAAGCACTCCCACTCCCCGCACGTGTGAGACAGGGCTTTGGGCCCCTCCCAAACCGTTGCTAAGGTACTTGATCCCGGTTTCTTACCGCCTCCATTTATTCACAAGATACTAGTACCTTTGTTAAGTCTTGTGATGCATGCAACGAACGGAAATATTTCCACGCAGACATGAGATGCCCCCCCAAGCCCCCATTTTGGAAGTTGAATTATTTGATGTATGTGGGTATTGATTTTATGGGCCCCTTTCCCTCTTCCTCGGGCAATAATTTCATACTTGTTGTCATGATTATGTGTCTCGAGTGGGTGAAGCCTTTTGCATCACCAACTAACGACTCCAGAAGTCGTTATGAAAATGTTTAAAAGATTATCTTTCCAGGGTTTGGGGGTACCAAGGGTTGTCATAAGTGATGGTGGATCTCATTTTTCACAAACGAACTTTCGAGGCTCTCGCTTAAGAAATATGGTGTCTACCATAGGGCGGGCCTAGCATATCACCCTCGGGACAAGCGGGCGGTGAAGTGTCTAATCGTGAGATAAAGACTATCTTAGAGAAGGTGGTAGCTAAATCTAGGAAGGATTGGAGTGACAAATTAGATGACACCTTATGGGCTTACATAACTGCTTTTAAAGACCCCTATTAGCACCACTCCTTACGGGTTAGTCTATGGGAAAGCATGTCACTTACCTGTTGAGCTGAGAGTCCAAGGCTTTTGGGTTGTTAAGGAGCTGAACCTTGGTGCTGGGTTAGCAGGAGAAAACGCCTATTCCGGATTAATGAGCTTGATGAACTCCCGGTTGAATGCTTATGATAGTTCGCGTCTCTACAAAGAGCGCACTAAGAGATGGCATGATAAGAAAATTTTGAGTAGAGTTCTCAATTGGTGACAAGGTCTTATTGTACAACTCTAGATTAAAACTTTTCCCTCGGTAAGTTGAAGTCTAGGTGGGTCCGGGTCCGTTTTCTATCACTAATGTTAACAAGTTTGGTTCTATTGAGGTGATGAATGCAACGGTGAAAAGTTCAAAGTTAATGGCCAACGCTTAAAGTCAGTATCATACGGGAGCTCTGTTGGATCCCGTGGAGGAATTATACCTCCAGCCCCCTTCCCCTTCGCTTGAGGGATGAGGCATCATGGTCATGCGGGACCTTTATAAACCCGGCGCTAATCGGGAGGCAACCCGATTTTCCTTTTCCTTTTCTTCTTATTTATTAGATTTGCTAGTTTTGTAGTTTTTTTGGTAAGAGGGTGAGAGGGTACTAATCATCATCTTGAGGCTATATGTGTGCGGAATTTTTCGCATAATAGCTTGGGTCGTTATCCAATTGAAAAGATCACAAAAATCAAGGAAAACGCCGGTACATTTGGGCGTCGCCGATGCGATCGGGCCTTCTCCAACGGGCAACATTAAAACGATTTTCACTCTCTTTCTCCCATTCATCTCCCAACCTCTTTCTCTCTCTCCTTCAAACCCCGACCTCCAATTCTCACCTTCTTCCCTAAATTCTCCCTCCACCATTGAAGACCTCCATCTAAGCTACTTCAACCTTCACAAAATCACTCCTCTCCTCATCCCCTATAAATTTCTCACTCCATCCTCTTCATTTTCTTTCCTCCATCCTCACATCCATCTCCTTCCTCCTTCCTTCCACCATTAAAGTGAGTGAAAAGCTTCCTTCCACCATCCCCCATTAAAGTGAGTGTGAAATCCTTTACATTTTTCAAGCAACATGAATTTGAGGAGCGTCGTGAATCCGGCACCGGGTCTCAACCACCACCACCACCGGTCCCAGGGCGAGACTTTTTCCGGAGGTCATCTTTTCGTCGGAAGAGCGGTGTGAACGGTTTCGGCGCCTAAAAGGGTGCGAGGTGAGTCCTACCCACTTTCTTGATATCGAATTTTTGAGTAAATTGGGTATTGCATCCGAATTCAAGGATTTCATGAAAATAATAGGGATGGAATCATTTTTTCCGTGCATGTTAATACATATCCTGTCCTTGTCTATGAATTTTATAGTAGTCTTGAGGTTACCAAACCCCAATTTGGACCGTCTCATATGTATCCTTTCGACTACTAAATCGGGACTTTCGCCTATCCCTACCGGAATTTGCAAGAATTCTTCGAGTCCAATGTCGGGGAGATTGGGCACCCCCTAACTACCACCATCGTGACACCTACTTTGCCATCACGGGTGATGACAATGAGTTCACCCTACAACATTGTAAGGGCAAATACATCTACCAACCCATCTTCAAACTTTGGGTCAGGTTTATGTCTCGGACCTTTGTTTGGGAGGGTGGAAGGACAACTAATCGGGGGATGAACTGTACTTAATTGGGAGCTATATGCTTAGAGGGACGCGTCACAAATTTCAATACAACATCCCTCACCATGTTGCTCTCCAAATGGAGCGTATTGCTACCACATATCCCAAGAGGCGAGCGGACGGTACCTTAACCTCTCGTGCCATTGTGCATGGGGGGTTGATCACTCTTTTTCTAGGAAAATCCCGATTTTGATGAGTCCCTCTACCCGGCCCGCCATAGGACCTACCTCATGGATTATGCATTCCTAGATCGCCTCAGTTGGTTAGAGAGGGTGGGGATAAATACCGGTGGCGCAACAATGGGATGCGCTCTATTGAGCTGCCTAGTCCTTTAGCTAAAATCGGACACAGGGCTACCCCATTACCACCTTCCCATTCTTTGTCCTGACTTTCCCACCCCCGTCCCCGAGATACCCCGAAGGCACCTTTCACCGCCGCCTCCCTCATTCGATGATATTGCCTCTACTTTTGATGCTCCCCCTCCCCCATATTCTGCTGCTCCTCCTTCTTTTGATTTTCAGGATATGATGAGCATGCTCCCGGCGGATGGAGTGCGGCATTACTGCCAACTCTGCAGCCATCCGAGCATCGACCCGGCGGGTTGATGCCAACTCTGCAGCTCTCCGAGCATTAGCCGCGTGTTGATACATTGACCAATGATCAACACCTAGCTATGTATCCCATGTACGATGAATCTGCAGACGCATCGGATTGCTTGAAACAGACGCGCACCCATCTTGGTATACTTGGAACACGAGTTACAGCCAGCCGGGATCCAGTAGTAGGGGTGGCGGAGGTGAGGATGATGATGGTGATGATATTTCCATGGATGAGTGATATCCATGCCTTTCCTTTCCTTTGTTGCAATGAGGTCATTGCCACGTTCGGCTGGGGGAGGAATTCGTGAAGTCTTGCCCTCTCATTTTAGTGCTTTTTAGGTTAGTTAAGTTAGTTTAATTGCTTTGAAAAAATGAAAAAATCACAAAAAAAAAAAAAAAATAACAAATTCTTTGAAAAAAACACAAAAATACGAGTTGAATATGAATAGATTGATTGCTTCCTGTGCCTCAGAACTTTGCTTTGAAAAATGATTTAACTCATTATCTTTTGGATAGTTGGGCATTTGTGATTGGGATGTTGTGATGTGATCTCCCGATTGCCTTGATCTTGAGTGGATTTTGATGATAAAGCGCTTACTCTAACTGCATGCTTGAATTGGTTAGATTGTGAGGATTCATTCTAGCCCTCGGATTTATATCTATATCCGGTCTATTCTTGTGTGTTAGATCCTCGTAGCATTCTTATCTTGGCTTTGGCATTGTACTCGTTGATTTATGGTGACTTTGGACATGTCTTTGTGATAGAGGCGTTCATTTGTTTAATTTTTAAGCCTCGAGTTGTTTGATGAATCATTTTTTTCCCTAGCCCCGCTGAGCCCAATGACTTTTTTGGATCTATATTAAGCCACATTACACGCCTTGAGCCTTTACAATGACTATTGTCCCAAGCCTAGCTTGGGGGAGCATTTGTTAGGTTGATATTATATCGTGTGGTTGATTCCGTAGGGTGGTTGGAAAATAATGTTATGTTGGTACAAAGTAAAGTGAAAAAGAAAGAAAAACAAATAAAAAGAAAGAAAAGAAATAATACATGAAAAGTCTCCATGATCTTCACTCATTTAGTTTCAAGAAATTCATGAGAATTTTATTGAAGGAGACAATTATTGGTTGGTTCGTGAAATTTCAGAGTTGGTTATTATCTTGGTCATGTTGTTGATGCCATGGGAGTTGTTTCGACCACACCTAGTCTTACTAGTGTTTTTGCTCCCCTTTTCTTGGCTTTTCCACCACATTCCTTAAATAATTTCCGTACCTTTACCCGAGCCCCATTACAACCACGAGAAAGACCTTTTGAGCACGTGGTTGATTGTTTATTGGAATGATACTGAGTCAATATGCCAAAGTTGAAGATTAAGTTTGTTATTTGAGTCGACCTGATTAGGATGAGCGATTTCATACCTTTCTAAACACATGAGAGTGTGAGTGGGAAGGGATATTATGGTTGGGTTGATGAGCGATCGGGCACACTTTATGCTCGCCACAAAATTAAGAGGAGTGACACCTCGGTGAGCATCTTTTCAAGATTTGCATGATATGTAGGGCAGCTGCATCTGATGGTTTGCTTAGGTGATTGGTGGTCAGGGTGATCTGAGCAACTGAACTTGAATTTTGCTTGCTTGAACGATTTTGAGTTGAAAATATTTGAGTTTGAAATTTCTTATCCGAGAGGTGAAGCAATTTTATTCTTATTAATGTTGTGCTTTGCTTGGGGACAAGAAAAGGTTTTAGCTTGGGGGAATTTGATGTTATGGTTTTATATAGAGTTTTCCCCCTACTTATAAGCTAAAAAGGATGTCAATGGTGCTCTTAGGAGTCATTTTGTGCTAACTTTCTCCATCTAGTTGTGGTTTTCAATTCCGTGTCAAATTGCAGGTTTTAGGGAATTATTTCGCTATTTTCTACTATTATTTGACCGCTAAAGCTGGATTGGGAGAGGTTTTATGCTGAGTTCCAAAGTTCGAAGATACTTTAGGGACCCTTGAGCAAAGGAAGAATTGAAGACTTAGGATTTGAAGCAAAGAACGGAGAAATATGCCCGGGCCCGATCGGATCGGGCAGCGGACGCCCAATCGGGCGCCCACAAGAGAGACAATCGGCTTTGTTGCGGGCCCGATCGGTTGCTTTCGCCCGTCGTTATTTCGGTGAAGCCCGTCGGGCGGTTCGGCCGATTGCATCGGGCGTGTTTGAGCGAAGTTTACATGCGCGCTGGCCGAGAAGTGTTGGGCCGCCCAGTTGTATCGGGCGTGTCGGCCCGATTACATCGGGCGATGTTCGTTTTGAGCGCCGATGCTTTATGGAGCCCGATTTCATCGAGGCATACTTGGCCCGATCGGGCAGCCGACTCGACACGCGCATTTAATGATTTTCGAGCTATTTTTTATAAGACTTTTCCTAGTTGTTTTAGGTTTAGTATAAATAGCAAAATCGAGAATATTATTAAGGATCTTTGGTTTTTTAGTGATTATTCTTCATAGTTTTCTCTCAAGAACCCTAGTTTATTACTTTTCACTTTGGATTCAAGATCAAACATTTGGATTACTTGCTAGATCAATATAGTTGTTTAATTTGGTAATCTTCTTCATTGCTTTCTCCATTATTGATTGCTTTCTCTATTATTGATTGGATTGATTTCTTAGTTATTTGCAATGATTCAAAGTATGAATTTTTACATTGATTTTGTTATTGTTTTTCGCAAGCATGAGTGAGTAGTTTTATTTCTAGGATTGTGGGGACCTATGTATGCAATGAGGGATTGATAGATTAGTGTAATTACCTTTAATTTCAATTGTTTCTGTGATTGAATCGTTCATGCTAGATTTATGAATTTGGCTTTGATTTGTATTTCTATTATCGCAATATTGAATCTGCTTCGAGAGGAGAGATTTCGCATAGGCTTTCAATCATTAGGCTTAGTGATCCTTGACCATGCGAGTGCGGCTAGGTGATCTTTGAGGGAGGTAATGTTCGAGAGAAATTACATGTGCCCTAGATAAATTGACTTATTGGGTGGTTATTAATCGTCTCTGATTTCCCGAATTGTATGCATAGTGATCCATAGTCCTAGTTCTTTATTAATTGATTCTTACCTTCGTTTTTAGTTACTGTCATTTGCTTAGTTTAGTCACACGCCCATTTTCATCGATTTAGTTAGTATAATATTAGAATTCGAATACAATAGTATAACTTTCTCCTCGTGGATTCGATCCTGACTTCCCACCTCTTTGAAGGAATGGCAGTTTCTTCTTCTAGTTGAGGGTACCCGACAACTTCCCACTTTCTCTGGTATTTTACTAAGCCGCAAACTCGAATAAAGCACATCCAAGATAGGGGTTTTACTTACGGGAGCTTATTGCTTATAATTATTTTGACGGGAAGACCATTCCAGCGAAAAAGTGGATGAAACCTGTACCAGTGCCCGTGACTTGGTTTCCCCATGCCTCCAACATTCTTACCAATCCAGCCCTGTCATCGCTGGGTTTTTTTCAGGCCGACCCACATGGTAAGGATTCAGAGTTATTTTGGACAAGCATGTTCACCGTCTTTTACCTTTTTATTTTTGTTCTGTTGCCATATTTATTTGTGTCTAACCTGTTATTTCTTGACTTTATTTTTGTAGGTTGAGAACATATAGTCCGGGAGGTGTTGCATCTGAATCATCGTTGGCTGCCGATATCAAACATGCCTCCCAAGGCGGTTGAAAGTTGACCTCCATCCCGCCTTCTTCTGGTGGAAGAGGCGGTAGAAACCCTTCCCCACGGTAAAGATGGTCGCGGCGATGGCGTCCACGATGAGGGTGGCAACGAGGCCTGGGCCCCTAAAAAGACCCCCCAAGCGGCCACCACTAAGAAGACTTCCACTACTTCCCAGAAGAGGGCAAGGAGGAAGAGAAGAAGGGCCCCAAGCGTCCTGCCATCCTTCCTGCCAAGCAGAAGGTGGTCATCGGGGCCACCTCGACGGATTCGACGGAAGTGCCCCTCTCCCGAGTTATGGAGGTGGGGATGTCTTCCCTGAGGAATATGATCTACCGGCAACAATTGTTGCCGGACATGATTCTCGAACTTCGCCATTTTGCTAAGGTACGGAAGGTTGGGTTCCTTGAGGAGAGGGAGTTGGAGCACCCATGGAAGATCAAGAGGTTGTGGACTCGCTCACATGTGTGCGACGGCGAAAAATATGCGCCAAGCACAATGTCGGTGATGACGAGTCAATCCATCTGAACTACCCTCTGGAAGGCGGGAATTTTGGCTACCGGATGTTGAAGATGATGCACCTAAATATGACATGCTGGTTGACGTCATCAGAGCTGCTGCTTCCGTGCATGTCCATCACCTTGTCCTGGTAAGTACCTTTATAATCGTCTATCTTTAACGATTCTGGTTATCAAGTTGTTTCCTCCTTCTAATTCTTTCTTCTCGTTTTTTCCTTTGTAGTCAGTCGGCGCAGGAGATGTGCGACCTTTATCGGTTCTTCCAAGGCGGCTATTTTGCTACCTTGGACGAGAACCGGATAAAGATCGGCAAATTAAGCAGAGTCAGGCTAATCTAGAACGGGTCACACTTGAACGGGACGGACTGGAAGCCCTAAAGATTGAGAATGAAAAACTCAAGGACAAGGTTGGCCGATGCGACACCGCGAAGAATGATGCGAGAGAGTGCTAAGAGCGGCGTACATTCTAACTTGACTATCTCTCTTTTTGGGTCTACGAACTTAGTGGATGCATTTGGTAAGAGAGAAGCCAACACCTACTTGACTAACTCTATTAACAGTCTACGACCTAAGCGGATCTGCCGTCGAGGAGAAGCGACTCCTAACGACTATTTGTGCTAACGGTCAGTGATATGTTAATTCGTCGTTAAGTGAGAAGCATAGTACATTCATTACGACTAGAGTATCTCAATTAATGGTAAATGGTCTAATCGGCCCAACCGTTTGAAGAGGAGCAAAGTCGGTTTCATTAAAATGCTAAAGAGTCGTTTGCAAAGCGAAAATGAAAAGCATAAATAAAGCGGAGCACCACAATTGGCAAAATAATTTCGTTTCACTAAAAGAGATAAAATGTCATTACAACGACCCCCTTTAGGGCAAAAGCATAATACGAGGTTGAATAAAAAGCATGGAAATGGATGGGACGAGCTTCAAGCAAGTGCCCCATCATCCGCTGGCTCAGAAAGCTCGGCAAGGGGGTCGGCGTTAGCAATATCGACTTCTGTGACACCATCATCCACACACTCGCCTTCATTGGGAGTTTCAAAAGCTCGGTTGGTATGAGCGTTCTCAACGTCTGTTAGCGAGATGGTCGGAAAGGTATGCTTAGTGCACCTCATCACTGCCTGACCATCGCACTCTCCACCAACCTGGGCCTACCGGTCTTTCGGCCCTTGAAGCTCCTTTTGGGCGGCCGGCTTGACCCCTTCTCGGACTCCAGCTTCTGCTCCAGAGTCTCCGGGGCCTTGAACTTCTCAGTCAAGCCCTCCACCTCCTTGATGGCGGCATCATATTTGCCCGCCTTCTCCTTGAGGGATTTACTCCCATCCTTCTAGCGAGAATTGTTTAGGTATGGAATAATTGTTGTAGGGTGAGCTGGTATTTCCACGTTAGTCACACTCGTTTGAGACACGGGAAGCCGATCACGTAATGTAACCTCGGGGGTTGATCCGAGGAATTCCCCTCCGATGCCTAAGTTAGTAGAGTAAAAGTCGTTAACTCTCAAGTGCTTGTATAATAATGATTGTGAACGTACCTTAATGGCGCGAATCATGGGGTATTCATGAGTGGCTGGGAGTGTCTCGAGCAAGATAGGACACTTCTCCTATTAGTCTGGATGAAATTCTATCCTTTCTTTATACTTATCTTTAGGCCCATAAGCCTCATAAGATAATAACAAACCAGGTCCAGACTCATTACTGATGGCCCAGGCGCAAAATACCGGCAAAGGTGTCCAAAAGTGACCGGTATAATCTGATTTAATTGATTATATTATGTATTAAAAGTACCTTTTATTTCTGAATTGCTTTTTAGATTGGAAACCTAAAAACACATATATTCAAATTAGGGGTGTAAGTTCGGTTTTTGGTTTGGTTTTAGGTCAAACCAAACCAAGGCCGAAATAAATTCGGTTTTGAAATTTCCAATCCAAATCCAAACCGGAATTCGACTCAATCCAAACCAAACCAAACCAAAATCTGAAACCATAAACCAAACCAAAGTAAACCAAACCGAATTTTATTAATATTTCAAAATCTAAACCAAACTATACCAAATCAAACCAAACCGAAATTAAACCAAACCAAACCGAAATTAAACCAAACCAAGTATGTTGCTCATTATGCTTCATGTCATGGAACTAATAAAATACATGTGGTGTGGAGTGAGAATGATCCTCCCTCAAATAGTTTAAGAGAATATATCAACAACATTATTTCGTAATTTCGTCATTTTCAAAAAACAATGCATAAACCAAATTGAAGTTTGATGTGAATGAAAAGGATAATCGAACAACGAGATTCAAACCAATTGAGAACACGAGGACTGATTTTCGACCATAAGTTGTCCATAATTGTAAAAAATTATCAATTATCTAACCTTCAAATGACGAAATAATAAAAAAAATTAAAAAATACATCTAAGGGATTTTCGTGACCTTCTTTAACCGCGAGAGGAGAGAGAGAAATATCTGCTTCGTCGACCACTCGTGACTCGACCTTCGTCGACCACTGCTGATGGACCGGAGATGAGAAGTTAAACGGCATGCAACGTGCTAGGAGTGAGTGAGTGACTGAGACGCATTTAGGAGAGAGAGAAGCATTTAGGAGAGAGATAATAGAAACGGCGTGCTAGTCTCGCAAGAGGATCCCGTCCGAGTTAGTCTTAGGGTTAGGTTGTGGGATGGGCTTAGAGTGACAAACCATGTTGAATATTAACTCCTATTTACGTATGGTCTATTTGTATATTTCGGTTTTTTTTGTTTTTTCGGTTTTCCAAAATCAAAACCGAACCAAATCGAAAAACCGATTTTTTTTTAGTCCAAACCAAACCGATTTCTAAAAAAAACCAAACCAAATTTCTAATTCGGTTTGGTTTGGTTTTCGGTTTTTAACAAAATAAATTACACCCCTAATTCAAATAGAGTACAAATAATTCTAGTAATTTTTTCCTTTGTATTATTTTTCCTATGTTTTCCACTTTTCACGGCTCTCTATCACCTTATTCATTGCTCCTTTATTTTTAGTTTCATGAATAATTCTTTACTTTTTAAACATTTTACTTTTAAAAAGGTCAAGTATTATTGAGCAATTGATGATTTCTAGTGTGATTACCTTCATAGTATGTGCAAGGATAATCACCTCCGTATCCTATCTTAATTATTATTTATCAATGAATGTCTAAGAGAAAAATTTGGAGAAAATACTAGTGATTCATACCAATCAATTTATATGTGTAAAATAAATAAATAAATAAATAATTCACTTCTATACGTATCATATGAACTTATTACTTTCTCGATTCTTCTTATAAAAAACACACCCTCTAATTTCATCCGGCCCAACTCGTTCTCCAACCGTCCGTGTTATGGTCGGCCTTTCTCTAACCCGACCCAATTTTCTTGGTGGGTTGAACATGGTTTGAGATTTCCCAATATAGCCCGATTACAAGAGAATTTTTTTTAATGCATCTTAATAGTGTAACATGCCACATTGCCACATGCGTGACTATTGGGCTTTGGCCCATGTGCAAAGAAAAACCAAAAACTGCTCATTGGTATTTCATGGTAATTCCTTTCTCTCTCCTCTTCACTTCACTGCCTCTCAATATTTCTCTCTCCTCCAACATCTCGGCATATTTGCCGCTCGCCGCTTCCCCCTTGAATCACAGTAAGTGAGTTCGTTGATTGTTGAAGTTTAAATTTGTAGATTGATGGTGTGATTATTTATTTATTTATTTATGCCATCTTTCATTATCGTTTGTTTGTTTCATGAAATTAACTTGTTTGTTTATTGTTAATTCATGTTTTTTGGGATAATTTACTACATGTTGGTTGTAAGGTTAATAAATTTTGAGCACAACTTGGAATCTATGATCATTTACTTCTGTTCATGCGCAATTAATTAAGATGTTGCATTAAAAAAAACGAAAACAAGTAATTAAGATGTGCTAGTCTTGATGGTATTGTAACCTGGTTCTAAAATATAAGAACTCAATAGTTTTGATAGATTGTGAAGTTAAGTCATAAGAAGGATAGTAAGCAGAGAATACTAAGAGCACCATTAATGATGAATGAAAAAAATACCATCCCACTCTCTTTCTAACTTTCTCTCTCTAAAAAATTACATCCCACAATCTTTTCCCACTTTCTTCTTAACAATGAACAAAAAAAAAAGATCATCCCAACTACTTTTTCCTCTCTCTCTTACTTTTTGACCCCACCCAACTACTTTTTCTTCTTACTTTTTGACCCCACCCAACTACTTTTTCTCTCTCATCACCCAACCACCATTATACAATATTTTTATTATTTAATTTTTAATGATATGAAATATTCATTATTAATTGCTATTATATTATTAATTAATTAAATTAATATTTTTAATATTATAATTATCATTTTAATAATTAAGTTATCTACATAATTAGCTATTATTAATACGTAGCATACACAATTAGCGTTTTTAATATATGCTCATTAATTAGCGATCTAATAATTAAATTATGAGACACAATTAAGCATTTTTAATATATTTTTAATTTCGAGACACATAATGAAGTACAAGAACGAATTATAAACTTAATTAGGAACGAAATACATAAAATACATAATGAAATGCTCTTAATTAGCGTTACGACCAAACTTCTGCCATATATTGGCAACCAAATCACGTTTCAAGGATTGATGCACATGTTGATCTTCAATTGCATCTCTATTCGCCATGTAACGGTTGATATCTACGATCCGATCATGATAATATTCAAATTCGTCGCCATTATTACTTGTGTTTGAAGTGAACTCAGTAGTATCTGCGTAGTGTGCATATGTATCTCGTTCATCTTCCACAATCATGTTATGCATGATAATGCAAGACAACATGATATCATTGAGAATTTCCTCATCCCATGCGAGGGATGGTTTACGAACTATAGCAAAGCGAGATTGCAGCACCCCAAATGCTCTCTCAACATCTTTTCGAGCTCCTTCTTGGTGTTGAGCAAATAACTTGTCCTTGCGAGTTTGAGGACATGTAACCGATTGAATGAATGTTGCCCAGTTCGGATATATACCATCGGTGAGATAATAACCCTTATCGTATTGGTTACCATTCATCGTAAACCGCACGGGTGGTGCTCGACCTTCTAAAACATCCCTAAACACAGGAGATCGGTGAAGAACATTTAGGTCATTGCACGAACCTGGTATCCCAAAGAAAGAATGCCATATCCATAAGTCACAATCAGCCACAACTTCAAGAACTAATGTAGCAACACCAGCTCTTCCTTGATATTGTCCTTTCCATGCCGTCGGAAAATTTTTCCATTCCCAAGGCATACGATCTATCTTTGCCGATCATTCCTGGAAATCCACGTTCTTCACCGTACGCAAGTAGTCTAGCTAAATCATCCGGAGTTGACCGTCTCAAGTACTCGGCACCAAATTGGTTGATAACCCCCCTTCGTGAATTTCATTAATGCTATTCGAGCTGTGCTTTCACTAATTCGCACATACTCGTCAAGCGAGTCCGCCGCAAGCCCGTACGCAAGCATTCGTATAGCAGCTGTACACTTTTGAAGGGGAGATAAACCTTACCGTCCGGTACAATCTCTTTTTTGAGTGAACCATGTATCACTTGGTACGACACTTTCCATAATCCGAAGAAAGACATGTCGCTGCATTCGAAATCTTCGACGAAATAAACGAGCGAGGATAGGCGGTTGATCGGCAAAGTAATCATTGAACAATCGTCTATGGCCTTCTTCCCCGCCTCGAATAGGTCGGTGATGATCCTCATTAGGATCAGTCAATTTTGCTCTTCTATTCCTTGGTGCTGGAGTAACATTTGATATAAGAGTTGGAACATTTGGTTGAACAACATTAATTAAGAATTCATCTATTTCTTGATCAATGTTTTCTCGGGATGATCTTATTTCATCCTCAGAACTAGATGAACTTGAAGCGGTAAAGTTTAAGTTGAAAGAGTTCATTGTATAAATTTGAGAGGGTTTAGATTTGGTGTGAGCAAATGGTGAACAAGCAAGCATGAGTTATATAGCAGAACAATAATACATAAAAAGTAGTACAATAATGTAAAATCATAGCAATAATACATTAAAGCAGAACAATAATTTAACAAGCAAGTACAATAATGTTAAAGCATAACAATAATACATAAAAGTAGTACAACAATAAAGCATAACATCTGTATTGAAATGTCATAACATTAAAGCAAAGCAAATACAATAATGTATAAAGCAAAGCAAGTACAATAATGTATAAAGCAAAGCAAAACAGTACAATAATGTAAAACAGAACAATAATGTAAAACAGAACAATAATGTAAAAAGCTGTATTGAAATGTCAATTCATAGAATTTACACAAGTACGGTTTTTAACTTTTTTTTATTAATTGAACTTAAACATACACATTACTTAAAAAGGAGAATTTAAACTTAAACATAAACTAAAATTTAAACTTAAACATAAACTAAACATAAACTAAAATTTAAACTTAAACATAAACTAAACTTAAACGTAAACTTAAACTCAAACATGAACTACACTTAAACATAAACTTAACTAAAACATAAACATTACATAAAAAGGAGAATTATTCGTCAACCATATTGTTAGTTTCTCAATTGTTGCCTCCTCAAATGGTGATCGATTTTCCTTTGCATACAATGTTTGCAGCATATCCCAATTCCTATTATACTCTTGTATGTTCAAGCTCCTGGTTTGCAGCGCTATTTCTTGTTCCTTTGCAGCAACCTTCCTTATTTCAACGTCCAACTTTCTGGCTTCTCTTTCAACATCTGCACTCCTACCCTCTGAATGGATTCGAAGTCTTTCATTAAAATTATTGAAACACTCAATTGTCTGACCAGCCACCCCTTTCAGCTTAGACTTCGCTTTCTTTACACCATCTCCTCGTGGCTCGACGTCACCTCCATCACCACTGGTAGGTGTCTCGGGCATTGAGTCGCTTCCATCAACTCTCGGCCTTTTACCACTACTTCCGCTTACAGGTGAATCCACATTTTCTTGTGATTTTTGGGGCGACCACGTGGAGTTTCCAGTGATTTTTTAACTAAGGCCCTCCATTTACGAAACCTCCTCATCAATTTCCAAGCATGTTCGAGGATGAACCTACCATGTTTCCTATTATGCAATAAATGAGCTTCTTTCGGGAACATCATTATCGTTTTGACCACTCTTTTTTTCTTGCAAGAGCTTCGTCATAAAAATGCGGCCCACCTTAAAACCCGTGGAGCAAGTCTACTCCAACGACCTTTCACCATATCCGCATTCCTTGGAGCAATTTACGTTGGGTTGGCAATTCTTCACCGCCTCGAAAGCTTCCCAAACTTTTCCCCGGAAGACGCCTTTCTTTTGACTCGTCCCAATCACCTTATCAAGAGAAGTGTTCATAAATCTTTGAGATGAGATTCTCATCTTGAACTCGATCCCGGCCCTCTTACCACCACAACTTGCTTACGCATTGTGTTGTGGTTGTGGTTGTGGTTGCTCGCGGATAGATTTGGTGATAATAATTGCGAAAAGGATTGAGTTGGCTGAACAAACTCATCATTATCACCTTGTTGGTAATGACCACCATCCTCATCAACATCATTGTATGGAGATGAATCTTCTTGATATTGAGAAAATCCATAATTAGGATCAGGTTGATGATATGAAAGGTTGGCATTTTCAGATGGAGATTCATGGTAAAGGTTATCATATTGAGGAGAATAATATTGAGAATTTTCACCCCATTGATTTGTAATTATTTGAGAGGGTTGACGATAATTTGGCTGAATTTGACAGGGTTGACGATAATTTGAGTTATTTTGAGAGGTATTTGAGCGATTTTATTGCCTAGGCATTTGGTTTTTTGAGCGGTTTTGGGGTTGGTTTCTTATATAATTAGGATTATTAGGCTCCATAATTATAAGAATTTTAAAATAAAAGAGCAATAGAAGAAGAGTTAATGAAATAAATTAGAACAAGTAGAAGAAATTAGTGAAGGAAGATGGAGAAAATTAAGTGTGTCCAAAATATAGCAAAATGGGTCTCTATTTATAGAGCTCGAAAAAATAAAGCCGTTCGTATTTTTTTTTTTTTGATTTGTATTTTTTAAATAGAACCGTTGCAAATTTTACAACGGTTATATTTTTAATGCCCAATAGGAAGTGCCATGTGGAAAGGGCGACAAATGTCGCGCGCACTTGGTTCGGCGTGTCGGCGCGTCGGCGGCCACAAAGCTATTTTTTTTTGCCTTTCCAACGGCCAAACGCTGCGTTTTGGGCGAGCTCTCTCACGGCTCCGGTCAAAACGCAGCGTTTTGACTGCTGGAGAGGCAAAAAAAATTAAAGAAAGTCAGATCGGGCAGTGGGTCCCACTCCCACGCCTGATCATGTTTTCAATCGTGGGATACAAATTTTTTTTACCAATCAACCAACAATCTTATTCTCAATCATCACTAAGGGAGCCCATTTAAGATCAAGCACATAATCTTTCTTTTTTTTTCACCATTAAGGATGCCCTAATAGATTGGATTAGCCATATGATATCGGTGCTTATAGTTTTGCACACCTTATGTTCTTATCTTGGTAATGCTAGTATCGCTGCCATTTTGCTAGTATTTTACTGCCTCTATGCTTAATTGGCAAATTGGGTATCTGATTTGTTAACACTATTGCCGATTACAATATCGAAGTTAAGGTTATGTGTGATCTGTTGTTAGGCTCCGTTTGGTTGGGCATAAAACATTTTCAGTGTAAAATAATTTTCATGGAAAATAATTTACAATGGAAAACACAATTCAAAATTAGTTTTCATTCTGAAGCACTTAGTTGCTCGACACCATCTGAATGGCTGGTGGTTAGCGATTCAACACAGGAAGCAGCAGCAGTGCTTCACTTACACTCATTGCTTAATGATGAAATTCGTGAAAGTGACTTTAGCTTTCAATACTCGACCTCTAGCCTGGCCACCTTTTTAATGCTCTCTAAATGTTACTTGCTAGCTGTTTTAAGAGCATTAGTGCTCAGATCCCTCTCAATGGTCCTAACCTCTAGTTCCTCTGACAATGATTGAAGCTCTTCTCTAAACAATACATTTTCTCTCTCTAAATATTCAATCTCGTGTTGAAGCTCAAGATAAGGAGAGTTAATTACGGAATGTTCTACTGAGCTTGAAGCTCGTCAAGCCGGTCCTCAAGCACGGCTTTGGCACTTCCAATTCATTAGTTTTCTCGGTTATAGCTTGATTTATTCTTCTTTCTTGCTCATCCCTTTCCCTAACACATTCTTGTAGAGCTTCATCAAGATGGCTTATATTACTCGGGCTTCCAGGGCTGACTTTTGTGCACTGTATCTTCAAGTTGTTGCTTCAGGGTGGCTGCTTCTTTTTTAGCCTTGTCCCACCGTAATATTAAGATATAAAAACACTTGTTACAGTATGCAGTGACACAAACAGGGGGAAATATTATTTTACCCTCTTTCCTTGAAGGGCGACCTTTCTCATATGGTCATATATATATCTAAAGCTTTGTGTTTCGAATATGAATAACGTTTCAAACTAATATTACATGCATTGAGGAAAGCATTTAAGGCCTCAAGGGTCTGCCACGAAACAATTGCCTCAATGAAAGATGGTCTAATTGCTTCACTACTGAACACTTATTCAGAAAAAACATAAGGACGTTGGTATAAAACGAGTGCAACAATCCATGACAGAAAGGGAGGTAGCAGAGTGGGAGAATGAAATTCGTTTAGTAAAATAGAAAGCAGGCATTTCAAGGCTCAAGGCTAAAAAAGAATCATCATATGACAATTGTAACTATGTATAACAGAACACCTTTAAACATCATTTATAATAATTACATGCAACAGCTTTCTTGGCCACCTTAGAATGTTGCTTTACCAGATCATCTTTGAGACTGACATTAGCAAGGGCAGCATAGTTTTTCTGTCAGAAGCTTGAGACTTTCATTATCTTCTTTACAACTGATGTTGGCTTCAAGTGCAACGTGCAAATTTTGAGTGTTCTCCATGGAGGTGATCGACATATTCTCATTTGAAAGGCTACCTTTTGAGCAGTCCTCCATAAAGGCATTTTGATTGTCGTTGAGTATGCACAATCACAGGAATTGGTTAAGCTATCTTTCGTCCCAACGATATATGGAGCATCTGATAGTTTTCCAGTCAAACTTTGTTCCGTCTCGTTGGTTTCTTCTCTGTTGATTTCATTTTATGTGGCTTTAGAATTAACTTCTTGTGACTGGATGTTACTTGGATCCATTTAACATCTCTTGTTTCGGCCATGCAACACTTATCTCGTCAAAAAAGTACTCAAGGGAAGAGCATATTTTAGTGTCCTTGGGGTAAAATACTATTGTGGATGAATGAACAAAAAGATTAGAAGTCCATGGTCAGGGAAAAAGACAGGACTGAGGATGATGTGGGTAAAGTATCTACATCCTTCATTAACGTTTTGATAATAATAGCTGATAGCCCACTTATCAAAAAAAACAATAGCTGGATAGCTCTATGAACCAGATGCATATACCAAAATTCATGCGTTCATTAAGCTTTCTCAATGAGGGGAAAAAACCATATTCACAGTATGACAGTGCACCAAGTAAGTAAATATATGTTGGGCCTGCAACATAAGAGTAAATTGTTTTACTTCCTAGGATTGAATCAAAGCTAATTTGGAACTAACTAAGGACTAGAACAAACATGCAAGTTAGAGCATTCAATGAAGCCACTAAATTATATTGAATCTGCAATTGTTTCCACGTTCAAAAGCTATAGGAAGCTAGAGAACATGAGTTTGACTAAGACGCACAGCACAGATCTGAAGATTGGTCAACCAAAAAATTCCCTCAACATACCTATACTACCTAGCCTAACATATTCTTTCATATAAAATTCCATAAATAACTTGGTTTAACTAGCTCTGAAGAAAATTAAACACCGTTTAAAGAACACCCATCTAATGTATATTGGAGAACGCAAATTGCTACAACCATCTTCATATAAATCCTCAATTTTATATCATTTTTCCGGTTGAAAATCATGCAAGAATAAGGTACTCAATATCAGGCTTCATGAACTTCCTTGAGATGTGAATTTTTCCAAAATAAAGGTACCTACAAAAAATCGAGGTTGATGATGATAAATGACTAAAGTTCTGAACTAAAAATGTTGGCCAAGCCCCATATATTTCTATTAAGATACATAATGTTAGTGCCTCATTGAACATATACCCCCAAGGCGACTTCGGAGGGAAATTGATTTAGCAACTTCAACAATCGGTAAAGGGTTCAAGCACATAGGAATGCAGCTTACAAGGCTATAAGTGAAACAGAACCTAGGCAATGAAGCACATTGAATAAATACAAAAAAAATCTTTTTCTCTTCCACAATATGTACTTTTAATGAATAGCATTGCTTAAGAAAAGAAATATTTGATGCTCATCAAACATACGATGTACTCCATACTACATGTAATACTTAGGAGACAACCATACAAAGTGATATACCTTATGTAATCATTGACAAACAAACAAATGCTACACTTTCGTACATCGAAGCTCAAAACCTTGTGCGCTTACTCAATGCATCTAATAGTCGATACTAATTGGGTCCGAGTCCAAAAGAAATCCAACAAGGATAAAACTATAAAAGTGAGTTTGTGCTCTCACTGAAGGCTGAGGTCTTCAAATTCTTATTACAACTTCAACCTCATTTGTGCAAACAATATATTTTCTTTTCCAAAAGCTCAAAACTAACTTCATACTGGAAAACTAGGTTACAAAATGCATAGAAAATAAAACACAAGAACCATCCATAAGGGCCATAACTCAAACATCATTAATCTAGTAGTTTCATGAATTTACCATTACATGAAGAACTTGAGAGTCATACCATCACAACTCTGCATCATTAGGCAAAAATGACCTAAGGAAGAACAAAAAATTATAAAAATTTGGGCTTGATAACAAACCTGATCCTCTGAAAATATGTCAGAATGTGAAGACATTGAGCTCGAGCTTTCTCACGGCTACTCTCACCACCAATCTTACGAGACGATCTTTTACCCCACAACCATTGTGACTTCACCATGTTAATTCCTTTGAAATTCACTCTCCAAATAACTCACCATAAATTTCATTTGTACTTGAATTATGGCCTTAAGGACGTGTGGGAAACACTTCATCTACCTTTCAGCTAGTTTATCAGATTTCAACTAAGAAATTAAGCTTTCAGGATCAAGTAACTTTTCCTAGCTTTTAGCCAACTTTTTAGCTTTTTAATACATTATGTGTAGCTTATATCTTTAGCTTTCATTTGTTTGGAAGTAAAAAAATTTCCTTGACATGGTAATCACATTTTCCTTTGGTTTGATGTAACAATGCGAGGCTAACTTCAATCTTGTTGGTCGCCATAGTTGAACCATTTCCATTGAATTTGACATTAAGAACCCTATACCATGGTTATTCTTACTAATTGACGAGTCTATCATAGCAGAAATGAAAAAGTCATAATCAGAACGACTAGAGAAGCGGGGAGGAACATGTCTTGGTGGGAATTGTTGCTTGCTTTCGTAGAAGTTGAAGTATATAAAAAAGAGAGATACTACAAATTTGGAGACTTGGTGTTGTTTGTCTTTTTTTTTTTTTTTAACGTCGGAAAACGTACATTAATGAAAAGACGAAATACAACCTAGAGACGAGTCTAGGGGATCATTGCATCTTTGCTAGCAACACACGCTAGGCCTTGTGATCCCGCGACGGGGCCGAGACACTTGACAATTACAAACATTAAAACAAGAACAAACAAAATTAACATATTTTTTCCTAACATGATAAGGGAGGTCCGATGACGAGAGGAGCATCATGATAAGGGAGGTCCGATGAGAGAGGAACATCGCTTTTCCTTTTGGATCCGACATGAGGGATGTCACCTTTGTTGATCTTTTGTCTAAAGCTGTCTTCTAAACTCGGGATTGGGGTGGAGAGCAACTTGTCCAATTGGTCTTTGTCGCCTTACAATTGAGTCTCGTAATCTTTGCCTTTGCGTTGTCTTCCTTGAGTGAATTATCCGGACAATGAATTTTGTCTTGCTCGTGGATACTTGCACTCAAAATTGTGTTAGTTGAGGTACCGATACTTACCTCCTGGTGTTGCATGCCATGAAGAGTCGTATTTGTCCGATTTTCATCGTTCGGACTCGATGGCAGATATGAGATATCAGCCTGATGATGGCCCTCATCCTCAATGAGAGCCGAATTAGAGACCTGTGCGACCCGTAATTCGGAATTGCGGGGGGCCTCCTTCAAATTTCCATTTTTTGAAGTGAAGGTGCGGACCTTCAAAATTGACGAGAGAATGGGTTTAACACAATTGGATTACTTTTCCTTTCCTTAACTTTTCTAAATCAGATTGTGAAACCATGAGGCGCGAGCATGGCTTTCTTTTTGTTGGCGAAGGGGATCTTTTTAATGTTTTGTGCACAACGAGGCCACGCACACCGCAAACAATCCGAAGGTGCCTCTTACTCCCCACTTCGTGTCTGTTTGGTCATGATCTCATCTTCATTGCTTTGTTCTCTGAAGAGAAATTGCTCTTGACGTCTTCGTGGAGTTCCAAATTCATTGTATTGAGTCCAGGGTTCAGCAATGGGGTACTTGTAACATCATGTGGGCCTACGCCACTAATCACCGGTTGTTGACCTACAACATCATCAACCCTAGGAACCTGAAAAAGGACAGCCTCGAGACTTGCAATCTCCTGAGCAATCGCCTTATTTTTTGGCTCAACTCCTCTAGCTATCCTAAAGTTAGCGTAACCAGCTTCAAAACTTCCAATTTTTGTTAGAGCCACGCCTCGCCTAAAAAGAGCTTTCACATTGCTTTGTTGTCGACCCCCAACACCAAGGAACATGAGCCGATGGCTTCCTTAAACAAATTAAGTTTGATTTCACACGGCTGCAATGTTCAATTGCAGAGAAATAACTAGCTCTCTAATCTCATGATCAATATTATGAGCAGAGCACTCTTCATACACGGCAGAAATGGTAAC
The DNA here is from genome assembly GCA_947648045.1 of Beta corolliflora. Lineage (NCBI taxonomy): Eukaryota > Viridiplantae > Streptophyta > Magnoliopsida > Caryophyllales > Amaranthaceae > Beta > Beta corolliflora. The sequence continues at coordinate 303,025 of CANSZD010002847.1, read as the reverse complement.
ACAAAGGCACTTCATAGCATTCCTATATGTCTCATAAGCTAGCTTTGCAGAATTCAGTCACTTTAAAAAGAGAATTACCAGTCTCCTTTAATGAGGTCACATACTGAATGGCCTCGTTAGGTCCAGCAGTGTTTGCAAACAAATCCTCAAGAACACTATCCTCCTCATCCCAGAAATCAAGGTGGTGCAACAAGAATAAAGCTAAACTAGGATCCTCCTCCATTCCCTCCAAATGAACCATTTAAACTAGAAGTAACTTAAAGCGATAATAACTACAACTAGAAAGACAAACCAAAACCACGAAACAAAAATTTAATAAAAACTAAACGTAGCACTCTTCAATCCAGTCCCAAATCAACCATTTTCATCACAACAGATTGTGTTCTTCTCTCCCTCTAAACAAAAGCCAATGAATCGTGTTTGTGTTATCCTTTAGTATTATTGGTTCAAATGATTTCAGCAACGACAAGGAATTTGCTACTTTGAATCATTACCTTCAAGCCATCTTCATCTAAAAGGAGACTAACTCCCTAAAGGAATAAAATGGTATGATTGATATTTCATAATAACTAAAAATCTACTCCATATAACTAAAGCCACTCATTAAAACATACTTCCTCCGTTCTGTTTTGAATAAAATGTAGGACCTTGGCACGGGGATTTAGAAGAGGAGAGAGATAGAGAGAAAGAAAAAGATGGAACCATGTGATGAGGAGAGAGATAGAGAGAAGTGAATACCAAATAAGGTAACGTTTTATTTATTTTGGAACGGCCCAAAAATAGTAAGTGTTTCATTTAATTTAGAACGGAGGAAGTAATTCTTTTTAAAAAATAAAAAATATAATGAATAATGCCAATCAATACATCCTCTGAACAAACTATGACTCTATGAGGCATACTGTAAATACAATAGAAATTAAGATAATATTCCTCAACAAATAAACATATGATCATGCGCAATACCAGTCTTGCAGTCATAGTATATGGGATTTCGACTCGTCTCTCTGGTTCTCTTGAACTTCAGTTGATTGCAGTTCTATTTCAAGACCATGAAGGATAGACGATGTAGAAAATGCATACATCCTAATATATGTCAGGCGCTCACCAATGTGAAAACTCAGAGGAGCCGATTGCAGTGTATACTGAAGAGAGTGTATACCGAAGATAGTGTATGCTGAAGATTTGTGGTTTAGGAAGGTAATGATGTTGCGTGCCTATAGGATTACATCTTTGACCTGCACACTCAGATCAGTCTTCTTTTTACCTTTTACAACAGGAATAAACCCGTTGATAACACAATCACACAAGAATAATTCAAACTCTAACTTCAAAGTTAAAAAACAGAATATAAGCATTGTCAAAAGAGAAAAAAGCTAATCAAGCACTCAGATCTCTCCACCAATTAACAATCACATAAGCAAAGTGGTCTAGCAAGTACGCTTATGAGAACCAAGTTGGGTTTATAAAATATGAAATACTCAACTCCATGCTCTGCAGACAGGAAGAAGGAAAGAACAGAGAAAAATTTAAAGTACTCGCATCAAAATAATGGTGTAGGTAGGAGAGAGGAGAAATCAAAATTTAACAGGGCATGGAAGATAATGGCACAGCATAATATACTCGGTCCATAAGATTTGACTAAAAATTGAAAGATACATTGCTTTCACCAACCGATTAGATATTCTTCATAAGGAGTTAGCTTTTCAGAGATTAATTACTCAAAAGTCAAAAGAATCATTCTTCTCAATCCAGAGCAATGATTCTTTCAAAATCTAAATTTCTCAGTTTGATTAATATTTTGTGACAAGAGGACTGGGAGGCAAATAAGCTCAAAAGTCAAAATTAATTCAAAAAGTACAGAACTGTTAAAAGAACTTTAAGTGAACTATATATCAATAGCGGTGCTGATAATCTGAACCCAAGTAGAAGTCCAAACAAACCTCAACGCATTTGAAATGCACATTGAGCCATTAACACACTAAATTAACTAGCTGGACAAAACGTTACATGTAAAACTAAGTATGGTTAAACAGTGTCAGTTCTAAGAAAGCAATTTAAACATATGCCCATTATGCTTATAAGCTAAGCTAAGATTAATGCATGAACTCACATCAGACACCCACCATGAGATAAATTATGGCTTCAACATAATTAGATTTCACATAATCAGACATATCTATCATATGCATCATTGAGTTGAAACTTGACATCCTCCTCCAGATCTCCATCGAATTCATCAATGTGTGGATTTCGGACGACGATCAACACTTAGTGAACATATATGGCCATCATCTCTAAATACAACAAAGGCCCCAATTGGAAAGCCAACTATAAACAACTTGTTACGCACAAAAGCTGAGTGACGAGAATAATAAGGGCATACCAACCATGGTCTTTTAAATACAGGTGACGGAGCACCAGTGCATTTCTTTCCATCGTAGGAAACACAAACTACTTCAACTTCATTATACTTTTGCGCAATCTTGCCATAAGACTGAACCAGTAGTTTACGAATTCATTTATCATAGGGGCCTCTTACGACGAATTAAAGAAGAATATATTTTCCCTTTAAGACCTGACACAGGCACCTTAGTTCCGCCTTGAAAAACGTAGTCTCGTGACCCATAAATCAACAATGACTCTAAGGTAACATAATTCAACTTTTCCAATTCTCTGTCGATCACACGCTGTTTAGTGAAGGGATATGCATCAATACCAAATTTATCCATAATTATACCAGCACAAGGTTCGTAATATGAATTACGAGGACCCACAACGATCTCTCCATCTTTAAGGTCAAAGGCTTCCTGAAGCTTAAGGCTTGCTGAGCTCTTATATGGTGCAACCCACCAAGATAAATTCATTTTCGCCAAGACATTCATAAGTAGGCCACGGAACACTTGTGGATCAATAACATCAGATGGAGGTGCACATACAACCACAATCTCAAGCTCGTTGTTTGCTTCTCTACAAGCCTTGTCAATTTTACAGACCACCCTTAACGGTTCCCATGATTGAAAGATGCACAGGCCCAACACCTTTTCTTTAAGGCGTGAAATAGGCAAGCTGCTCTTCCCACATCGAACTTCCTAAAACCTTCCTGGACACAGAATCAGAGGTATCGCACTCCAAAAAATCTTCAATGGGACAAGCTTGAGAAAATATCTGATATGCTTTCCTATACTCATCTTCAAGTTTGTCTTCCATAAAGGGAAAGGCATAGGTTCCATGAAACAAAAACGAGTCAAGCTCACCGTGCAACAAAACAGTATGATCCTCATCTACAAGAAGACCTTTTGGGCAGCTACCATCAAAATTGAGAGCCTTTCCTATAGCGATAGAAAAGTACCGGTATCCCACCCCGGGAACCGAAGGCGTAAGGAGAAAAGGCTTTCAAGAAATTTCGTCTAATGATCTCCATATCCAACCTATACTCGCCTTTGCCTTTGTTATGTGGTATATTTGTAAGGATAGTGATAGATCCAGTCCCCGGCTGTGGCACAATTACCATCTCAAAATCATCTCTCGAGTTATACAGCTCAAACGACGCAACTGATAATGCTCGGAGGACAGAGTCTGTCCATAGACTAGGAACTAATACACAACAAACCAAGATGTATTTTTTCGCAAGGCTCTTAAATTCCACTCGACGACCGTCTAAACGCTGCAGGTGTAGGAGACCACCGTGTTTCGACAACAGGGATATTACATCAAGACGCTTGCCTTGCTTTGTATCATCGTTGGATAAAGATGATGGAACCTTTTCTTTTTTACCATTGTTATTATTATTCAAAGAAAAATTATTGTTAAGGACAAGAGTTTCGAATCTGCCTTCACCATCATAATCCAATTCAAATTCATCATGGCTCTCATCAACCACCCTAATATCACAATCTAGTACTTTCGACAACTTTTCTTTTGTTGATGATAAATATGACGAAGGAACAAGCAGGAAACAAGTAATCATACAGACATCCTCCTTTACTCAATCAACAATATAGTTTTAACGGTTTTTTTCACCAAATACCCCTGACAAATTTTTTTATTCACCAAGATACCCCAACTTTTTTCAAAATACACCATATACCGTACCCCTGACTTTCTAAAAAATACATCAGAATGCCCTTAATGACTAACGGCGGTTAACACCGTTAGTCATTAACCCTAATTAACGGTAAATAAATCTAATTAACCCTAAAAAACCCTAAGTAAACCCAATTAACCCTAATAACCCTAAGTAACCCTAACTCTCTCTCTCTCCCCCCAACCCAACCCCACCAGTCCCCCCAACCCCAGTCCCACCCCCCTCCTCCCCCCCGTAGCCCCCACGCAGGCCCCCTCGATCTCTCCGACACCCCTCCCCCTCCCCCGCAGCCCCCCACGCAGGCCCCCTCGATCTCCCCGCAACGCCCCCCTCCCCGCGCCGCGCCTCCCATCCACCCCCGGCCCGCATCCCCCTCCTCCCCCACCTCTTTGAATCCATGCGCCCCCCTCCCCACCCCCATCGAATCCGCGACCCTACCCCCCCCCCCCCTTCAAATCCCGGAGCCCCACTTCGATTTAGATCGGAAAAGTCGTGAGATTAGGTTGAATTTTCCGGCGTTCTTCTTCTTCGATAAGTCGGACCTACTTGTGGTGTGTTGTAGAACCGTTGGATCACCGACTTGCTTGTTTCCGGCGACCGTTTGATCGGATTTTCGGCGAGAAATGTACGGCGAAACTAACCTCGGGAGGATCAACGGTGGAGGTTACGCTTGTTGTTGTTGACGATTTGAGGAGAGAAAATAGTCGTTCGCGAAGACAAGAAGCGTAAACGCCCACGCTGCTACCGTAATCCGATAAGTGCTCGGGATTGGAAGGGGGGGGGGAGGGGGCTGCGGGATTCGAAGGGGTGGAGGAGGGGGGCTGGGATTCGAAGGGGGGGGTTGCGGGGCTGGGGGTGGTGAGGAGGGGGGAGGCACAGCTGCGGGGAAGGGGGGAGGGGGCTGCGGGTTAGGGGTGGTTGGGTGCGGTGGGGGAGCTGGCTGGGGTGAGGGGAGTGGTGGGGGGAGGTGGTGGTGGTTGGTGGTTGTTAGGGAGTTAGGAGTTGGGGTTAGAGTTAGGGTTATGGGTTAAGGTCAGGGTTAGGGTTAGAGTTAGGAGTTAATTAGGGTATAAAACAAAAAATTAGGATTAATGACTAACGGAGTTAACCGTCGTTAGTCATTAAGGGCATTTTGATGTATTTTCTCGAAAGGCGGGGATATATGGTGAATTTTGAAAAAAGTTGGGGTATTTGGTGAATAAAAAAATTTGTCAGGGGTATTTGGTGAAAAAACCGTAGTTTTAAACTATAATAAGTAATTCAATTGAAACCTAGCAATAAAAATAAAATCCTAACCTCTTTGCCGAAAACCACCGTCTATCCTCCATGAAAGGTAAATCAATCCTTTAGGGCTTTAGCTTTTTGGAAATGACGACTAAGGTGAGGGGTAAAAATTCGATGTACTGTTTGGATTTGGACCTAATCCAATCCGATCCGAACGGATTTCAATTTTCCAATCCGAATCCAAACCAATTAGAGTTTGAATCCGATCTAATCCAATCCGAATTTTCAAATTTTAGATTGGATCCGATCCGAAAATCCAATTTTTTAAAACTCTGTTTCTTTATGAAATAAATTAGGCGCGACAAGCCGACAACAACAGCCCAATAGATTTACAATTTACAAATTCATAATTCATTACAAACCCCATAGTCCATTAATAAACTAATAACAAACCCATAGGCCATAATTCATTACTACATAACGTAACATAATACATGAAGTTCAATCCAACAACAAAGAATACAGCGGGTTCAGTTCAACAACAAAGAATACAGCAGCATCACTTAAGCACTGTGCTTTTTTTAAAAAATAAATCAGTTAACACTTAAGCCCAATCCAGAATACATGATATAAGGCATATTATTACTAATCGGTTATATTGGATTTTCGGATCCAATTACCCTCAATCCAATCCGATCCGAAAATCCAATTTTTCAAAAAATCACAATCTGAATCCAGTCCCATAGTTGAAATCCTATTCGAATTACTAATACGAAATGGATTGGATTGGATTTCGAATTTTATCCGAATAACTTTCACACCTAACTAAGGTAATAAGGTAGGCGGGCATAACTAAATAATTGATAACTCCGCCTCCGCGTTATTTTTAGGGAAGTCAGGAAGCTGAACAAAATATTACAGAGTAGAAGTAGAATATAGATCTCGCAATTAGACTATTGAGATCCAGTAGGGATTGGAAATTTTTTGGATTGGGCCGTTTTCGGATTGGACTGCAACTCCAAACCAACGGAACATTGTGTTTTCGGACGAGTTTGAATTTCGTATTATGATTGTAGGTCGTCATCGGATCGGATGTTTTTCCTATCGGGTGATTTTGGATCGTACCAAGCCCAATTAGTATATCACTGACTCAGGTCCATGTAACTCTTACATGGACCCCCCCCCCTTCCCTCCCATACAAATACTTTATAAATACCGACAACCACCATAAAACCCAAAAAAAACTCCTAAAATCTCTCTCGTCCATTTTTCTCTCTCCTCAAATCCCCCAAAATCTCTCTCATCTATTTTCCTCTCTCCTCAAATCCCCCAAAATTTCTCTCATCTATTATTTTCTCTCCTTAAAAACCCCAAAACCTCCCTAAAATCCATAAAAACAGCCTAGATTTTTCAAATAAATAGCAAAATACAGCAAAATTAAAGTAGAAAAATAAGATTTTTATCAACGAAATCTTCACATTCACAAGCATAAATTCAACATTTGATCATGAAAAATACACAAGCAAGATGAAATAAAGAAAAAAAAAGGTAATTCGATGTATCAAATTGCAAATTCATGTATATTTTCAACAGAAATAGTTGCATTTATATTTTTACTAAGAAATTTGCTTGAATATTTTAGCTTTCTCGCATTCTTAATAACAAAATTCGAAGTATAGCCTTGAATTTTCGCAAGTTAAAGCAAATCTGTTTGATTGGCTTGAATATTTATAAAATAGTTGAAAATGAAGCAAATGTTCAACTTAAAATGTTCAATTGTATATGAAAATATTCAACTTAACAAACTAAATATTCACTTTGTATATGGAAATGTTCAATTGCATCTGTTAAAATTCAAATATCAACTTAACAAATAAAATGTTCATTTTGTATATGAAAATGTTCAACTATGTATGTTTGCCTTGAATTTTGGAAAATACTTAGACAATGAAGCAAATGTTCAACTGTCAACAACAAATGTTCAACTTAAAACAATAAATGTTCAACTTAAGACAGTGAATATTAAATTGAATATAGAAATGTTCAGCTTAGTTGTTTTGCTTGACTTTACTAACAAATTTGCTTGAATTTTGTAGATCCGAAGAAAAATCTCCCGAAAAAACATTGAAAATTCAATTGAAGGAGATAGTTCGAGAAGGAAAAGAAAGCAAAGACTCAAATTTACTTGTATATGGAAATCTGCAATTGGATCTGTTCGATTGTATTTGGAAATATTCAACTTAACATACAAAATATTCACTTTGTATATGAAAATATTTAGCTGTATTTGTTTAGCACAAAAATGTAAATATTCACTTTGTATATGAAAATATTTAGCTGTATTTGTTCACCATAAAAATGTAAATATTCACTTTGTATATGAAAATATTTAGCTGTATTTGTTCAGCATAAAAATGTAAATATTCACTTGCACAACTTTAGTTGCACAACAAATATTCGACTTAACAAAAAACAATATTCACTTTGTATATGAAAATGTTCGGTTGTATCTGTTCAACTTAAAAATGCAAATATTCACTTCCAGACCTTTACTTTCTCTTCAAATATTCAACTTAACAAACTAAATATTCACTTTGTATATGAAATTATTCAACTGCATATCTTCAGTTTAACATGCAAATATTCAACTTAACAAACAATTTATTCACTTCGTATATGGAAATATTTCCAAAGGTTCAATATTATCACAAAATATTCAGACCGAAAAAACAAATGTTCAAATGCAAAGTTCCAATGTTTATGTAGTAATACATGATTCACAAATATTCAAATTTTAAACCAAATACTCAAATGTTCAAATATTGACACAAAATATTCAAACCGAAAAAACATACCAAATTGGGCGGGCGCGGATGTGTCGTTGTGCACCGCACCTTAGGCCAAAAGATAAAATTTCTCCTACTCTCTTTTACACTAAGGAAGTATAATGGAAGTAGGGGTCGTATCCACAGGGGAAACGAGGGACGAGTTTAATACTTAGCGTGATTCAAAACCTAGATTAAGCTAAGGGCCGAGAAACCTAATAATAATTACAAAGGGGGGTTTCAAGTAGATTTACGAACAAACTAAAACTAAATAGAATATAAACAAAATGAGAAATCAATATGGGAAGATCTTGAATCCGATTAACATACACTTCAATTCATTATCGATCCTTGAACCTCCAATCTAATTATTTCCATAATTATCTATTGTTGAGAATTAATCTCGCGTTCTCCTTATTCTTAGTTGAATAATAGCACGATCAGCGTGACTATAAAACCCTAACTAAAGGATAACCTAGTCCGATCGCGTCTAAGTTCAATCCAATAGCAGCAATAAACACAGAGAACCAACAGACCTGCTAACGTCATACAAGCGATAAACATTCAACAGTTGATTCAATTTCCCCAAGAAATAACCAAGATGATCAGCATCTAAGTTACTCCCTAGTTTGCTACAAATCGATAAAAGAATAAAACAATCCGATTCTATTCTTAAATCTAGCATTAGATTAATTACACAATCAAACTAGTAATATTCCTAGCATAATCATGCAAAAACCATAGAAAGTAATCATAGAAATTAAACCATAATCAAAGAAACTAAATAGAGAGGAAAGATCTCACAATAATGCTTGAAGCTTCATATTAATCTCGTTCAAGAACAGTTCAAGCTACAATTGGCATAGCATAAGCCAATCCCATAATTGAAATCTACAAAAACTAAACTAGAAAATAAAAACAAAAAGAGAAGACAACAAGAGAGGAGTGGAGTTTTGGAGACTCCCTCTCCTTGTGGCTGCTGCCCCCCTAGGTCCAAAAACAAGTTTGGTATTTATAGTAAAGCTCAAAAATCAGCCGACATTTAGACCGACCTAGGGGTCGCGAGGTGCGAGTCTGGTCGCACCGTGCGAAGAGTGTTCTGCCTACCGCACTTTTGGGTCAGGCAAGGCGGGTCGCACCGTGTGAAGCGGTCGCGAGGTGCGAGCAAGGAGTCGCGAGGTGCGACCTATCTCCCGAGGTGCGAGGCGCGCGCCGGGCGAGAGCCGGGCGAGCGGCGGCGAGCATGCGCGAGCATGGGCGAGGCCGGGCGTGCGGTGCTTCGAGCGAGGCTGCTGGGCGATGAGCGATGCTTGCTGGGCAGCTTGCTTCGAGCATGCGATGCGGCTGGCTTACGATGATGGAGCGCTGGGCGACTTGGCTTGCGGTAATGCTTGTGGTGATGCTTAGCTTGATGATGCTTGGACTTTGCTCGGCTCAAATGCACTTCACCTTGGAAGCTCGGAATACATGACGTTAACACAAATTATCTCGCAAAACTCCGAACTTCCGCTAAGAGTTAAATAAAACTCGAATGTTAACAATTACAATCAAACCCTTAGCAAAGTGCACCCAAAGTTACGTAAATACTACGTGTAACTTGAGCGTATCACAAATACTCAAATGTTCAAATATTGACACAAAATATTCAATCAGATGATACTTAATAGAACATACCAAAAATCTTTACAAACAATTTTTTTTTTCAAAAACATAAACACCTGTTTGGCAAGAAGTTGTCGCTCAACATCGTCGGAAGTTCTCTCTCCTCCAAACACCTCTTTTTCTCTCCTCGCCGGGATCTCTCTCTCTCCTCAATTTTCCCCCGATTTCTAGGGTTTCATCTCCAAATCAAAACTTCATCTCCTTCATTTCAATCCAATCCAACGATTATGATTTTGATTTTAATTTTTCTGGATCTGCCAAAGGAAATTCCATTGAATTGAGGAAATTCGATTAAATTAAAATAAAATTCTGATGTCATCGCTAGAGATCTTCGCCGGAGTTTTTTCCATCGTGGTCAATGTCGATGACTTCAAATGCTTGCCGGAAATCTGACGTGGCTTCGCAGAAGATGAAAGCCATGTATGATTTGCAGAGAGAAGTAGATGTAAGATAGGAAAGAACAAAAAGAGAAAAAACTGAAAAATAGAAGCAAACGGTGTCGTTTTGGGAAAGGGGGTGCATGTTGCTACATGGACTCGAGTCCATGTAATAAATTGCGGTTCAAGCCAGGACATGTTTATGTTTTCGAGTTTTTTTTTGTTCCTTCTTTTATATAGTGGGGTTGTCATATGTTAAAAAAAAATTATACTTGTGGAATTAGTAATTCTTTTACATGTGTGCAATTAGTAACTGTCATCACCAAGACCAACCATCGACAACTACAGCTGTCACCACTCAGCACTATGAACAACCCATTACATGGCCACAATAAGGGTTCCCAACGGTGAATTCAAAACTTTTGGGACCCTATCTATTCCATCTATCGAGCCCCGAAGAAAAATCCCTCGCCTTCGGACTCAATTTCTTTTTTAATTCTATATATGTGGGCACCATCGACAAATTCTTACAAATAGGTATCATATTTTTTTAAACTTCGTCTTCTTCGTCGTCGTCGTCTTCTTCCTCTGATGATATTGTTCCTTCGAATTGAAAGCTTTTCTCAGAATTCAAGGATTCAACCATGAAAAAAATGGCAGTTGGAATTTATTTATAAAGTAAAAGAGAGATAGAGAAAAGAGGAGAGAGAAAGTGGCTGAAAATGGAAGAATGAAAGAGTGACAGTAAAAAGGGAGAGAGAAAAAAAGTAACCCCTGCATAAATCTAAGGTAAATCCTACTGAAGTATAAAGTAACTCCATCATAAATCTAAACTGACCCCTGCATAAGTGTAAATTAAGGCCTTGTATAAACTCCAAAGTATGCCATGGATAAGTACAAAGTCACCCTATAATAAACGTAAAAGTAACCCTTGCACAAAATATGAAGTAACTCGCAACACATAACAACAGTAACCTCTGCATAAGTGTAAAATAACCCGTGGGCCGTGGTACAAAACCTAAAGTAACTCCTGGATAAATATTAAGTAATCACATTATATATATAAAAGTAACCCCTTGCACAACATATAATCCCTTGCATAAATCTAAGGTAACTTTTACAAGTAACTCATAGTTTCAGAAAAAGTGACCCCTAATTTCAGTAAAAGTAACCCCTTACAATTACAAAAAGTAACCCATACTTTCAGTAAAAGTAACCTCTTAACATTACAAAAAGAAATCCCTAGTTTCAGTAAAAGTAAACCCTTAGCATTACAAAAAGTAATCCCTAATTTCAGTTAAAGTAACCACTTAGCATTACAAAAAGTAACCCTTAGTTTCAGTAAAAAGTAACCCACTAGCATTCGAAAAAGTAACCCATAGTTTCACTAAAAGTAACACCTTAACATTAGAAAAAAAGACCCCTAGATTCAATAAAAGTTGTCCGTGTTACAAAAAGTAACCCCATAATTCAGCTTGAACCTTTTTATTAGCTGAAAACGGATTAACGCTTGGGCTTCATTATAGCGCCTAGCTTGGGCTTATTTATTAGCTGGTCACACCATCTATTCAAGATGTGGCCAGCCTTATATAAAACTTTATGAAGGGCTTGGTTTTTTCATCATAGGCCCTCTGTACAAAAAATTAATATACAATCCGATCTCTATGAGACTATGACCATATCCAATCTAAACCCGCAAATGATCACCTCTAAAAGCTTACACTGAATGGCCCGTTTGGTAAGAGGCCATAAATGGTGGGAATGGTAATGCATTATAGTGTAAATTTGTACTTGAATTCCAACGTCATTACCTATGGTAATGCTACTTCATCACAAGATATCCATTTTCTTCCTAAAATCTCATTACCATCCATTACCACTTGGGAAGGTGGTATTGGATGGTAATGGAAATTTGTAAAGTGAAACCCATGTTTTGTGATAAAGTTTCATTCCCATGGTCATTGACATGAGAACTTTCATTGCGTGGACACGGAGCAAAACGCAGCCAAAAAACATAAAACGCGCGAAACCAATGAACATCAACTGTTCTCCAATGAACATTAAGTGGACCGCGAAACCAATGAACATCAACTGTTCTCCAATGAACATCGATCTCGTCAATTCTCCTTTGTTGGCCTTTATATTTATGTTTCTTAGTTTGTTTATTGCAGATATTTCTTTGTTCATTGTGTTTTCTTTGTCTGTTCATTAGGTTGAGTAGTTTGTTCACCAGATATTTCCTCTTATATTCATCTTTTTTTCTTGATGTTCATTGTTGATTCGGATGTTCATTGCTGACTCATATGTTCATTGAGTTTCGTGTGTTGTTCTTTTGTTCCACTTTCATCTTCATGTTGCTTAGTTTGTTCATTGAGGATGTTGTTTTGTTCATTGCGGAACGACGTCGTATCAAATGGTGCGCACCATTTGGATGGTAGACTCGTGTCTACCATCTAATTTGCGGAGTATGGATGTGTTCACAAGATAACTAACACCAAATTAAAGTCAAGGTCACGGCCCGTTTGATTAATGGTCATAAATAGTGGGAATGGTAATGAAATTTAGTGTAAATTTGTAAAGAAGTTCTCATGTCAATGACCATGGGAATGAAACTTTATCACAAAACATGGGTTTCATTTTACAAATTTCCATTACAATGGATATCTTGTGATGAAGTAGCATTACCATAGGTAATGACATTGGAATTCAAGTACAAATTTACACTATAATGCATTACCATTCCCACCATTTATGGCCTCTTACCAAACGGGCCATTCAGTGTAAGCTTTTTGAGGTGATCATTTGCGGGTTTAGATTGGATATGGTCATAGTCTCATAGAGATCGGATTGAATATTAATTTTTTGTACAGAGGGCCTATGATGAAAAAACCAAGCCCTTCATAAAGTTTAATATAAGGCTGGCCACACCTTGAATAGATGGTGTGACCAGCTAATAAATAAGCCCAAGCTAGGCGCTATAATGAAGCCCAAGCGTTAATCCGTTTTCAGCTAATAAAAAGGTTCAAGCTGAATTATGGGGTTACTTTTTTGTAACACCTGACAACTTTTATTGAATCTAGGGGTCTTTTTTTCTAATGTTAAGGTGTTACTTTTAGTAAAACTATAGGTTACTTTTTCGAATGCTAATGGGTTACTTTTTACTGAAACTAAGGGTTACTTTTTGTAATGCTAAGTTGTTACTTTAACTGAAATTAGGGATTACTTTTTGTAATGCTAAGGGTTTACTTTTACTGAAACTAGGGATTTCTTTTTGTAATGTTAAGAGGTTACTTTTACTGAAAGTATGGGTTACTTTTTGTAATTGTAAGGGGTTACTTTTACTGAAATTAGGGGTCACTTTTTCTGAAACTATGAGTTACTTGTAAAAGTTACCTTATATTTATGCAAGGGATTATATATTGTGCAAGGGGTTACTTTTATATTTATAATGTGATTACTTAATATTTATCCAGGAGTTACTTTAGGTTTTGTACCACGGCCCACGAGTTATTTTACATTTATGCAGAGGTTACCGTTGTTATGTGTTTGGAGTTACTTAATATTTTGTGCAAGGGTTACTTTTACGTTTATTATAGGGTGACTTTGTACTTATCCATGGCATACTTTGGAGTTTATACAAGGCCTTAATTTACACTTATGCTGGGGTCAATTTAGATTTATGATGGAGTTACTTTATACTTCAGTAGGATTTACCTTATATTTATACAGGGGTTACTTTTTTTTCTCTATCCCTTTTTACTGTCACTCTTTCATTCTTCCATTTTCAGCCACTTTCTCTCTCCTCTTTTCTCTATCTCTCTTTTACTTTATAAATAAATTCCAACTAAATTAAGAAACATAAATATAAAGGCCAACAAAGGAGAATTGACGAGATCGATGTTCATTGGAGAACAGTTGATGTTTATTGGTTTCGCGGTCCACTTAATGTTCATTGGAGAACACTTGATGTTCATTGGTTTTGCTCCACCGTCTACCCATTCCATCATCTGATCAAATACTCAGAAAGCTCAAAATTTTGAAAGGAGGCGCAAAAATGGCGACGAATTCACCCTGGCCTGATCTCCCAGGCGACGTCTTATCATCAATCGCCGATCGTCTGGACAAGAAAATCGGCGTTCTTCGACTTCGCTCGATTTGCAAATCATGGCGTTCTTCACTTTCTTCCTTTCATTCCGCCATTAATTCCCCTCTCAAGCTCCCCTTCCCACTCTCCCCTTCCTCCAAATATCTCTCTCTCTTCCAACGAACTGTATATCTTCTCTCTCCTCCTCAAAACCCCTCCAATGGCGGCTTCTTCCTCATTAAACTCGAGGAGAGAGAAGATTACCCTAACACCTTCACTCTTCTCGACCCTCTTTCGACTCTTATCACATTTCCTCAACCTAATTCTTCTCTTAACCTTCTTGATTACAGAATTTCGGTTGTTTCTGAATCTTATTATGTTTACTCTGATTTGGATTCGTGGATTAAGAAGGTGGTTGTTGCTAGGAATTTCTTCGAAAATGGCGATTTTGTTGTTTTAGCTCTGAAATTTAGTGGGGAAATGTTAATTTGGAGGTTTGGGGATGATGTGTGGACTGAAATTGAGGCATTTGGGCGTTGTTTTGATGATATTATTAGTTATGATGGTAAATTTTATGCTACTGCTGATAAAAAAGGAAGACTTGTTATGATTGATTCTAGGTTGAAACCCATTGATTTGGTTCCAAAATTGATGTATGGGAATGGTACTTGTACTTATTTGGTGGAATGTGATGGAAATTTGTGTTTAGTTGATGAAGTTTTCGACGATATAGAGACGAGGTTTGGAGTGTTTAAGTTGGATGAAAAGGGTCGGTTCTGGGATTATGAGATGGACTTGAATGGTTGTGTGTTCTTCATTGGTGACGATGCGAATTTTTCGTTGTCCAGAAATGAATACAATGGATGTATTAGGAATGTTATTTACTCCAAAAAAGTGTTTTTTGGTGATGGAGGAATCATTGGGTTTACTGAAGTTTTTGACATGAAAACAGGTATTAACTCTGTTATGGAAGACTCTAAGAGTTATGTGGAGCTTTATAGTCCACCTTCGAGTTGGTTCAATCCTCGTTGATTCGGGGTAAGACATGTCTTATCTTCTTGATATTACTTTCAAGCTATGTTGCCTGGGTACGCCTCCCAGCGACCGTTTCCCGTGCCGGCACGTGCGCACGCGGGTACGGTACGGATTCGCGCTGGATTCGTACCCGTAACGAACCTGTGGACCTGGGTACGCGGGGTGTTTTTGGGGACGGGGAACTCGAAGGCGGGTACGGGTTGGGTACGTATTTCCCACCAAACCCACGTACCCTGGCTTAATGAAATTTCAGAGGCCCAAATCACATTTCATTTTCGAAATCTAGGGTTTCATTTTCGAAATCCCCCAAATCTCTCTCTTCACCTGCGATTTGCGAAAGGGGCGAACTCTTCTCGCCGCCTCTTCTCGCCCGGCCGTTTCTAAGTTCGCCGCCGCGCCTCTTACTCTTCTCGCCGGCCGTTTCTCCTCAATTCTTCACCCGCGATTTGCGAAAGGGCGAATCTCTACTCGAACACAACGGGAAGGGGAAGTCGAGAACTTTGGAAGTTGGAAATTCTTCACCGGTTTCTTGATTTCTTCTCGCGCCGCCTGGTTCTTCTTCTCGTCATTTCTTCTTCTCGAAGGTCAGTTTTTATTTTTGTTTTTTCGAATTTTATTTTTTATCTTGCTTTTGTATTTTTTTTTTCACTCCCTCTCCTCATTTTTTCAGTTTTCAGTTCACTCCCTCTCCTCATTTCTTCATTTTTTCACTCGTCTTTTTGCCGGTTTTTTTTTTTTTTTTTTTTCTGTTTTTTGTGGTTTTTTTTTTTTTTATTGAGGATTGACTCAATAGGCAGTAAGTTAATTGTTTATTTAGTTAAGTTGAAAGTTGAATTGTTGTGGTGTTGAATTGTTGGGTTGGATTGTTGGGTTGTTAATCAATTGTTGTGGTGTTGAATTGTTGTGTTGGATTGTTGGGTTGTTGAATTGTTGTGGTTGAATGTGTTTAATTTTCATTTTATTAGGACAAATATGGCATCCCAATCTCAACAACAAAGTACTAATATTGGTAGTAGCACGGGTAGTGGGTCAATTGGTGCGGAATCAACACAAAGTGACGGTTCTCCTCCATTGTGGAGGTTTGTAACAAGAATTGAAAAAGTTGGGGCGGTTGGTGGAACATGGAAATATAGATGTAATTTTTGTAATGAAATTCGAACATCTAGTTATTCAAGAGTTCGAGCCCATTTGCTTCAGCTTAAGGGTCAAGGAATTGCATGTTGTAAGAAAGTGTCTCGTGTTGATAAACTTGAAATGCAAAAACTTGATGATGAATTTGAGAATAAGAAACTTGAGTCGGGCCCTAGAGAAGTTCCTTTGCCTAGTGAATCTGTTTCTCATTTGGATATTAATGCTACATTCAAGAAAAGGAAGTCTGATAAATCACCTATTACTAGATGTTTTGGGATTGAAACTAGGGATCAATTGGATCAAGAAATTGCAAGGATGTTTTACACGGGAGGGTTGCCATTTAATCTTGCTAGGAATCCACACTATATGAGGGCATTTACTTTTGCTGCTACCCATAATATAGCAGGTTACAAACCTCCTAGTTACAACAAGCTCAGAACTACATTACTTGTGCAAGAAAAAGCTAATGTAGAAAGGCTAATGATACCACTAAAATCAACTTGGAGAGAAAAAGGGGTAACAATTGTGACTGATGGATGGAGTGATCCAACAAGAAAACCTCTCATTAATTTCATGGCTACTTCTGGTAATGGTCCAATCTTTCTTAAAGCTGTGAATTGTTTTGGTGAAGTGAAAGATAAGTATTTCATTGCTAATCTTATGAAAGAAGCCATTCAAGAAGTAGGTCATCAAAATGTTGTGCAAATCATAACTGACAATGCAGCAAATTGCAAGGGGGCTGGGGAGCTCATTGAGAGTGAGTTTCCTCACATTTATTGGACACCATGTGTTGTTCATACCCTTAATCTTGCTTTGAAGAATATTTGTGCGGCAAGGAATTTGAACAACAATCATGAAACTTATGAAGAATGTAGTTGGATCACTGAAATCCATGGGGATGCCATTCAAATTAAAAATTTCATCATGAACCACAACATGAGATTGGCCATGTTCCAGAGGTTTTCTCCTCTTAAGTTGCTTTCCGTGGCCGATACTCGCTTTGCCTCCATTATTGTGATGCTTAAGAGATTTAAGCTCATCAAACGAGGTCTTCAAGCCATGGTTATAAGTGATGAGTGGACTTCTTATAGAGAAGAAGACATGGGGAAAGCAAACTTTGTGAAGGAGAAGATTGTGAATGATGATTGGTGGGACAAACTATCTTACATTGTTGATTTCACAAGTCCTATCTATGACATGATTAGGCATTGTGACACCGATAAACCATGCCTTCACTTAGTGTATGAGATGTGGGATTCTATGATTGAACAAGTGAAGCTTGAGATTTACAAGAAAGAATGTCGTCCTCATTCGGAGTTTAGTCCCTTTTTTCATGTGGTTTATGAGATCTTAGTAGCTCGTTGGGCAAAAAGCAACACTCCTCTCCATTGTTTAGCCCACTCCTTGAATCCGAGGTATATATTCTTTGACATTTTTTTATCTTATTATATTTATACACAAATCATTAACCCTTTTTTTTTTAAAAATATTGAAGGTTCTATAGTGATGAATGGCTACTTGGAGCTCCATCTAGAGTTGCTCCTCATAGAGATGGTGAAGTATCTCGAGAGAGAATGAAGTGCTTTCGTAGATTATTTGCACTTAGTGATGATGTTGGAAAAGTGATGGATGAATATGCACTATTCTCTATGAAGAGTGGACCTTTTGAGGATTTAACTTGTATTTCAAGGATGCATTCTATGGATCCTAAGAGTTGGTGGGCAAACTTTGGAGCTCAAACTCCTCTCCTCCAATCTTTGGCATTTAAAGTGCTTGGGCAACCTACTTCATCATCTTGTAGTGAGAGAAATTGGAGTACATATTCCTTCATTCACTCACTTAGGAGGAATAGGCTAAATCCAAGTCGTGCGCAAGATTTGGTTTTCATCCACAACAATCTTCGCCTTTTATCAAGGAATTCCGAAGAATATTGGGAGCTTTATACAAAGATGTGGGATATTGG
The DNA here is from genome assembly GCA_947648045.1 of Beta corolliflora. Lineage (NCBI taxonomy): Eukaryota > Viridiplantae > Streptophyta > Magnoliopsida > Caryophyllales > Amaranthaceae > Beta > Beta corolliflora. The sequence goes on along the minus strand of CANSZD010002847.1, from coordinate 284,640 downwards.
TGGAGATGCATTTGATTCCTTAGAGGATGTTGGGTTTCTAGAGTTTGCGGAACTCTCACTAGATGAGCCGGATTTAGAGAATGAGTTGCTCCTTGAAGAATGAAGATTGATGTGCTTTGTCTAAGTTTTATCTACTTTAAGACGTTAAATTTAGTTGTTTTTTGGTATTTTCAACTTTGAACTATTTATGTATGGATGTTTAATTTAGTTATTTTTTTTTTTGCCGAATCCAAGCCGTACCCGTTTTTTGCATTTTCGATTTTGCCGTTTTCCGTCCCCGTACCCGTCCCCGTATCCGTCCCCGTACCCGTATCGGTGCAACCTAGCTTTCAAGTATTGGCTTTGCTGGTTCTGTTGTGTTCCAATTGATGCTTGTTTGAGTAATTAAGTGATGCTGCATTGAATAATAATGTTGATTGCCATTGTATCTTGTTTGTATCGGTCTACATGCTACATAGGCAAGGCTTGTTTAAAGTATGTTTGCAGTTGTATGGCACTTGACATTTGCGGTCTAAAACTTGGTACTTATTCTGCAAAATGAAGTTGATGCTCTCATGGCAATTTACGTAAAACAAAGCTGCACAACTGTTTGGAGTTGATTGGGGATTAATGGTTCCAAAATGGGGATCACTATTGAACTAAGTTTGGATTGGAACCACATTTGGTGAAGTTAAGAGTTATGAACAAAATCACTCGCTTTCCTTAAAAAAAAAAAAAAAAAAATCACTCGCTTGTTGATAAGAATAATACATAAGATACAAGGTAAATAATATTATCGTAACTTGTTGATAACGTAATTTGGAATTGGCTTATATGGGTATATTCAACAGAAAATCCTCTAGTTTTCTTCAACAATATAATAGTAGCTAATAACTTTATTATCAGACTTTGCATCTTGGTTTTCACAAGAGAACAATTAATCGTCGTTCTCGTATTCTTTCATTCCATATGATGGTATGCATCCAAAAATGATCAAGGGTTATTTTAGAATTTTGGAAGTCTATCTGACATTATCTTCTGAGGATTTGTCCCACCCTTGGCCAGATGTGTAGTAGACAATGTGATCTTTAGTGGTTTATACAGCCTTTGTGTATCCCTGATGGTTCTGAGTAAGTATTTCATACTTTTAAAGCTCTATTTTAATTTGAATGATGACGACTATGGTATATGTACTGAAGAATCTGTTGACTGTTTTTGAGATGAAAAACTATGAACGACTAAGCTGTTAGCTATCCAACACCATGTACATTGCCAAATTGTTTCTTGAAATATGTAAAGTAAAGATTCATTTGGGTTCAGACGAGAGACAGAAAACTCAACTTCTAGCTTTCTTATTAGGTGTTAGATAGCTAACATGAGCCTTACTCCTTTGAGATAGAAATTCACTCTAACATGACCTTGTGATATGACGATATCCTAACGATTGATGGGCTAACTTTAATTCATGTCTTCATCACGCATCAAGTGCTTAGACTACCGTATTGCTTGTCATGCAGACAGTTGGTAACATTCTTTTATTGGGTAAATGGAACTTTTAATTTACCTTTTTTGCCACAAAGGACCGAGAACCTAATAATATGGGCTTGCAACCTATATGCTTAAACACGGATTGTGGATAGTGACCAATATTGGGAGTTGGCCGAAAAATCACCTCCAGCGAAGGCTTTAGGGGAATCTCATAATCTGGTGATGTTGATATAGTGCTTGATACTTAATTTAGGTCTAAAAGTCTTGTCATAACCCTTAGCTAATGCAGCAAGTAGCCTTTAGTGCTGAGCAGAGCACAGGGAAAACCTGTAGCAAGTAGCCTTTACTGCTGAGCAGAACGCAGGGAAAACCTGTCTTGAGGCTCCAGGTTTTCTACAAGTGGTAATTTCAGCATGACACCATGTGCTGTGAGTGAGTAGGAAGAGATAACTCGTCCTGATGGAGAACTACATCCTCTCCCTCCCTTTTTTTTGGAGACGTCGAATCACATAAGGGTCTACTGAAGCACTTTGCTGCAGCACTTCTCAACATGCAAAAGTCTTTGAAGTAGCCCAAGCTGTCTTTTCAGCCCAATATATTTCTTGATATGGTGATTGTTTATCATCTAATTTACAACTGTCCTTGATCTACTGCCCAAAAAAAATTTCTAAGTGCTGCTTTTTCCATAATTTCACCATCATCTTTTTCATTGACCTTGTTGATATTGTATAACCTGGCTAGTAAAGCTTTTTCACATTCTTTAGGTTATCTAGTCCATAAGATTTCTGCACTTCACCTCAACCATCTATACAACCTTGTTAGAAACAAAATATGTGTCCAATAGGTCTGTTTTACAGAAAACATCCTAACGCAGATTGTATCTGGCCACTATCTAAGAATATTAACAAGAAGGCATGCCTTGTGAATCAAGCAACTTTTGACGAAAGCAACACTTGCAGATACTGGAACAGTACTTGTCCCTGTTTGAAGGCAAGAAAGTCGACAATGTGTTCTTCATAGTTGTATCCTTACTGGCTTGTTTAGTATGACTCTCATTTGGCTGAAATCTAAAGATGATTTGTCTGTGTTCTGTTTCCATATTAGGCATTCATTCATGGTTTTCAGCCAAATGCTGAGAGTCCTACTCAACAAGCCAGCAGGGATACAAGGAACACATTATGGAATTTCTTGTATGCTAAGCATCAATATAAAAGGGAAGGACACTTTAGGTAGTCGTAATATATTTTTGTTATTAGTGGCTTGACAAACAAGTTAGCTAATTAGTAAGGATAGAAGCTCTATAAATAGAGGAAATTAGAGAGGGAAGAGGGTAGGAAAAAATAAGCGAGTTTATTGTTACTTTGTACACTTTGGGAGAGAGCAAGCCTCTCAAATGCTTTTGTTTCCCTAATAATTGCTGTTTTTCCAGTTAGGAGTATTAATCAAATAAATTTTATCTTCTTCCCTTAACTTTTTTCATCTCAAAATCTGTCCTAAGCTAAGTTAACTCTTAGCACATCAGAAAATCATAAGCGGAGTTATAACTTAGCATACTTAGGGCAGTGATCTATGCTGCAAAAATATCAAAAAATGGGAATGGAAACGGCAAATGGGAAGTTCTAATTTTGAACATTTGGGAACTAGGAATGCAAAAAAAAAACATTAAAATAATTTCTTTTGTTAGAAATATTAAAGTCTTTGCATTAAATTTTCTTTGTATATGCATATAATAGGTAATAGAGTTGAGTTTATCTAGAGAAAGTATTAACAAGGTCATCTTAATCCATTATAGCATCACTTTTGCTATAAAATTATTATTGAAACTTGCCTTGAAGCATTTCACCGGTACTATAAATATCTCAATTTCTCAAACTCGATAATCAGCTCAAAGTTTGATCCTCAGGCTTGTGGATGGGCATTTGGCATGAATGTTTTTGATTTGATTGCGTGGAGAAAAGCGAATGTGACTACACGTTATCATTACTGGAAGGAGCAAAATTCTGATTGGTCATTGTGGAAGCTTGGTACTCTTCCTCCTGGACTTCTCAGTTTCTATGGATTGACAGAGCCACTTGATCGAAGATGGCATGTACTTGGATTAGGATATGATCCAAACATCGATAACCGTCTCATAGAGAGTGCAGCTGTAATTCACTTTAACGGGAACATGAAGCCATGGCTAAAATTGGGCATTGCCCGGTATAAACCTTTGTGGCATCAATATGTGAACCAGAGCAGTACATACCTTCAGGAATGTGTTACAAATTGAATACTTTGTGGGCTTTGCTGGTGATTGATGCAGTCAGGTACACTGGAGCCTGTAGTTCAACCAGTTGTAGATTGGGAAAGGGATTTTTACCTTCATTAGGATCTCGAACTGGCACACTTTAGTTCCTCATTTTACATATATATATATATATATATATATATATATATATATATATATATATATATATATATATATATATATATATATATATATATATTAGGATCTCGAACTGGCACACTTTAGTTCCTCATTTTACATATATATATATGTATATATATATATATATATATATATATATATATATATATATATATATATATATATATATATATATATATTTTAAAAGAGGAAGTTGCTATACAGAAATAGGGGGCCGTAAATTGAAATAGGGAAAAGGCGATGGAATTTCATTTTTTGGCTGTGGTTTTTAATTTTTTTTGGCCTTTGATATAGTTTAGATCCTTATTTGTTTTGTAGCAATGTGTAATAAACTCATAGCAATTTTGGTCTCAATTGTAATTGTACTTTGATAGATGGTAGCCATCTTGCTTCAGATTTGATACAATGGTTTTGTTACTACTGCTGCCTTTGCGTTTCATTATGGTAGTCCTTTAGTGTTCTTGTGAGAGGTATGTCCAATACCAGGTATGGGGATATCGCTGCTCGCTCATTCATCACCTGATAAAAACGTTGCACCGATCAAACATGAAAGTTGGTGTATCAATTATGAAGGTGGTTCGTTGGATCAGTTAATTCTCGTTAGCACACTGAAAACCTTTATTAGCTGCAATACCACGAGAAGGAGAAAAAGAATTTGATGGTTCACCATTCCATAACACCCTGAAAGAAGTCGTTGTTACACACTCCATAATGACATTGACAAGCAACATGGGTAAATTCATTTGATTTAGAGTGTCCCGGATAAAAGACCATCTAAGCCTATCATATGCTTTCTCAAAATGTATTTTCAAAGCCATGAAACCTTTCTTACCTTGCTTCCTTTTCATGGTGTGAATCACTTCTTGGACAATGACAATATTATCCGTGATTTGACGCCCAGGCACAAAACTTCCTTGTGTGTTGGAGATGAGATTCGGCAAAAGAGGTTTAATGCGGTTTACAATGGTCTTGGTGATGATTTTGTAGGCTACATTACACAAGCCTATTGGACGAAATTGAGACGGAGCTTCCGGGTGATCAACTTTCGGGAGTAAGACAATATGAGTTTCATTGAGGTGTTCCGGAATACCTTTTCCTTCCAAGACATGAAGCACTGTATCATAAACATTATTCTTGATCAACTCCCAATTTTTTTGGTAAAAGAGGGCTTGGAACCCATCGGGGCCTGGTGCCTTAAGTGAGCCCATACATTAAACAACAATATCAATTTCCGCTTTTGTGAAGGGGAGATTGAGTGCATTCCAATCCCTAAGCGGCAGCTCAGGGAATATATCAGTTGGGATTTCATACACCCCATCATCTCCTTCCTCGGTGAAAAGGGTTGAAAAATAATTCACCACATGGTCTTTGATTCTATCTTTATCACGCAGCCATTCACCATCATCACCCCTAATTGCAACAATTTTGGTTTTCCACTGTTTGATTACGGTGCTTAGATGAAAAAACATAGTGTTTTGATCACCATATTTTATCCAATCTAGCCGAGCCTTTTGATACCAGTACAACTCTTCTTGAGCAAGAATTTCATCTAAGTCATGTCTTAACTTCGACTCCAATTTAATTAAGCCCCTTTGATGATTGAGAGAAAGAGCTTTTTGAATTCTCGCTATGCGTGCTAACATAATACGTTTCTGTTTGAAAATGTTATTAAAAACATTTTTATTCCACTCTTGTAACTCTTCAGAAAGCTTAGCAAGTGAGGGGATGAGAGGGCTAGTTTTACACCATTTTTCTTGAATAAAATCCTGAAAATGTTCATGTAGTAACCAATCAGCCTGAAATTTGAACGGGCGATTAATTTCATGGATGAGAGCGAATCCATTAGGAGAGATAAATAAGGGGCTATGGTCAGAGGCTACATCAGGGAGATGTCTGACCTTTGCACATTCAAAACGTAGGCTCCATTCCCCATTGCACAAGCCTCGGTCTAGCCTCGCGCTTTGACGAGTTTCAGGAGTATGACCTCGCGCCCAAGTGTGAGACGCTCCCACAAACTCCAATTCCACCAACTGCATATCTTCAACGCCATTATTAAATTTATGCGACTGACGAGAAGTTTCAGCACACGCACTACTTCTTTCCCAAGCAAACCGAGTCTCATTAAAATCTTCCGCAATGAGCCATGGTTTATTATGAGTTGTAGCAAAATTATGAAGTTCCATCCAGAGATCTTTACGCTTGTTGGGGTCAGGGCTTGCGTAAACAGCAGTGAAATACCATGGTTGAGCACCCAACCTAGTAATATCCATAGTAATGTACTGAGGATGTTGTCTAATTGGCTCGATAGTAACTAAATCAGGATGCCAATATATCCAAATTCCCCCGCTAAATCCATAGGATTTTAACGTCAATCATCGAATCGCACACACACACACACGTATGCACAAGCTAGCACCTTTAAGCCTAGAGTACTAGAGGTCAATAATTAGGGTTACTTTTATGTACAATTGGGGTTACTTTTCAAAATATTATGGGCTTCCCATTTCGCTTCTCTCATAGGCTCCACGTGTACCTTGATCAGGATTTCCTTACGAGTCCATACAAAATATTATGGGCTCCAGACCCATACGAGATCCTAACTGTTTTATGGAATCACTTAGGCCCGTAACAACTACATCACATTTCAAATCAAACATAACTTACGTGGATCATCCTTGGGGGCTTCCCATTTCTCCTCTTTCAAAAATAATTTTCTAAACGAAAATTTGAGCTTCTAATGGAACGATCAAAGCATCATATCATCTGCATTAGCATTATATCTCTGCATTAGTGTCATATCATCTACATTAGTGTCACACCTCTGCATTGGCATTACATATCTGCATCATCCAAGCATTGTATCAAGCATTGCATCCTTCGTCCTTAGCCATAGGATTTTAGCGTCAATCATCGAGTCGCACACACATACACACACGTATGCACAAGCTAGCACCTTTAAGCCTAGAGTACTAGAGGTCACTCTTTATAGGCCAAGTCTTTTCCTATCCATACACTAGCACCCACATCACGGGACACATGCATGTCCCCTAATTGTTTGTCTGTATATCCGTGTGTTATCTGTATTCACAGGTACCTAACATTAAACGACTCTATACGAGTTATATTCAGTCAAGGTTCGCGGACCATTACAATTTAACAACGGAAAACAAACCGTTAGGTATGCGGACCATTTCAAATCATCAACGGAAAACAAACCGTTAGGTCTGCGGACCATTGCAAATTAACAGCGGAAAACACACCGCCAGGTCTGCAGACCATTGTCAACACCCCGGAGCGGGAACATAATAGCTATACCCCGACGTGAGCCGGAAAATAATAGCTCAACCCCGACGTGAGCCGGAACATAATAGCTCTACACAATATCAACACCCCGGAGCGGGAACATAATAGCTCTACCCCGACATGAGCCGGAACATAATAGCTCTACACATTATCAACACCCCGGAGCGGGAACATAATAGTTCTACCCCGACGTGAGCCGAAACAGAATAGATTTACACATCATCAACACCCTGGAGCGGGAACATAATAGCTCTACCCCAACATGAGTCGTACCATAATAACTCATGATTCCTTTTTTTTCACATATCATTTCATTTCTTTTTTGCAAATTTACAATTATTTTGCAAATGTGTTTCACATACGTCCGTTCCTGAAGCTTTGTTTATTTTGCAGGCGCTGGCGTAAAAGAGTGATTTTGGATTGCAGAGCATCTAGAATCATTCTCCGTCCCGACACGTATACTTTGACTTTCGGTTTTACCAACCTCAGTCAAAGTGGGGGCTTCTGTAGACACATAATCCTGTCTCCCCATTTAGTACCATATGATGACTAATACCCCGCTCCAATTGGTCCAGATCGAGGAAAGAATAAAAAACGAGTCTAAAATAAAATGTTTTAAGCCCAAAACCATTTTATAATTAGTTTTACTAAGCCCAGTTCATAAAACATTTTAAAATAACTTTTAAAAGCCCATTTTCAAAAACATTTTAAAAATAGTTTTATGGAAGCCTCATTTTATAAAACCCATTTTCTAAGCCCAATTTAATTAATAGAATTAATTAATTTTATTAATTAGTTTAATTAATAAAAATATCTTTTATAAAAATAATCTTTCCCCAAAGTATTTTTAAATATCTCTTACTAACTCTTTTCTAAAATCTTTTTATAATAAAAATCTTTTAAAAACCTATTGCATCTCAACTACCTAAACCACCCTAAACCTATATATAATCCTCACTCCAAAAATCTCTCAGCAGCATCTCACAACTGAAATCCTTCGACACAATTCACGGCCCTGATACTCACAAATTCACTCGGCAAATCTCTCGCGTCATAGAACAAAACCCACACCTCCCTACTGGCCTACTTGCTGCCACATAACTTCCCTAAACCATTCATCACCTGCGCGTACAACTATACAGCCACGCTTACCTTCATCCTTCCTCTAATCTAAACCCTTGATCACCACCTAAATCAAATCATCATTCATCATCATATATTACCTACAGTGATACACTGATCAACACTCATCATCAGTACTCTTTTCGTTTTCTTGATCATCACCACACCACAATACTCCTAAGTCAACGTCTAATATAGTTGAAACAAAGTAATCTTGCGCCTAACACATATTACGAAACAAAATATAACCTTTTTCTAAGGTTCGTTCAACAATTTAATCCAAGATCGGTACAAATCAACGACTCCAGACGGTGGTATAATTTATGAGGGTGAACTAAATTAACTAACTTTATTTTATTTCTGTATTTATTTTTATTATTTTCTTGAAGTTACTAACACTCTATTCGTGATGTAGGTTATTAATATATTCCTGCCACTGTGAGTATTGTACATATTATACTAACTCCCTGTAATATTTTCTTTTCAATATTATGTTTATTTTTATTTCTATTTATGAACATATTATTTTTTCTACCTGATTGCAATATTCATCACCTTGTATTTATTGTTAAACAAGACCTCAAGAACTGTTCTAATTAATTCAGATAATCTGGACAATCTGTTAGGAACCTTGTAATATGATTGCATAATAACTTGTCACTAAAAATATAGTCTTTTATGTGTTTCTTAAACCAACCTAGACTAAATATTTTTAGGGTGTTCAAAACGTTATATGATTATTCTTTTGCATAAAATCTATAATGAATCGATATTTAGTAAAGGCCAGCAATGGGCAAACGTGGTTCATTATGACCATATTTGTACCCTCACCCCCGAACTCGATCTATGGTTCATTTTGACCATCTATGGAGTCAGGACGGGGAAATCTACATTGGATAAGTCCCTAAGATGTCCCTACAATTCAATATCCAATTAGGTTTATAAGTTTTCCTCTAAAAATTTGTTGGCGACTTCAAAAACATATTTTTAGTAAAACCTTAATAATGGGTAGTCAAATAAACGCTCTCACACCGCGTGTAGGCATAAAGGAATAAAATCCACGCCTACACTTTGACATGAGGTTTGTTCCTCCCAAAAGCTTTAGGACTAAGATTGAAGAACTAAAGAGGGAATTGAAAATAACAAAAATCTGATAAAGGAACTTGATTGCATTAGGAACAATAGAAATCCATTGGTTATTCCAAACTGGATAACTAATCCTCAAACAAAAAGAACTGAAGGACTTGGATTTACGTACAAAAAGAAAAAGGAGAAACCGAATAAAAGAGTAAATCTACCCAATGATAAGTTTTGCATGTTCTGTGGTAAAACTGGACACCAACGGAGGAACTGTCCCCCTAAGACTTAAATTTGCAGAAAAGAATGTTGAGAATAGCAATCTAAAATGGAAAGAAAAATAGTATGTTTCTGAAAAACAAGAACCTAAACAGCGTTGGGTTCCTAAAACTAATCACTGATTGATTTTGCAGGCTAGAGTGACTGGGAGCAACACATGGTATCTAGATAACGGTTGTTCCAAACACATGACAGGAGACAAAACTTGATTTCCCTTACTCATAGCCTTTGAAGGTGGAAGTGTGACATTTGGTGATAACAAGAAAGGTAACATTGTGGCTATTGGAAAAGTAGGAAAATCACCAACACACTCCATTGCTAATGTATTTCTAGTAGAAGGACTGAAACACAATCTACTGAGTATCTCTCAATTCTGTGACAAGGGTAATTTAGTTAAGTTTAACAACAATAAGTGCTTAATCATCAACAATGACACAAAGAATGTTATTTTGGAATGAACAAGAAAAGGAAACACTTATATAGTGGATCTTGATCTTGTTCCTAAAGACAATCTAACATGTCTCGGTGTGATTGATGATGATTCACCACTATGGCACAAACGTTTAGGACATGCTAGTTTTTCTCTGCTTGACAAACTTAGATCCAAGGAACTTGTCTTAGGGCTACCTTCGATAAAGTTCTAACTAGATCAAGTTTGTGAAGCATGTGTGAAAGGCAAGCAGGTCCGGTCTTCTTTTAAAAAAAAAACATAGTAAGCACTACCAAACCAGAACTCATACACATGGATTTATGTGGGCCAATTTGAATTCAAAGTAGAAGTGGAAAAATGTACGTTCTTGTTATTGTAGATGACTATTCGATATTGTTCCTCTCTAGTAAAGATGAAACTTTTAATGAGTTCCTAGTCTTTGCTAAGAGGACTCAAAATTTAAGTGGACATAAACTAATGCATTTAAGATCTGATCATGGTAGAGAATTTTAAAATGACAAGTTTGATGAACTATGCATGGAACAAGGTTTGGATCATAATTTTTCAGCTCCAAGAATGCCACAACAAAACAGTGTGGTAGAAAGGAAAAATCATACACTAGAAGACATGGCAAGAACAATGCTAATAGCTAGTGGACTACCAAAGAAGTTTTGGGTTGAAGTAGTGAATACGACGTGCTACATCATTAATAGAGCCATGATTAGACCTCTAATTAACAAGACACCGTATGAATTGTTTTTTGGCAAACACCCTAATATTACTTACTTGAGAACTTTTGGATGTAAATGATTTATTCATAATAATGGAAAAGATAACTTGAGAAAATTTGATGCTAGGAGTGATGAAGAACTATTCTTAGGATATGTCACCAATAGCAAAGCTTATCGTGACTACAATAAAAGAACTATGTGTGTAGAAGAAAGTGTACACATTGTATTCGGTGAAACTGACCAAGTTACTCCTAATGAACAGGAAGAAGATTTCGAGATTGGACTAACTAGATACACAAGTGACACAACCAACCTAGAAGATGAGGAACCCAAGATCAAAGAAAAGCCAACTGACCAAGCCCAAGTTCCTAATGAAGAAGAACCAGATACAACAGATCAGAACAATGTTTCTACCTGAGGTTCCAAAATAGAAGAAGAGCAAAATTTGGGAACGACATAAGAAACAACAATTCCAATTCACGAGTTCCACCAAAGCCATGGAAACATCACAAATCTCATCTTGTGGAGTTAATCATTAGTGACATATCCAAAGGAACTCAAACAAGAGCTCAGTTAAGGAATTTTTTTTGCGTTCCAAGCCTTCCTGTCAATGATGGAACCAGAGAATAATGAAGAAGCCTTAACTGACTCAGATTGGATAGTGGCCATGTAAGATGAGCTAAATCAGTATGAAAGAAACAAGGTATGGCATTTTGAACCACATTTCAAAGATCAAAAAGTGATAGGACTTAAATAGGTGTATAGGAACAAATTGGATGAGTATGGAACCATAGTAAGGAACAAAGCTCGTCTAATAGTAAAAGGTACAACCAACAAGAAGGTATTGATTATGAGGAAACTTTTGCACCTGTTGCAAGGTTAGAAGCTATTCAAATTTTAATTGCCTTTGTTGCTTTCATGGGTTTTAGGTTGTACCAAATGGGCGTCAAGTTTTATTTTACCGATACGACCGATTTTGTACGATTCTATATCTGATTTTCTTCAATTGCGATTCTATGAATGATTCAATTCGTTTAGCCCAAGTTAGATCGTAGAATCGTGCGATTTTATGATTTAAATCCCGATTTTGATAATAAAAATAGTTTTATGGAAGCCTCATTTTATAAAACCCATTTTCTAAGCCCAATTTAATTAATAGAATTAATTAATTTTATTAATTAGTTTTATTAATAAGAATATCTTTTATAAAAATAATCTTTCCCCAAAGTGTTTTTAAATATCTCTTACTAACTCTTTTCTAAAATCTTTTTATAATAATTTTTTTTAAAAACCTATTATCTTTTAAAATCATATTGCATCTCAACTACCTAAACCACCCTAAACCTATATATAATCCTCACTCCAAAAATCTATCAGCAGCATCTCACAACTGAAATCCTTCGACACAATTCACGGCCCTGATACTCACAAATTCACTCGGCAAATCTCTCGCCTCATAGAACAAAACCCACACCTCCCTACTTGCTGCCACATAACTTCCCTAAACCATTAATCACCTGCGCCTACTACTGTACAGCCACGCTTACCTTCATCCTTCCTCTAATCTAAACCCTTGATCACCACCTAAATCAAATTATCATTCATCATCATATATTACCTACGGTGATACACTGATCATCACTCATCATCAGTACTCTTTTCGTTTTCTTGATCATCACCACACCACAATACTCCAAAGTCAACGTCTAATATAGTTGAAACAAAGTAATCTTGCGCCTAATACATGTTAGGAAACAAAATATAACCTTTTTCTAAGGTTCGTTCAACAATTTAATCCAAGATCCGTAAAAATCAACGACTCCGGACGGTGGTATAATTTCTGAGGGTCAACTAAATTAACTAATTTTATTTTATTTCTGTATTTATTTTTATTATTTTCTTGAAGTTGCTAACACTCTATTCGTGATGTAGTTATTAATATATTCCTGCGACTGTGAGTATTGTACATATTATACTAACTCCCTGCAATATTTTTTTTCAATATTTTTATTATTTTTATTTCTATTCATGAATATATTATTTTTTATGCATGATCGCAATATTTATCACCTTGTATTTATTGTTAAACAAGACCTAAGGAACTATTCTAATTAATTTAGATAATTTGGACAATCTGTTAGGAACCTTGTAATATGATTGCATAATAACTTGTCACTAAAAATATAGTCTTTTATGTGTTTCTTGAACCAACCTTGATTAAATATTTTTAGGGTGTTGAAAACGTTATATGATTATTCTTTTGTATAAAATCTATAATGAATCGATATTTAGTAAAAGCCAGCAATGGGCAAACGTGGTTCATTATGACCATATTTGTACCCTCACCTCCGAACTCGATCTATGGTTCATTTTGACCATCTATGGAGTCAGGACGGGGAAATCTACATTGGATAAGTCCTTAAGATGTCCCTACAATTCAATATCCAATTAGGTTTATAAGTTTTCCTCTAAAAATTTATTGACGACTTCAAAAACATATTTTTAATAAAACCTTAACAATAGGGTAGTCAAATAAACGCGCTCACACAGCGTGTAGGCATAAATTAAAGGAATAAAATCTACGCCTACTATTTGGCGACTTCACTGGGGAGGATTTTAAAAAATTAATTTTTTTAAATGAGTGGGTGAAACTTGTAAAATACGATTCATTCACTTTTTATGCCTTTGAATAATATACTGTCTTGCATATGCATGGCTATTGTTTAGCCACCATAAGAACAATCTACATTGCCTCATTAGTACATGTTCTATGTGTGAGGTCACCCTCGGGGGGTTTGCGCTTTGTCCTTCCAAAAAACTTCCTGAGCGATAGTGTTGGATCTTAGTTATAAGCAAACCTACCCAACCATGGCATTGTTCTCTTGTTCCTGACTTGAGAACTGGAGTGCGTCTTACACATGGCCACCTTTTTAAGCAAAGGTACGAAGCGTGAGTTCAATCTCTTAGTCATGGACCCTTTTCAGCCTTAACCTAAAACTGACCAATAGTTGAACGTAGAACTTGACTTTTAGGTTGGAACTTTGCATATTATTGCCTTAATTGTGCATCTTTGTGTGTGCGTGCTTTTATTGTTTGGTATTACACGATGTTTCGAGTTCAAAACTATCGAACGGATTTTACTCGATCAAAAATGGATGAAAACGAACTTCTCCTCGTCTGTGCGTCGTGCTTCAGCCTGCGCTCCGTGCAGCAGTACCTCGGCGTCCCACGCAGCCCTTCGCGCGCAACACGTCTCTACGCGCCCAGCGCACCTACTTTTTGCATTGTGTCTGCGTCTAGCACCTAACTTCTGCGTGTAACGCTTAAGATCGGCGTGAAGCGCATTTCAGCGTGCGTGAAGCGAAAGCCTATCCACTTCAAGTTTGAAAATCCATCTTCAAATTTTTCAAAATATATCCCCTATCTATTTCGAAAATTCTATCCCCATCCTTTACCAAACTATATCTCCCGTTTTTTTTAAATAAATGAACTTCCATCGTTTTTGAAAATTCATCCTCATCTTTTTAAAAAAAAAATCATTCTCCTATCTTTTTCAAAATTTCATCCCATCTTCAATCTCCAATCTACTTCCAAAATTCTATCTCCACCTTTTTAAAAAAAAAATCTCCATCTTTTTTCCTATCACATATCTTTTTTCAAAAAAATTTCCTATATCCTATCTTTTCATATATTCTATCCATCGTCCTTGGTGTGCACATTATTTAGGATTCCTTTTAGTGTCCATCTTGTTGTAAAAGTCTCACCTGCTTAGGAATTCTAACTCCATTAGAAGTCCATCTAGCTCATATGTCTAGGTTCATCCAGTTTCACTCTATTTAGAGTTCTTAACCCCGTCTAACTCTATCCATGTTAGGAGTCTTAATTCGCTTGAGTCCCATCCATCTTAGAAGACTATAATCCATAAAATGTACAAAACCATTAGAATTATGTCCATCTTAGGAGTTTAAATCCATTAGAAGTCCATTTATCTTAGGGTTCTCGAATCCATTAGAGTTTCGCTCATATTAGAAGTCTAAATCCATCAGAATTCGGTCCATTTTAGGAGTCTAGGTCCACTAGAGTTTCATGCATAATAGAAGTCTAGCATCCATGAATGTTCATCGAATCTAGAATTCTAACGTCATTAGAAGTCTATCAAGTTTAGGATTCTGAAGTCATTAGAATTGCATATCAATTAGGACAACATGCATACTAGAGTCCATCTGCATTGCATAGTCCATCATTCATACACTTCATGCATAACTAGAGTTCATAGGCATTTAGGAGTCTCATTGCATCCATATTCTCCATTTCATTTCGTGCATTCCACATTTAGTAGTCCTGAACTACAAGCGATCTGATTCCCTCTTTCGGGATATGTAGGCAGTCTTTACAGGTTCGAACGCATAGATAGAGTCATGCATACCTGCATTAGGTCTAGGTGCATCCACAAAAAAAATCCAAAAAAATTATATCATTCATTTAGGAGATGCTATTTTGCTCCTAGAAGCTCAACTTTTAAAACATACATACATTCTCTCATTCCATTTCTTTCTCTCCACCATCGCTCCATTTCTAATCTCCTATTGGACGATCCATGCAGAAATCAAGCGACACTGAAATGGGCAGTCCATCGAATACTGAACAATAAATCGCGGAAATGGCTAGAGCTTTAGCCAAGCTGTCCAACATGATGGAAGAAATAGCTATAAGGCTTGAGAAGATTGAGTATGGTGAATCTCCTGGATTCAACAAGACAATGGAGAGTGTTGTTCATAGGGTAACCAATGCAAATTCCTATTTTGAGCCCATTGATAACACCAAACTGAAAAGGAAACTTCCTGAAGAGTTCTCTACAACTGACATCCCTAAATTGAAACCAACTGATAATCCAAAGTATCATTTAAGGAACTTCCGTGCAACCATGATCATCAAATCGGTTGACTCTAAACTTTACCCAATGGTATTCCCGATGTCGTTGGACCCAATCTGCCAAAATTGGTTCTATTCCCTAGACCCCAAGCAAACTGAAACTTGGGAAGGCATCACTATTGCTTTCATGAAACAATATGAGTCGAACGCACAACTGCAAACCTCCCTTGCTTAGAGAGCTCGAGGTTCTTAAACAAGGTGAAAACGAAGGCTTTACCACCTACCTGAACAGATGGAGGGAGAAAAGTAAATGAGGTTACTTATATATATTTTAAGGTTACACGTAGTAACAATAGAAGTGGTTACTCTTATAAACAAAATGGGTTACTTATGTGTAAATGGGATTACTTATGTGAAAATGAAGGTACTCATATGATTAAATGGGGTTACTGGTATGAATAAATGAGGTTACTTATAAGATTAAACTAGGTTAATCATGTGATTAAAATAGGTTACTCATAAGATTAAACTAGGTTACTCATGTGATTAAAATAGGTTACTCATAGGATCAAACTAATCAGTTTACTCTTATGAATGAATAGGGTTACTCGTTTGAATGAATGTATTTACTCGTATGAATAAATAGGGTTACTCGTATGAATAAATGAGTTTACTTTTATGATTAATAGGAGTTACTCGTATGATTAAATGGGGTTACTCTTATGAACGAATGAGGTTACTCGTATGAAGAAATGGGGTTACTTTTGTGAACAATCGAGATTACTCATATAAATAAATAGGGTCGTCATGTGATTAAATGAACCCTCCGACGCTATTGTTTTTGTGGTTTTTCATGTTTTATCACTCTACTTGTTGAAGCTGCTGTTCTTTAAATATGTCCTTTATGGATAAGTCTTTGGATATGTCTCTAAGATTGGAAGTTGAGCTTGGAATCAGGAGCTTTTCTCTGAGATTGGGGATCTGAAATGTTATGCCATACACTTTGACAAAAATGGTCAACACAGTGTAAGTCTTTAGGCATTGCTTTTTTTTTTTTTAAGATATAGTGAAGTCTCATTTACTAGGTAATTAAGGTTTCTTTATTATTCTATACTATTTTTTTTGTAGTGGAACTGGTGCTTTTGGACTTATTTAAATTTGTTTAAAGTTCTTTATAAGATTTGGTTATGGTTCTGATGAATCTCTTTTGTAGTCTTTTATTTTTTCGTTTTATGTTTAACTCCATGTGTAAAAATCTTATTTCTCTTGTTTTTCTTTCTATATATCACTCTTGTTTTCCTTGATTTGTTCACACATTCCTTTCTCACAGTCTACCTTTAATTTTATTTGCGTCACATTTCTCACATTATCTGTTGAGCTCTTCTGCTTCCTCTACCATGCATACCTCGGATTAATTTTCTGCCATGCTTCCTCTACCATGTAAACTCTAAAGGATGCTTGGAAAATTAAGGGAATAGGCTATGTTAAATGATTCTTTGTCTCTGTAGGGGTAGGATGATTTCAATTGTGCAGTCTTTAGCTGTTAGATGGATGAGAATATGCATGTGTGATTGACTTCCATGTTGGAGTAGGCTTAGTAGATGTATATAGTAATCTGTGAATGGTGTGTGTTTGCTTATTGGTGCTTGCCTGAAAAGTTTATAATATGTAATCTTAGTGCTTAGCTGTCAACCCAAGCAGAGTAGAAGCATAAGAATTTACATACATTATGCAGTTGAGACATGGGTTGGGTTAAATGACAAAAGAATTACAATGCTTATAGTTTAGGGGAATTGTTAGAGATAAAACAAGCTAACTTCACTCACTAATTGGATTAACCTCGCTTAGAAATAGGTTTTGTTTCGGTGTTGAAACGGTTAGCGGTCTCGAGAGAAGTCCGCCAAAGATTAGGGTTTGACTCCGCTAGTGAATAACTGCACAAGAAGCAAACGTGAACTACCCTCGGGGGGGATGCGAGGAAACCCCCTCCGACGCTCAAGTCAGCACGTGTCCAAATAGGATTTAGAGAGAGAAAGTAGAGAGAGAGAGATAAGAATTCTGAGTGTGAGAGAATGTACCTGCAGAATAGTACTAGTGGGGTATTTATAGAAGTACTATTCACCTGACAAGGTGCGTAATCCTTTTACACGTGTACGGTCGTGGTGCTCCTGACAGTTGGGAAGATTCCCTTATTTTGTCTTGTTGGGCGACCGCTAACGTTGCCGGACCATATTGATGTGCTGACTTGTTAGAGTTGTGGGCGACATTTACAGTGTTCGCGTCCGTTATGACGTTCGCGGACTTACCACAGGGGTCCGCTAACGTACTTGGGTTATACCCATACAACTAGCCCCCCCAGCATCATTTGGGGTCTTGACCGTTAATGATGTTGTTGGTGGACGTGAATCATTGTTGCCGTGCTCAAATTTTTTTTGAAGAAGTTAATTTATTGGGTGCCACGTGTCGTCGTAGGGAGTTGAAAAATTTCGAAAAGTTAATGATTAATTCTTCGAAAATCCCGCCCATTACTTTATTAGGGTTTTCCGTGTCTTGACACTTGCCATGAATCTGGAGAGGGAGTTGAGAGGTCTTTCAACCTCAGCCGTTCATTCGTGCCTTATATTGAAGTAGTTGCCCTTTTCGGAGTTCTTTATCTTCATTCTCAAAGCTCTCCCTTTCTTTCTCCCCTTTTCTCTGAGAAAACCTCCATAGTCGAAGCTTGAGTTGCTTTAAAACCGCTTTTCCTGTGCTCAAATCACTCCGAAAAGTTACTCAATCTTCTAGTTTTCACTTTCCGGTTCTAGTGTACTGAAAATTTCGTCTTTTCTTGACGAACATTTTCTGGGTTTTGCCTGAGTTTGAAGATTTGTTTTTGTTTTTGCCGGTGCTTCTTCCAGCTTTTCCGGTGGTGTTTTGGCTCAAGCTCAAGTTTTTTGGTGCAATTTCGCCGTTCGGGGATTTCATTTACCTTTTCCGGCGTCTTTCGCTCTCTGTTTTATTTTTCTCCGGTGACCTTTCGTTTCCAGGTATTTCTTCGATTTCTCTTCGCGTTTTGTTAAGTTTCTTTTGCGTTTTCATCATGTCGGACCAGTCTGATAGCCAGAATACCCCTAGTGAGGTGTTCATGACTGAGAGTGACCCTTCTTCCCCTTTGGCCGATAACGAACCTTCTTCCCCTCTGGCCAATAGTGAACCTTCTTCTAGCTTAAGTCCAGTGGGGAGGACCAGGTTGCTAGCGGACATACCTCTTACCGCTGAGAGGGAAAGAGAGTTAAGGTCGAAGTTTTAAACGACCCTGCTACCCCCGAGGAACATAATTTGACTAGGAGGTATCTATCCGCCAGTCGGAGTGGTGACCGACAAACGCTTAGGGAGCTTAGGCATCAGATTCTTGCTAGACGATCCGTTAGGCATCCTCCGGCCGATGCCACTCCCGGCCTTGACGTAGCACCCCTTAGAGAGCATGCTTGGTTGGATAACTTGGCAGATGCTGGGGTGGAAGTAACGGTTGACTTTTTCGACCGCTTACAACAATCTGCGGCTCCTAACCCTCATATTATTGATTTAGGTGACGACATCGATTCTATTGCTACTGTCATGGTCCGCCAAGGGACCGTTTATCACAGTCGCACTGTTGCGAGCCCTACTGTCCGCGTCACTGGGGATGCGATTGACTCTGCGGACGCAAATGTTGACGTTTCTGTGCCTTTGTCTGCCCATGCAGTCGGGGAATCTTCCCGTGCTGCCGAATTAAGGGTCGATAGTTCGAATCCGATGGAGGAGATTGAGACTGGACCTGGTTCTGATGCTTTATGGCTGCCGGATGATTTCAGTGCCGGTCCTATCAGTGTCGAGATTAATTTTCCTTGGCGTCAGGACGCCATTGATCTGAGTTACTCGAGAGTTGCTCGGGACTTATATTGTCTTCCGTCGGGTTATCGGTTAATAGTCCCGCCAGAGGGGGCCATTGTGACGGAATGTCCTCCTGGTCACGTGGCCGTGTATACTCATCATTTCGAGTTTGGCCTCCGCTTCCCTCTGGATTCTTTTTTGGTGAAGATCTTAAATGCTTTCAACGTGAGCTTGGCTCAGTTGACTCCTTTGGCGGTCCGGAATTTAATAGCGTACATCTGGGTTGTGCGTTTCTTGGATTTTCCGCAAACGCTGAACTTATTCCGCCACATTCATTGGCTGAAGAAAAATGGATCTTCTAGGCAGGCGGGTTGGTGGTCGCTAACTACGGCCGACAAGAAGATGACAGTTCAGCCTAAAATGACTGGTTTGAAGGGCTGGCAGGATGCTTTCTTTTGGTTACGAGTTCCTGAGGATTATCCAGTGCGTCGTCATTTCACTGAGCCTCGTTCGCATATGGAGCATTTACCTCTTATTCCACTAACTGAGGAAGAGTTAGCGGCCTTCGACTACTTTGACACGGAGGATTACTTAGTCACCTATGAGGACGGGAAGGAGATGAAGGTTAAAGAGCCTAAATACTGGATTCCTCATTCCAAGTACATTCTGGGGAACAAACCCTTGTCAGCCCTACTCATGAAAATGGTGAGTGTTGATGTCGGACTGGTCCAACTGATGTGTTTTTTTTTTTTTTTTTTTTTTTACATTTTGCTTCTTGCCATTCGCAGGTTTTGACTGCCTTGACCTCGACGCCCTATCTGTGGACGAGAACTTCAAGCCGTTAACCAATTTACCGCCTGCTCCCTCGCAAGAATACGAGACCATGCACGGGATTACCAATGGCCGCCGGGGAGGGAACCGCCACGGCCCTCAGAATATTCGCCGTGGTCGAGGCGGAGCGAATATTGTTCGCGTCCCTGTTCAGAATGTTACTGCCGCTAGCTGCCGATCTCCGGCGGCCAGCCATCCCCTGCCGTCCCGATTAGGTCCTCAACCTCCCGACCTGTCACCAGGGGAAGTGGGAACAGGAGGCGGCCCGCGAGCAAGTTGCGGCGGATACATCTGCCAACAAAAGGCAGGCTTTGGCGGATCCTGCTTCTTCTGACCACACCTCTGATGTTCAGGTGGAGGGTCTGACCTCGGATGCTCCAGAGATTCGGGAGCGGGGGCGTCGCGCCACCGCTCCAGGGCATGTTAGCGGCGCCTCCTGGCTATCAGGCTCTTACTCCTCCATCCGCGATAAGATCCGAGAGCTGATTACCATTCCCAGCTTTCTTTCTAACTTATCTCCCGGCATCTTCTCTCGGTACCATGAGTGGATCGAGAAGAAAGAGGTACCGCTAAGCGATGCTGTGGCGGCCTCTTTTCGCCCGCCGCCTGTCGTCCCCGGCAAGATTTACCGGCTGACCGGGACGTCAGAGAGGATGAGTCGCTATATGCCGACATCCCTGAGAACGGTGGCATCCTTGCCTACCGCATTCTGAAGGGCATGCAATTGCCAGTAGATAGGCCGGCAGGGTCCCTGGTCACTCCAGCTGCTAGGTTGGCTCACGATCAACTTGTGGTACGTTTATGTACTCTCTTATTATCATTCATTCGTTTTGCTTTTTGCTTTTTTTTTTTTTTTTTTTTATTTGACATTCTTTTCATCTTCGCAGGACAACAACGCTGCCATTGAGCTGATAGAGCAATATATAGAGTATCAGAAGTTGGCGGATACCTATAAGCAGTCGCTGGAAACTTGCCAGGATCTACTGAAGGAGATGGAGGACAAGCTGGCGGCAAAGACGGCAGAGTTACAGCCTCTAACTGACGAGCTGATAACACTGAGGCCGAGGGCCGCCTTATTGGAAGAGACCGAGGAAAATGTCAATATATTGACCAAGGCTCTGGAGGCCGCTAACTCTGCAAAAGAGGTTGCCGTCCTGGATGCGGCGGCTGAAGCTGAGGCGAGAGGAGTTGCTAAGGCTGTTGCTCAATTTAAACAATCTGATGAATACGCAACAGCTTTGCACAAAAGGTATGATGGCGGATGGGCTGCCGCCATGAGATGCGTTTGCAAATCGGTTCCAGGATTTGACTGGAACGTTATCGAAGACGCTCATGCCGGTGGCCAGCATCTCACGCCTATTGAGGGGGATCCTAAGTTTGCTGACGAGGACGCTATTGCTGATGCGGATCCTCGAGATGTTCCAGACCAAGGAAATCAGGAGACCTCTCCCTCTTGAAACTTTTGGCGGCCTTCTTTCAGCTCTTCTTGTTCTTCTAATAGTTTATAGTTGTAATTTTTGAATATTTCAACTCTTTATTCGGCCCATGTTGGCATTTGTAAACGCTAACGTTTCTTAATTTTATAAGTACAATTCCAACTAAAAGCCTTTCATTTGGCCGCCATCGTTTTACCTGTAGTTGGCCGCCAAGCCATTAGCTTTTATTTTATGGGAACGTACTTTATATCTTACGTTTCTGTCGCTTTCATTATCGTCTGATTGTTGTATGTCCGCCAATCTTTTTATTTGCCGCCGATAATTATTGTCCTATTATCCGCATTACATCTATATGACCGCTAACGCACTCTGAGCCTGTCATGGTTTTTGTAATGTGCTAGGTATGTCATCTGACCGTTAACGCACTTTGGGCCTCGATGTGGCTTAATTTGTGCTAGGTCTGTTATATGACCGTTTACGCATTTTGAGCCTGTCATATGGCTTGATTTGTGCTAGGTCTGTCATATGACCTTTAATGCACTTTGGGCCTGTCATATGGCTTGATTTGTGCTAGGTCTGTCATATGACCGTTAACGCACTTTGGGCCTGTCATATGGCTTGATTTGTGCTAGGTCTGTTATATGACTGTTTACGCATTTTGAGCCTGTCATATGGCTTGATTTGTGCTAGGTCTGTCATATGACCGTTTACGCATTTTGAGCCTGTCATATGGCTTTTGATTAATATGCATGAAAATAATAAGACAATTGATGAACTGCTGACAGAAGCTTGTATTATTTAAGCAATTAAGGGTGGTTCTCGACCTATTACATTTAGCAACTCAAACATGGTATTTCTTTAGGACGCTAGCATTCCAACAATTTTTAAGCTCCTTGCCATCCATGTTCTTTAAAATGAAGGAACCGAGAGCAATCTTCTTGGCTATGATGTAGGGACCTTCCCAGTTAGCAGTCAGCTTTCCCTCAATATGCGCCTTGCCAGTGGCCGCTGTTCTGTGAAGGACCAGGTCGCCAACATCTAATGGCCTCTCCATGACTTTTTTATTGTAAACCTTGCTGATCCTGTCTTTGTAAGCGGCTGCTCTCAGTTCTGCCATGAGCCTTGTTTCCGGCAAGAAGTCTAGGTCTTCCCTGAGTGCCTGGTCATTTCTTTGCAGGTCTTGGTGCTTGATCCGGTAAGAGGGTAACCCCACCTCTACTGGCAACACCGCCTCTGCGCCGAAGGCTAACTTGAATGGACTCTCTCCCGTTGCTTCCTTCTCTGTTGTTCTGTTTGACCATAGCACTGCCGGTACCATATCAGCCCATCTTCCTTTAAATTCATCAAGCTTTTTCTTCAAGGTGTTGAGGATCTGCTTGTTCGCGGCCTCTGCTTGTCCGTTGCTCTGAGGGTGGCAAACGGCTGAGTATGCAAATTTTACCCGAAATTCCGTTAAGAAGGTCTGTACAGGACGGCAATCGAATTGGACGCCATGATCAAAGACGATAGCCATGGGGATCCCAAATCTTGTCATAATGTTTTGCCAGATGAATTTCTTGACCTGATTTGCCTTGATTTTTGCTGTCGGCTCTGCCTCTATCCACTTGGTAAAGTAATCAATTCCCACTATTAGGAACTTTCTCCCCCCGGTTGCTGTGGTGAACGGTCCCAAGATGTCCATTCCCCACTGTGCGAACGGGATCGGGCATAGGATAGGCTGCAAATCGTTGGCTGGCCTGTTAATGACGGGAGCGTATCTCTGGCACTTATCACATCTTTTAACGTAGCTCTGGGAATCCGCCAGCATACTTGGCCAATAGAATCCCGCTCTCAATGCCTTTAGTGCCAAAGCTTTTCCGCCAATATGGTTGCCGCATATACCTTCATGTATTTCTTCCAGGATCTTCGCGGATTCCCATGCGGTTGCGCATTTAAGCAGAGGTAAACTGAATGATTTCTTGTATAGCTCATTTTGGTATATGACATACCAGCTTGCTTGTCGCTTCAATTTCTTGGCGGACGAGGGATTATTCGGAAGTGTTCCAGTCAACTTGTACGCCACCAGCTCACTAAACCATTCTCCCTGCTGGTTTATACTATTAACGGTTACGACCTTTTCTGTGATGCTCTTTTCCTTCAAGATGTCGACCGTGACGGTTCTTTCAATGCTAAATGAGTCAGAGCTTGCCAATTTGGACAATGCGTCCGCTTTTGTGTTCTCGGCCCTAGGTATCGCTTGAATCTCAAAATGATACAATTGAGCTATCAATTCCTTGGTCTTTTCAACGTATTTTAGTATGTTGGCCTCTCTGACTTCGAATTCTCCCCTCAGCTGGCCGCTCACCAACTGTGAGTCCGTTTTTAAAAGCACTTTCTTAGCACCCGCTGCCAAACACATTCTCATTCCGGCAATTGCCGCTTCATATTCTGCTTCGTTGTTTGACGCCGGGAAGGCGAACTTGATGGCGTACTGGTAAGAATTTCCTTCAGGGCTAGTCATCACTATACTCGCTCCAGATCCGCTAACAGCGGACGATCCGTCGACTTCCAGTAGCCAGACTTCCTTTTGCTCCACTTCTTCCTCCTCATATGAGGCTTCCACGATAAAGTCTGCCAGGGCCTGCGCTTTGATAGCGGTTCTAGGCTTGTACTGTATATCATACTCCGATAGTTCAACGGCCCATTTCAGTAAGCGGCCGGAACTATCCATCTTCTGCAACGCTTTTTCTAGCGGCTGGTTGGTTAAAACTTGAATGGGATGGCGGTCGAAGTATGGTCGAGAGCTTCGGCGGCGATTATCACGGCCAAAGCCATTTTCTCAACCAACTGGTAACGGCTCTCGGCCCGTTAAGGATGTGGGCGACGAAGTATATTGGTTCTTTGCCTCTTTTCTTTTTCCACCAATAACACGGCCGCGACTGTCTTCGGCGAGGCCGAGATATATAGTTGTAATACGTCTCCAGTCTCGGGCCTTGTAATGGTGGGTAGCTTCTTCAAGTGCTCTTTTACCGCCAGGAATGCTTTGCTTTGCTCCTCTCCCCATTCGAACTTCTTATTCCCCCTTAGCAGTGCAAAGAAAGGCAAAGCTTTGTCTGCTGATTTTGAAATGAATCGAGTGAGGGCCGCCATTCTCCCTGTTAGCCGCTGAATATCCTTGACGCTTTTGGGCTCAGGCAGGTCGACAATGGCTTGGACTTTGTCTGGGTTTGCATCAATCCCCCTTTTACTTACCAAAAAGCCTAAAAATTTCCCTGCTCTCACCCCAAAGACACATTTCTTTGGGTTGAGCTTCATCTTATATTTCCTCAAAGTTCTGAAAGTCTCTTCCAGATCGTCCAAATGTTCGCGGTCAGTTTTACTCTTGACGATGGAGTCGTCAACATATGCTTCGATATTCCTCCCCCTCTGATCCGCGAACACTTTGTCGACCAGCTTTTGATAGGTCGCCCCCGCATTGCAGAGTCCGAACGGCATCGCCTTATAATTGTATACTCCACAATCGGTGATGAACGCAGCTTTTTTCCTATCGGCCTCGAGCAAACTGATCTGATGATAGCCCGAGAAGGCATCCATAAAGCTCAGTAACGCATGACCGCTAGTGGAATCTACTAGTTGGTCTATCCTCGGTAGCGGATAACAATCCTTCGGGCAAGCTCTGTTGAGGTCTGTGAAGTCCACACACATCCTCCACTGGCCGCTAGCTTTCTTTACCATGACTACATTGGCCAACCACTCCGGGTAGTCGCATGGCTCAATGAAGTCAGCTGCCAATAGCTTATCAACCTCCTCTTTAATGGCCTTGTTCTTTTCGGCCGAAAAATTTCGCTTCTTTTGCTTGACAGGTCGGACAGTGCTGTTAACATTTAGACGATGTACCATCACGGCCGGGTCAATTCCCGGCATCTCATCCGCTGAGAACGCGAAGACGTCCGCGTTTTCTCTTAGGAGAGTCACCAGGTTGACCCTGACCTTTGGGTCCATGTCATGCTCCAACGACCACTTGTCCTTGCGGATCATCTGCCAGCATCTCCTGCTTCGTTTCTCCATCCGGTTTGGGCCTTGGAGTATCATCAGGCCTGGATTCCAGCTCTTCCATTAAAACATCCATCTCCTCACCCCCTTTCTCGGATCCTTCCTCATTCGCCAAAGTCCTCCTCTGAGCTCGCCTTTGTTTCCGAGTTGGCGGATTTAATTCTTCTACCGGCACTCTCCTTGCCGGTTGCTTCAGTGCTGTTAGATAGCATGATTTTGCCATTTCTTGATTTCCTCTCGGCTTTCTTTGTCCGTCCCGAGATTGGAAACGTACAACATAGTCAAATGATAAGTTGACACCACTCCTTGGACGTCATGGATGAAAGGGCGACCGATAATTGCGTTATAAGCTCCAGGCACGTCAACCACTAAAAACTCCGCCATCACATCCCTGGCGTTCTCATCCTCCCCTACTCTGACCGGTAAGGTTATCAGGCCCTCTGGAATCACTGACGCCCCCGTGAAACCTATCACTGGGTAACGTACAGGCTTCAGGTGTTCCCGGCCAATCATCAATTTTTCAAAGGTTGAGAAGTACAGAATGTTTGCGGAACTTCCTCCGTCTACCAGGATTCTGTGGATCAAACAGTTTGACACTTTCAGCGTGACCACCAGAGGGTCATCATGAGGGTAGACGACGTGCTTTGCATCTTCAACCGTGAAAGACATGACGAGCATTACTGGCGGCCTTCTCCACTGCATGCTTTCATTGAAATTGACCTGGTGCCTGAATTCTTTCAGGCTTGCCTTGGCCCCGTTGACGCTGCCTCCATGAATTGGACCGCCACTTATAACGTGAATCTCAGCAATCCGCGATTGCACATTCCGGTTATTAGGCTTTACCACGTCTCCGTCCTTTGATTGTGCCTTGTATTAAGTGAAGTTACCCCGTCTTATCAGATCTTTCAGGTTATCCTTCAAGTGCCTGCAATTCTCGGTAGTGTGACCGTGATCACCGTGAAAGTCACACCACTTGCTCTTGTCACGGTTTTTATGAAACATTTGCTTAGGACGTTGCCATTTATCACTGTCCTTGTTCATCTGATATATCTGAGCCCTTGAGGTCGTGAGCTGCGTATATGTATCAAATTTATCTTTGTATTCGAACCTTTCGCGGTCATTCTTCTCGCGATCATTTCCCTTCTTGACCATATTTGATTCCTGCTTTCTTTCATCCCGACCGCGATCATTTTCGCGACTCTTTTCTCTCTTCTGCTTATCATCCTTCTTCTTTTCCGGCTCACGACTTTGACTGCTCGCGGCCTTGTCAAACTCTTCCCCTCTGATGAAATCGTTTGCCTTCCTCAAGACTGGCTCAAGGGATGTGAAGGTTTTACGGTCCAGATAACTTCTAAACGCAGACCCTTCCCTCAGCCCGGTCATCAAAGCTAAGACGGCCACGTCCTGCTGACGACGGGGAATGGTGACCGCTTCAACATTGAAACGGCCGACGAAATCTCGCTGGCTCTCATTTTCCTTCTGCTTGATAGATAACAACTCACCAGTTGTGCGCTCGCGGCGCCTATTACTCACGAAGTGAGTGCTGAACATAGATGAAAGCTGAGAAAAACTAGAAACGTTACCAGCCCTGATGCTTTTAAACCACGTCTGGGCAATCCCAGTCAAAGTAGATGGGAAAACTTTGCACCGAGATAGCGTCCCACTCGAGTGTATAAATACATGTGCCCCTCATAAGCGGCCACATGATCGTCTGGGTCTGAGGTGCCGTCATACTTGCGGGACGGCATCTTGATTCACGGCATGGGGTGGTTCAAGATTTCTGGAATGAAAGGAGACTGCTTAGGCTTGATCAATAAATGTCCGCCAGCAGAATAATTGCTTGCGCCGCTGATGCTGTGTTCCCGGCGAGAACGACTTTGATTCTCATCTTCAGAATTGTTGAGATCCTCAGTTTCTAGGATGACTTCCTCATATTCTGGGTCCTCAATTTGCCTTTCCAATTGGCGTCCCTCCTGATTGAAGGTCCGCATTCTTCTCACGGGGGTGCCATCGACGTTGCGACCATTCATGGTTGACATACGCCTACGAAGCTGACCGACCCTTGCATTAGGAGTGGGAGTGTTGTTGGGGCGAGTACCCGCTTGTAACATTTGGATGAAAGACGCTACGCTTGTAGGCGCTCGGGGAGAATTGACTAAGTTGAGCCAGGTTAAATGATCCGCTTCCAGTGTTTACCTGAGACACATTGTTCCCAGGGGTTTGCAGCTCGTTGACGTTCCCAGCGTCTAACTCAGATGGATCACAGCCGTCATTGTTTGCTCTTTCCATGTTGGCGTTCACAAAGATGGAAGTCCCCTCCTTCTAGCGCCAAGTTGTTTCGGTGTTGAAACGGTTGGCGGTCTCGAGAGAAGTCCGCCAAAGATTAGGGTTTGACTCCGCTAGTGAATAACTGCACAAGAAGCAAACGTGAACTACCCTCGGGGGGGATGCGAGGAAACCCCCTCCGACGCTCAAGTCAGCACGTGTCCAAATAGGATTTAGAGAGAGAAAGTAGAGAGAGAGAGATAAGAATTCTGAGTGTGAGAGAATGTACCTGCAGAATAGTACTAGTGGGGTATTTATAGAAGTACTATTCACCTGACAAGGTGCGTAATCCTTTTACACGTGTACAGTCGTGGTGCTCCTGATAGTTGGGAAGATTCCCTTATTTTGTCTTGTTGGGCGACCGCTAACGTTGCCGGACCATATTGATGTACTGACTTGTTAGAGTTGTGGGCGACATTTACAGTGTTCGCGTCCGTTATGACGTTCGCGGACTTACCACAGGGGTCCGCTAAAGTACTTGGGTTATACCCATACAGGTTTCATCCGCCTAACACTAAGGTTCTTATTGATAAAAACAAGCAAAACTGTAAATACAATTAAATTCCTAAAAGAAATAGAATATAATTAGACTCCATACGCCTAAACTCAGTACATTCGTTTTAGCCATTCCCATTCTATAGATAATTCGCGATATCAGTGGTTGAAATTGAGCATTGGGCAAACGTGAGTCAATATGGTATAACGAGACAATTGGAGGAAGTATTATAATTGTTATTTTCCCTGCACTAGATAAGGGAGGCTTGTACAGATCCAGACTGAAATTGACTACTGCCGTGAACTAGAAAAATTTGAGTTGAGCCGGCCTAAGAAACCCTTGCACGGCGAGCTAGTTTTTGTGAGCTAAATTGAGGTGACTACCCGGCCCTAGGTAAGTGGAGCCGGCACAAGATATTCTAGTTATTTTGCCGCCGGACTTAGTGAGTTCAAACTAATCCGTAAAACTAGTCAATATCTTGCACAATTGGTGAATCCCGCTTAGAGCGAGGCTCCATAATCGTTAGTAGTTCATGTATAAAACTCATGGAACTGAGGGCATTCTTCCAAAAACCACTCTCAACACAAAATGTCCTTAATTACATACTCAAAGCCACGCTTGGAGTGTTTTGCACAAACTTGTAGTTGAGGTTCCGTCTTTACTGTTTCAAATTTCTTTTATAAGACTGCATGTAGTTGTAGCTTGGAGCTATAATATACACACTTCTTCTGTATAGTAACATCCTTATTGCTGCTTCTAGTTGTGGAAGATTTCTTGTTCCATGTGCTCCAAAGCTAATTTTCTCTCTGTAGGTTTACTACGATTTTGACCCCGTCTTCATGCTTGCCGAGTCACTGATATTGGTATCCATATTTTCTTATTTTTCCTAGCTTGCATAGCCTATCTTCACGGTGATATTTCCATCTAGAAATACAAAACATCCTGAAACTTCTATGGGTATGTAATGAACAGACAATGCTATTTTATTCTTTGATTTTTGGAACTTGGCAACATTTCGTGGTCTTTGATGAGTTGATAAATCGTATTCTTTTTGTGTTTAGCATGGTAGTAGCTTCACTCAGTAATTGGATTAACAACACAAAAGACTTGCTTGATGTATGATTGCATGCTAGTTGTTGTTCTCTCTATAGCATAAACTTTATCTTTGTAGCTAGGCATAGTTACACCAAACAGATGTTCTTCGGTCCTTTTCTTCATATCACATCTCATCATGTGTTGTTCGTCTTACACTGTCATGGTATCCTTTCTATTTTGGGGTTGATTGTTAATCTTTACCTATATGGGTCTTTCCGAATAATGATTCTTGGATGTAGATCCTCATCCTAGCCTTCCACCATCCGATCCTTGGATGTAGATCCTCATCCTAGCCTTCCACCATCCGTAATCCTTTCCGTTGAAAATCGGACACTATGAGTGTCTTTCTCGAGAGTCATCTTGGATGTTCATGACTTCTATTCTCTAGGGATGAGCCTTTTGAGAATAGCCAGCTCTGATACTACTTGTTGAAGTACAACGTGACACTCAAGAAGGGGTGGTTGAATTGAGTGACAAAAACTAATCGATTTTCGCAAAAACACTCTTATTGCACAGTGCCTTGCACTGTGTTATTGACTCGTAAACTCTCCGATTGATGTTTTTGCTTGAACAAAATTGTATCAAAACAAGAAAACAATGAAATCAAATAATAAGACACAGGAATTTAATGTGGTTCAATCTCACCTCTGAGATCTACGTTCACACAAACTACTCTTTTATTATTTGAATCTTAAAATACCAAACCTTTGATACAATATGATTCCCCCCACTAGTACATTAAAGTGCAATTGCAACCCTAAATAACCGTTGCAATAAGCCCAAAAATCGTTACAATAGACCTATTGCAATGGTCCATAACCGTTGCATTTATTGGCGTTGCAATAGGTCTATTGCAACGGTTTTTGATCCTATTGCAACGGCTGCTCTGGAACCGTTGCAATAGATCTATTGTAACGGTCATTTTACCCTATTGCAATGCCACTCTTTAACTGTTGCAATATGTCTATTGCAACGCTAGATAATCCTATTGCAACGGCAAGTTAGACTACTAACCCATATGTTTTTAAGAGTCTATTGCAACGCTTATACAACAACAGTTGCATTACTTTAAACAATTGCCGAATAATAATAATAATAATAATAATAATAATAATAATAATAATAATAATAATAATAATAATAATAATAATAATAATAATAATAATAATAATAATAATAATAATAACAACAATAATAATAATAACAACAACAACAACAATAATAATATAATAAAAATTAATGGTAATAGAAGTTTCATTAAGTTATTGAAAAATTAAGAAGTTACACAATTTACTTCTTATACAAAAATGAAGCACTATACTAGTTGCTTCAACTTTGATACATGTAAATCCAAAAAATGACTTCAACATACATATTAAAATTTTCCAAAGAAAGTAAAAAATATCCAAAATAACACAACACACTAGCTATTTCACCAAAATTTTCCCATCAACAAAAAACTTCAAACTGTAGGTTGGAAGCAGTTTTCCTCCTCTATTCCATTATTTGGTTCAACATGATGTACCTACATATACAATGAAAAACGTTAACCAAAGACAATAAATTAAATAGAAAAAAGCAAAGGGAACTAGATATTGCATAACATATGTATGTTTTTTTGTTTGCTTACTTTAATGAGGAAAAAAATAATGCTCCAATATATGAAGACTAACAAAAAAATACCAGTTGATAATTAATAAAAATCTCTGTAAAAATTTCGACAGAGTCTCCTTTGTAAAATGGACAAACCCAAATATATGGGATAATCAAAACGTGTTTCAACTTTCAACCCAAATACAAGAATAATACAAGAACTTAGAAGCCAATCCTTCTAAAAATCTATTTGATAAGTTTCATTTTGGACAGCCAAGTAACAATTAGGTTTGGACAACCAAGTAACTAAGTAAAAAAAATGCAGCAAATCATTCCAACTACCCTCACCAAAATCAATGGATCAAAATGACCAACATTATAAAAATGGAAACAAACTTACCAATCGTTTGTCTGAGTGCACTCCAATAGAAGATTGTCCATTTGACTCACTAGCCGAAGATTTACCATCGCTTCCTGTCTTTGTCATATCTGGAAGCATAATCTTTACCTCAGGATTAGCATCAAGTAGTTGCCTTAGTAAAGGATTAGCTTCGAGTAGTTGATCCACTACTTGCGATTGCATTCTTTGTAAGAACTCTTGAGGAAATATGTAACTTGAGTTTTTGCCCCTTTTTTCAAATCAGTCATAGTCACACCTTTTCCAAAGAGTCGCACACGTCCACTATGCTCTGGTTTTTTCATCACTTCACTATAAGGATCCTTGTAGTTTGATCCTTCACGCTCTTCTGACTCTATTGCTTCCGTTTGCTCTTATGGATGTATAAAGCAACAATACTATTACATATTATGTAAATTGAAAATATTGCAACACCTTAGAATTTCAATGAAGGGGACTACTACACTAGGCAAGTGTGTGAGTAGATTTTAATGAACCTATATCATTTCACAAAATTTATTCAATAATCAAAAAAATTATCTCTGCAATTATACCAACAAACTACTACTCTATATCAATTATAATCAGTGATCAGTTCAACATTCTATGCTATGACCAGTACAACATAAACCCACATAGAACATATACAAAGAATAAGGGTGAAGATAAACAGAAACCTGCAATATTCTGTTTCGTTTTTCCATAGCTTGTTTTGTATGACTTTTCGGGCTTTCTTTTCCGAGAATGGAAGTAAACCTTTGCTTTTGAGGGTTCTTCCTTACTTGGATCTTCTTGTTTCTATTCACAACAAATTATTCGGTTAGTTTTTAATGCGTAACCAACGGGAAAAAAAGTATGATAAACAAGTAATTACCACCTTTTCACGCAACATTGCATATGATGTAGGACCCATGGTGTGCATGTCATCTGCCATTTGTCGATTGGATCTATTCTTGTCACTTTCTTCCTATTATATGGAAAACAAAGTAATTGAATTATGTTAATAGGAGCGAAGATCATAATAATATCAAAAGACAACTAACAATACATACCTTAATTGGCTCACTGTCCCAATAGTTTAGAAGCTCTTTGAATTGGTGCTCCGGAATTGTTTTCGGACGTTTGTTCCATCTTTCATCATAAGTCTCATATGCGTAGTAGTATAAGCTCTTACACCTAGATTTCAAATATTTCCACTGCTCATTTACGGTGGATAACGCCCAATCTTTGCCTTCTATGGGAACCACACACTTCTCCTGCACAAATAATTTTTAAGTTTGGTTAGTCGAGTTTCTGACATATATTGTATAGCTTAAACAAACAAGTAATGATTTTATTAAACACTTACTTGTACGTACTCGCATATTTTGTCATGTGTGGGTACGCTTGGCCAATCACAATAGTTTAACGGTGCAAACTCAGGATTCCTAGCCAATGTCCCTAAGAAGCGACTATATTCACGCACAACTTGTTGTGTAAGACCAATTGGCTGCCCGTATGTGTTTAGGATGATCACTGGTCGTTCTTCCAATGTACGTGCATGAACCTTGGCTAGTTTTGTGGGACCTCGATGTTTTTTCTTTTTTGGAGCTGCACAATTGACATACATTATAAAAATTCTGCAATAAATGAAATGAAAGTGTTAATGAATCATTATTAGATAAAGTTAAGTTGCATATGAAACCTTCATCGATTTATAGTGTTTGGTTGAGCTTCTAGTTATAATTGATCAAAATAACTGGCCATGTACTATGCACAATGCTCATCGTATTAAATGGGTTAAAACCATCAGTGGCTAATGCAAGCCTCACATTACGAGGCTCTTGAGCAAACTTTGGATAGAACTTGTCAAAAAAATTCCAAGCTTCACCATTCACCGGATGTTGCAAAAGGTCGTCGTCTTCCCGCCCATTTGCATGCCATTTCATGTAAGTTGCAGTTTCGGCACACATATATAATCTTTGCAACCTCTTCTTAATTGGAAAGTACCTTAGAATTTTTGCTGGAATTCTATGAACTTTTTCATTTGCCTCGTCATTATGATCATTTTTCTTCAATTTCCACCTTGAGGTCCCGCAAACATGACAACTTGTTGCGGTTGCATTCTCCTCCCAATATAACATGCAATCATTGGGGCATGCATCAATCCTTTTATAATCCAAACCTAAAACTTTCAACACTTTCTTTGCTTCATTCAAGGATGCTGGCAATACTGCATCATCAGGTAGCACTTCCTTAAACAATGCTAGCAAAGCAAAAAATGCAACATCGCTCAACTTATGATCACACTTGTATATATAAAGGCGAATTGTAAATGCAAGTCTAGAAATTTTTTTGCAACCCGGATACAATTCTTGTTGGCCTTCTTCTATTAGGTTTAAAAACTTCTTCGCCTCTTCATTTGGCCCTTCTCTCAAAGTATCATGCAACCAATCTTCTATACCATCATTCATGTTTAACGATTCATCATGTTCAAGCCCATCAATTTATGTTTCGACGGCCATGCTTCCTAACCTAGAAAATTCATCGCTTCTTTGGTACAAAATGATATGTCATAATTATATTTAGTTTTTAATCATTTATTATTAAACTTTTAACATTCCATAATTAATTACGTAAGTTATCTTATACTTTCTTTTCGATGATTTGTTATTTGATCAAATTATTATGATTATCTAAGATCATCCTATTAATCAATGAAAAAATACTCAAAGGATCAAATCATCGTTACAATTCGAGTTAGAATAAGAAAGAGTTATAAAAATCCAAAATACACATGTTCATATTTATCATAACTTTATAGAAATTGATAATCAATAAATCCAGTTGTTGAAATAACTGAAGGGCTTCAAATAGGTCATCCCAAACGGACTTCTGTTGAGAGATACAGCCTTCCAAGTTGATGAAAATCAGTTTTCGTAACAGGGGTTTCAGAAAGAAATTTACGAGCAAGGCATGTTAGCGTCAAGGGCGAAAAGAGCCAAAATCTGCGACGGGGGCGCCGGACCGGGGTTTCGTTCTAGTTTACGCCCCGGCGATTCTGGCTAGAGTTATTGCTTTTAGCCGTTTTAAAATATAAATAGTTTTAGTATTTCAATTACATATCTTATTTTACGTTTTAGGGCTAAACACTTAGTTTCTCTTAGTTTTATTAACTCTTCCTTGAAGATTATAAAGATCATCGATTTTGTTTTCATTTTCCTCAATCATTCTATTCCTCTTTACTTTGTTTTATTTAATAATTCTTTTACTTTGATTATGTTTATTGAGTTTATTATTATAGAGATAACTTTTTAGTAGAGAGGAAGCCATTTTATACCTTTGATTTGGTTTAAAGTTCTTCTTATTTGGATTAATTAAATAATTCCATTGATTTGTTATGCTTTTTAATTCATTAATAATATCAGAGTTATTTTACTAATAAATTAAATCAAAATCATGGTATATTTAAACCACAAAACCATTGCAAATAATATGATCTTTGACGTCATTCCGATCATACCAATATCGACGATGACATATACAACATGGGCAGCTAATTTGGTTTCCTTGAGACCTTGTAACAAAGGCTTTTTCGATGTATTCATCCGTTTCTTTTTCATATACATGACTCCATCTAGGAAATTCCCACCATCCCTTATTTCCAATATCCATCTCCTAAAAGTAAGAACTATAAGATTTTCTGTAATCATAGGTCATAGGAACAAGCATATTCCGTAATCATAAGTCATAGAAACAAATACAAAAAAACAATATAATACAGGACCAGGTTTTGATATGACCGAATTTAGATAGAAAATTAAACAATCATCCAATATTGTACTTGATATAATTTTAGACTATGATATGTCTTCACCCTATATCATAATGTGTTTAATTCATTATGATAAAGATTAAATACTTTTACGGTATACTTCTGCTGAAGAAGAAAACTAATATAAAGAATTCATCTTTTCCTCCAGTTTTCAATAGTACGAACATAAGTAACAGGGATTAACTTCTGATGTCAATTAATATGTATCCTTAATACTGTAGATTGTATAATATAGACTGTAGTAGTAAAAAGATTAATTTACACCTGCTGAAGGAGAAAACTCATATAAAGTATTTATCTTCTCCTCCAGTTTTTGATAGTATTTAAGTAACACGGATTAATTTATGATTTCAATTAGTATTGTAGTATCTTGCACTATTAGTAGAAAGATTAATTTAGTATTACTGTACTAGCATGGTTCTTGGTTTTGCTCTTGCATGATTCGACTTTGTGTGGTACTTCTAGTCTTTTACTATCTTTTAATATTGTTGATGAATGGCCGAATAGAATAGTACTGGTTTCCTGGTGCAATTCAGAAATTGTTTTCATAAGAAATTTTGTTTATTGTTAATTTAGTCACTAATTAGATTTTTTTTTCTTATAAAAACTGAAATCAACTCATTATTTTGAAGTGCAAGGATTATAAAGCTAAAAGATGGAATATCAAGAATATACAGTGTTACAAAGGTCAAAGGAAGTCAACATTAGATTTTACAAGAGAAGCAAGAATCAAGCTATGATCCTAATATCACGCTATGTCTCTTCCTCATCTTTCTCTTATCTTTGCTATTGCAACTAGGTAGAAATCATGCATATTTTTTATATAAAAAAAAACCATGCACATTTAGTGGTGATAGGATAATATTATTTTAGGTATGATTTTCTTGATATTGTAGATATTTTCTCGGAAATAAAATATATATCTTAAGTCTTCACCCTGTATATATCATAGTATTATGTTTATGATGATGTAACAAGTCAAAGTTCTTTTTAAGGTAGAAACATGACAACTGGTTTGCTTCTTCAATCCACCCATAAGAAAAGTTTGTTACTTATCTTCTATAAGTAACACATCAAACTTTTGAACTTGTATTGTTTCATTGCTATAGTTGACACGTCAAATTACAACGCTTATCTATCTCTGCTTATCATACCATTGAGTCATGCATTCAAGTTTGGACTCATGTGCATTGATGTTGTAACTAAACATTGAACATTCCTCTTAAGCTACATGATTATTTACAGAACAAGTAAAAAATCAAAGTTTAAATACTTGTGAATCAAATAAGCAGGGGCCAAACAAATCCAAAGTTAAATGAATCAAAATTTGATAACTTCTTGAACTTGGTCATCGCTCAAGCTTGGGTCAGGCTTGACAATTTGATAACATGCAGTTAGTTTTTTTTTTAAAGAGATTTAGTTATAGTATATGTTAAGTTATAGTTATATACCTGCATATTACCAATCAAAAGTGCAAAGAGGATAAGCCCAAATAATTATTGTAGACACCAAAAATTTATTAGTGTTTTACATTAAAATAAATTGATTATTATTGACCTAAAATAAATATAGTTAGCCCACTTTAATTAATTTATCCCACCTAAATAAAATATCCAAATTAAAATAAAACAAATATAATTTGGGTTGTCAACTATTTGGGCCAGTCAATATTATAGTCCAAATAAGATGGTCAAATGGCAAAGGTAAAAAAGACTTCCAAGTCGTAAACGGGCCCAAGCCCATAAACTACCAAGTCCATGAAGGGATCTCCATTCCCTATAAATAGACCTCACCTCTCTCAGTTGAGGGGGACCATAAAATCATTATTCTCAAGAGCTCATAAAATTCGCTTGGAATTCTCTCTGCAAATAGTCAACAGGCACATCAAATCCGTGCGGACTGTTCAGATACACTCAAACACATTCGAATGGGATTCAAGCTTTCGTCAGCCCTCATTCGAATACACTCAAACATATTCGATTGAGATTCAAGCTTTCGTCAGCCCTCATTCGAATACACTCAAACACATTCGAGTGGGATTCAAGCTTTGTCAGCCCTCATTCAAATACACTCAAACATATTCGATCGAGGTTCAAGCTTTGTCACCCCTCAGTCGAATACATTAAAACAAAACCTTCAAACTCAGGTTGACGTTGACAAAACGTCATCCTAGACTCAAACTCAGGTTGACGTTGACAAAATGTCATACCACACTCAAACTCAGGTTGACGTTGACAAAACGTCATACCACACTCAAAGTCATGTTGACGTTGACAAAATGTCATCCCACAATCAAACTCAGGTTGAAGTTGACAAAACGTCACTCTACACTCAACTCCACGTCGACATCAACACGTGTCACTTTCCAGCTACGGAACAGAATCAGAGGACTTAGTTTATTTTTATTATAAACTGTTTACAGGGATTATACTCAATACATTTATTGAAATAAAATTTCTTTGTTACTTTGTTTCTTGTCTTATATATTTTGACTCGAAATTTGTGTATACAAATTTTGGCACGCTCGGTGGGACCATCTCTACCTTTCATCTCTATTTCGTTATCAACAACAAATTTGAGAAATGGCATCGAGGAAGAACATTTCGATCTGCTGAAAACGTTACTGACACCCAGCGAAAATCTATAACGTTAGGTGACTTTATGGAAGACATGAGTCTTGGTTTTCACACCAAAAGAATGAAGAAAGATGTTGTCACTGCTTCTGTTATGGTGACTCAATTAAAACAGTTGAGGAACAACTCGCTGAAATGAACATCTTACTCCAAAAATTGGTGAAGGACGGAGAGGAAAAGGATGCTCCGATAAGAATCCAAAACGAGCAAATTGCTGCCCTGAATGAGAAAATTAGTAGAATCCTAGGCGACGCATCATCAAGCTAAGGTGGTGATGAAAGCGAAGACGAGAGTGGTGACAACCCTCGCCGTCCACCAACAGCTCGACAACTCGAATTGTTGATAGCTCGTGCTGTCAAGAATCAACTTGGGAAAAGCTCTCAAGGAAGTCGTCACTATGTAAAGCCTTATACCAAGAGAATTGATAAGTTAGAGATGCCTTTTGGTTACCATCCCCCAAAGTTGCAACAATTCGATGGGAAAGGAAATCCTAAGCAACACATTGCTCACTTTGTGGAAACATGCAACAATGCTGGCACCACAGATGATTTCCTTGTCAAATAATTTATTCGTTCTCTTAAAGGCATGGCCTTTGATTGGTACACAGAGCTACCCTCACAATCCATCAATAGTTGGCATCAAATGGAGGAAGAGTTCCTAAACAGGTTCTATAGCACTCGACGTATTGTCAGCATGGTTGAGTTGACTAAGACTCACCAATGGAATGATCAGCCCGTCATTGACTACATTAATCGTTGGCGTGCTTTGAGCTTACAATGTAAAGATAATTTGTCAGAAACTTCTGCAGTCGAAATGTGCATCCAAGGCATGCATTGGAATTTGACCTACATCTTGCAAGGGATCAAACCCAAAACATTTCAAGAACTAGCAAGTAAAGCGCACGACATGGAGCTTACAAATGCTTGTCATGAAAATGAATCAGACTCATCTGACGCATCAATAGAGGATCCGTCGATGCCATGATTGTGAAAATTATTCTAAGTGAAAGATCTAGGGGGCATGGAAGCAAAACCTCATGGATACAAACAAAAGAAATTCTCCTAAGCAAGAGGGTAAACTGCAAGTCAAAAATTCTAACTCCTAAGCAAGAGTATAAACTGCATGCGAAACGAAACAAAAGAAAAACTCCCAAGCAAGAGTATAAACGGCACATAAAAAAAAGTATCTCCTAAGCAAAAGTATAAACTGCAAGCAAATAAAAGTGAAACTCCTAAGCAAGAGTCTAAACTGCGCACTAAAAAAATCTAACTCCCAAGCAAGAGTCTAAACTGTACAAGAAAAATTCTAACTCCTAAGCAAGAGTCTAAGCTGCACACCAAAAAAAAATTCTAGCTCCTAAGCAAGAGTCTAAACTGCAAGCAAATAAAAAACGAAACTCCTAAGCAAGAGTATAAACTGCCACCAACATAAAAAAAAAACTATCTCCTAAGCAAGAGTATAAACTGCAAGCAAATAAAAGTGAAACTCCTAAGCAAGAGTCTAAACTGCATGCTAAAAAAAAAAATCTAACTCCCAAGCAAGAGTCTAAACTGCACACGAAAAATCTAACTCCTAAGCAAGAGTCTAAACTGCACACCAAAAAAAAAATTCTAACTCCTAAGCAAGAGTCTAAACTGTAAGCAAACAAAAAACGAAACTCCTAAGCAAGAGTATAAACTGCCACCCACACAAAAAAAAATGCAATACTCCTGGCCCGCAAGAGTATAAACTGTGAACGGCGAAACGAAAAAAAATGCAATACTCCTGGCCCGCAAGAGTATAAACTGTGAACGGTGAAATAAAGAAAAAACCAACAAAGCAAAAAAAAATTATAGTACTCCTAGCCCGCAAGAGTATAAACTGTGAACGGCGAAACAAAAAAAAAAGTTCTAACTCCTTGCCCGCAAGAGTGCAAACAGTGAAGGACGAAATGACAACTCAAGCCAAAACGTTTCGAAAAACACAATTGAGAAAGCATCAAAACAAAAGCAATTCTTGGGTTGATGAACAATCATTAAAAAAAACATGGGTTAGACAACATACCTCGAGGGTGAGACTGACTGTCAGGGGATTGTCTAGAGGTGTCAGTGTCGTAGTGCCCGTCTTCGTCTTCAAGGGACTGTCTGGAGGTGACATTATCGCAGTGCTAAAGACATACGAATAACACCCCTGACAGGCTCACAGTTATGGCCCATCACGACGAAATCCCCGTCTTCGTCTTCAAGGGACTGTCTGGAGGTGACATTGTCGCAATGTTAAAGACATACGAATAACACCCCTGATAGGCTCACAGTGCTAAAGACATATGGCCCATCGCGACGAAATCTCTGTCTTCGTCTTCAAGGGACTGTCTGGAGGTGTCATTGTCGCAGTGCTAAAGACATATGAGTAACACCCCTGACAGGCTCATAGTCGCACATATGGTCCATCGCGACGAAATCCCCGTCTTCGTCTTCAAGGGACTGTCTGGAGGTGTCATTGTCGCAGTGCCAAAGACATATGAGTAACACCCCTGACAGGCTCATAGTCGCACATATGGCCCATCGCGACGAAATCCCCGTCTTCGTCTTCAATGGACTGTCTGGAGGTGTCATTGTCGCAGTGCTAAAGACATATGAGTAACACTCCTGACAGGCTCATAGTCGCACATATGGCCCATCGCGACGAAGTCCCCGTCTTCAAGTGAACCTGTCATATAGTAAAAAAAAATAAAAAATGCACGGGCACACATATACAAAAGGGATATGCAGATAAGGTATTTTAGACTAAAGGTGTAAGCAAAAAATCTTCACCTTACTAGTCTTGAACTTTTGCAGGACTTCAAAGATAGCCTAGAAGTTCGATATCTGAAGAAATCTGATGTACTGCAAATCATACGAAGTATGTCAAGATTTAATTCTGTTATAACAAATACACAGACTTGCATATAAAAAAATGTATGCAGATAAAATCTTTTGGATTAAAAGGTGTTAAAAAAAAATATCACCTCATTAGTCTAAAGCTTATGTAAGGGCTTCAAAGATAGTCTGAAAGTTCAGTATCTCATAAATCTGTTGTACTGCAAGTCACATAAAGTATGTCAAAATCCAGTTTAAAAAAATGCATTTGAATTGGCATCGTCAAATTTTATGATTGCATCAGTGGTTGCATATTATAACTACACTAAAGCAAGTTCTAATTGCTACATGTAATCATGTATCACACAAGTCACGAGTGGTAATATATAAAAAAAAAAGCAAAGTGATTTCGTATCATCTTATTTAAGTTTGTCTCTGATGTATGATCTATGGTGGTCTACAAGCTTCACATCATCATCACATAAACAAGTTTCAAACAAAAAATGGAAAAAAAAAAAAAAAAAAGCAAAGGAGGTGTGTGTGTAATATACAAGCATCATCATGGCACTTGTGATGGGAAGCAATGTCAAAGTCTGAATTTTAAACTTGTGTTCTACTAATAAGATCAATTACACATAGAGACAAACTGGTATGCAAAGTTGCAAACCCATGGTGATTCACTTAATCTTTTTACACCTTTGATGGATGATGCTGATGCAAATAATAAAAGCAAATCAACATGAATCATCATCAACTGCACACAAGTGTCGAAAAAAAAAAGAAAAAAAAAATTGAAAAGAAAGGACGACAAACACATGGCAGCAGTGATGAGAAGCCAAATTCATTATTTTGTATAACTTTGACGGAGAAATCATAAAGCCAGAACTAAGGCCAATAAATAAATTTGCCGGCCGACACTTACTTGGTGGTGAGCCTGTAGTTTCGTGATTGATGATGAATTGATGATGGGTGAAAGAATCCAAACTAAAATAAAAGCAAAAGCAAGGCATTAACTGAGTTCATAGGTAAAGTGTGCAGCAAGTTTTGGGTTGTTAAGCATATATGAGTCATTAATGTCAACCAAAAAATTAATTAAGGGGAAAAGAATTCTACCTTGGCTGGGGATGAAGCACTGCCGCAGGTTATGAAAAAAGAGAGGAAGAAAGATAGTATTAGCTTTTATAGGTTGTGGTGAAGTAAAAGCTAAAACCTATTGGAAAAAGATTTGTTTTAGCCGGGTGGCAATGAAATCCTAATGAGAATAAGATTGAAATTCTTGGAGTTCAATGCTGATGGAGTTGTAAACAATGCATAACTTTGCCTTAAAAAAATCATCATCAAACAGGTTGTCACACCATTATCGAGTTAAACTCAAATTTGTCGAGACCCTGCCACGATTAAACGCTTCAAATCGTGTACGTGACACTGTCTCGAGGGGGCAATTTATAGACACTAAAAATTTATTAGTGTTTTACATTAAAATAAATTGATTATTATTGAGCTAAAATAAATGTAGTTAGCCCACTTTAATTAATTTATCCCACCTAAATTAAATATCCAAATTAAAATAAAACAAATATATGAAGCTCCAAGTACAGCAAGCTGGGGGTGGAAGATGATATGTAAAGTGAAGAACCAGTTCAAGCAAGCTTATAATCAGAATTCTTGGCTGAATGGTTCAAAAGATTATTCAATCAAAGAGGGTTATAAATGGTTGACTATAGGTCAAGTGAAAGTGGAGTGGCGTCATTGGGTCTGGAGTAAAGTTAACATACCTAAACATGCTTTAATAGCATGGATGGCTGCTTTGGGGAAACTCAGAACCAAGGATAAGTTAAAGCAAGCTGGTGTCTGTCAAGATGATGATTGTTTGTTATGTACTCAGGGTACTGATTCTTGTCAACACTTGTTTTTTCAGTGTGCTTTTAGTGGTCAAATTTGTGAGCATATAATGTAATACCCCTCATGATTGCTTTAAAGGGATTTAGCAGGCTACTCATTTCAACAAGATGCATCTTTCTTTTAGGGAGCTCATTTCCTTAGTTACTCCACAGTTAAGCGTGCTTGGCTGGGAGTAGTCCAGGGATGGGTGACCTCCTAGGAAGTTTCTCGGGGTGCGCATGAGTGAGGACAAAATACGCCGGAAGAACTTGTGTTGGTTATTGAGGACAGTTGTTGGGCCCTGGATGTGCATTGGTGACGATATACTCGACTCCGTATGGGTATTACATACACCCCCACTTGAGAACAGCAACGCCCTCGTTGCGCCTGAGGACTCCACATATTCGGCATACGGCCTGTGGGTCGCCCCAGCCTGAAGACTGATCGCCGGAGACTCCAGATATTCGGTCTAACGACCTCTGGGTCGCTCCTTATGACAATGCAGCCCCAGAATCCTCCCCCACTAGGCGCCTGAGGACTCCTAATATTCGGCCTAACGGCCTTAGGGTCACCTCAACACGCGGTCGCAGGGTTGCTCTGATACCATTTGTAACACCACGACCCATACGGAGTCGAGTATATCGTCACCAATGCGCATCCAGGGCCAACAACTGTCCTCAATAACCAACACAAGTTCTTCCGGTGCATTTTGTCTTCACTCATGCGCACCCTGAAAAACTTCCCAGGAGGTCACCCATCCCTGGACTACTCCCAGTCAAACACGCTTAACTGTGGAGTAACTAAGGAAATGAGCTCCCTAAAAGC
This sequence comes from Beta corolliflora, assembly GCA_947648045.1. NCBI lineage: Eukaryota > Viridiplantae > Streptophyta > Magnoliopsida > Caryophyllales > Amaranthaceae > Beta > Beta corolliflora. The sequence continues at coordinate 240,884 of CANSZD010002847.1, read as the reverse complement.
AAGATGCATCTTGTTGAAATGAGTAGCCTGCTAAATCACTTTAAAGCAATCATGAGGGGTATTACATATAATGCAGTGGCTTCATATTGGATTTAGTTCATCTGAGCTTCTGTATAATAGATGGAAGAAATGGGGCAGAAGGTATAGATCTAAGATACAACAGAGACTATGTTATGCTAGCCTTGCTGCAGTGGTGTATCACATCTGGAGGGCTCGAAATCATGCTTTATGGGAGGGTGCTGTTTTGAGACCAGATATTGTCATTAAACAAATTCAAGCTGATATTTGTATTAGAGTTAGAAATAAGATGACAGAAAGATGGAGTGTGGCAGATAGAGAGTGGTTTAGTGAATTATGTAGGATGGAGTATGTTTGATGTGTTTATTGCTTTTTTGCAGTTTGTTGTTGCTTTCTTTTGATTGAGAAAGCTAGTTTAGGTTGTATTTGTTGGTGCTTTCATGCTATTTTGTATAATACTTACTCCCTCCGTCCCAAAAATATCTGAACACTTCTTGGGACACGTAGTTTAAGATGATAAGTTGTAGTGTGATTATCAAATATTATTTTATTAAAAAAAGTAGATGTGATAGGAGTTGGTGGGGTATCTTGTATTGGAGGAGAGATAAAGTTTGGTAACTTTTTAATTGGTAAAGGTAGAGTGTGGGCCAAATGAGTGTAAAAGAAATAATATAGTAATAGTGGAACCATGTCAAAAATGGAAGTGTTCAAACTAATTTGGGACAAACATAAAAGGAAAGTGTTCAGACTATTCTGGGACGGAGGGAGTACATTTTACCAAAAAAAAAATAAAACAAATATAATTTGGGTTGTCAACTATTTGGGCCAGTCAATATTATAGTCCAAATAAGATGGTCAAATGGCAAAGGTAAAAAAGACTTCCAAGTCGTAAACGGGCCCAAGCCCATACCAAGTCCATGAAGGGATCTCCATTCCCTATAAATAGACCTCACCTCTCTCAGTTGAGAAGGACCAGAAAATCATTATTCTCAAGAGCTCATAAAATTCTCTTGGAATTCTCTCTGTAAATAGTCAACAGGCACATCAAATCCGTGCGGACTGTTCAGATACACTCAAACACATTCGAGTGGGATTCAAGCTTTCGTCAGCCCTCATTCGAATACACTCAAACATATTCGATTGAGATTCAAGCTTTCGTCAGCCCTCATTCGAATACACTCAAACACATTCGAGTGGAATTCAAGCTTTGTCAGCCCTCATTCAAATACACTCGAATACACTCAAACATATTTGATCGAGATTCAAGCTTTGTCACCCCTCAGTCGAATACATTAAAACAAAACCTTCAAACTCAGATTGACGTTGACAAAACGTCATCTCAAACTCAGGTTGACGTTGACAGATGTCATCCTAGACTCAAACTCAGGTTGTCGTTGACAAAACGTCATACCACACTCAAACTCAGGTTGACGTTGACAAAACGTCATACCACACTCAAACTCAGGTTGACGTTGATAAAACGTCATCCCACAATCAAACTCAGGTTGACGTTGACAAAACGTCACTCTACACTCAACTCCACGTCGACATCAACACGTGTCACTTTCCAGCAACGGAACAGAATCAGAGGACTTAGTTTATTTTTATTATAAACTGTTTACAGGGATTGTACTCAATACATTTATTGAAATAAAATTTCTTTGTTACCATAAAATTAAAGAAAAAGCTCGAAAGAGAAAATGAGAAAAAAGCATCGAAAACTGCACAAGCCGATTTTGGTGAAATAGAATCCGATGATGTTCTTTTGGCTACTTCTCCTGGAAGAAGTAGAACTCCAAATTGGGTGCTTGATTCCGGTTGCACCTACCATGTGTGTTCTCAATAGGGTCACTTTATCGACTATAAATCGGTGAAGAATAGAACCGTCTCTATGGGCAACGGTTCCCGTTGCAAAGTTCATGGTATTGGCTCTCTTCGGATCAAGACACATGATGGTAAGATCAGGACTCTGTCTAATGTTCAATATGTTCCTGATCTAAAGCAGAACATCATTTCCTTGGGCACTCTAGATTCTAAAGGGTGCAAAATTTCGGCTCAAGGTGGAGTACTTAAAGTCTCCAGAGGTGCTCATGAACTCCTGAAGGCCGTCAGACATAGAAATCTCTATGTATTACAAGGGTGTTCTATTTTGGCTTCTTCATATACAACCCCGGTTCGGCATCAATGTCGTCATAAAACGGGTTCCAGCATGTCACATTTTTCTAAGCCCAATTTACAAATGGGTCACGGAAGGATATCTACATAACACCCTTCGGGGTTCATACGACGAGTACATATGGAATTTGGTCCGAGGTGGAGATTGTTGGGTTTGTGGCCCAAATTTCAAAGCCAAAGCCAAAGAGAAATAATTCTCACTTGCCGCCACTACATGATCAAGATTGATCATGATTTTTCTAGAAATCATGAGTTTGCAAACACTAGTCTTATATCGGCAACAAGCAAGAAGATTCTACACATTTCTTTGGTGTACGGAGTATTAATCACCACCGACTTAGCACCACTATAAATAGAGGTGTTGTGATTTTTTGGCATCCATCCACAAGCTACAAGACATCCACAAAATCCAAGAAGCCATATACTACATTAGCCTTGTTAAATTCTCTCCTTGTATTATTAATCCACTATCTTTTGTAATACTCCTTTGTGAGTTTATTATATAGTGAGAGTTCTATTTGTACTACTAACCCTAATAATATTTAGGGTTCTTGTACTCTCCTATTTTCATATAGTGGATTTTGGGTACTCGTCGTCCGTGGGTTTTTTGCCTCTATTTGAGGATTTTTCCCACGTTAAATTGTGTGTCCATCTTTTACTACTTTTCTTGCCACATATTTCCAACTCTATTATTTTACTCAATCTTTACATCTTTAATCTACTTCCGCTACGCACTCACAATCCTAACAACTTGAATTACAAAAGACAAAAAAAATTGATTTTGCTGTGTAGTAGAAACGAGGAGCTCTTGAATGTTGACCTGGTTAAGATGAAGAGTTTAAAGTATTCTTTGGCATCAAACTCTTGTGAGTAAATTATTAATTTATGGTTTCCATTTTTTTAGGTTGAATTTGTTGGTGGAGCCATGTGTTGGAATACTCGTACATTTACAGCAATTGCTGGTGGGAAGTTTTACTGATTGGATTTCCTTCAGCTCCCGTCCTTTTATTTTTCATAATTATCACATCTATTTTTTCCTGTCAGGTGGAGGAGCATTTTGTAATGGGCAAAGGATTCAAGTTAGTGCAACTAATCTGGTAAGTGATGGTATATTGAGCAATGGGAATTTTTTTCAAGTGATGGTATATGGTATATGGTATATGATGATGCAATTAAGTGATGGTATCATGTATCAAGTGATGGTATATGAGTTGCTTGAACATTTTTTTTTGGTAAATTTATTTGTAAAATTGCATTTGCTTAAACAACGGGTTTATTTTAATAGAACTATTATCATATGTTCCTCTCAAAAAAAATAAAACTATTATCATATGTTTTTAATTTATTCTATTACAAATTGCAATTTTTTTAAGGGGCCCTAATCTACTATTTTGCCCTGGGCCCCAAAAAGATCAGGACAGGGCCTGATCATCAACTAAAAGAATAGCTTTAAAATTTCCTCCCAAAATAAGAGAACTAGCTTGAGTGAAAAAATGGGTGACAAAACTCCAGAGATCTCTCCTAAGCTCAAGAGTATTGAAGCCATAAACGTCAACAAAAGCATAGACTTTACCAGTCTGTTTGTCAACAAGTTGACACCAAATACACCGAGCATTGTCCTTAATTTTATCTAAATCAACAGCTCTTGGTTCCAGCTATCCCAAAATCTCCCATTTTATAGCACAAAGATAGTTATGAATCACATGCCAATTCTAAAAAAATTTGTGAAGAAATATTAGTAATCTATAGGATTAGGAACAACCTCCAGCATAGTGCCTCCCTAGGTAGCAGCTCATATGGATTAGCAATCTGAACCTCAACAGAGCTACTAGCTGTTGGACTCTTTGCAGCTTTCGTAGACTCAACACAGCGACAAGGAGCATGTTAGGAAATCCGGCTGTTATTAGGATTTCCTAGTTTGTTATTGTTTCCTATTTTTGTGTATATTCTGATATGTTTTCGGTTGAGGAGTTTTAGGCAAGTTAGGGTTGTTCCCTTGTATTATATATTCTGTAATTATGTTAATGAAGGTAAGTCGTTTTCTCCACAAATCTGTCAAATCTTAACATGGTATCGGCGCTACTCTAGTTCTGAGTTTTTTTTCGATCCTTTGTGTTTCTGTTTCTTCGTTTTGCTTCCTGTGTTCTTTCTTTCTGGTTTGTTTTTCCTGTCTCATCATGCCTGATCAGGAGAAGTCAGTCACACCCTCCTCCCGTTATGAGCCCTTCACCCCATATTATCTTCATCCGAGTGAGGGGACCGGAGCTGTAATCAGTCCTATCTTACTCAAAGGTGATAACTATGAAGAATGGTCACGTTCTCTTTGAAATAATCTGCGTGCAAAAAATAAACTTGGGTTCATTGATGGTACTATTGTTGTTCCCGATGAAAAGTCTCCCGATTATGCACAATGGGGTATTGTAAACTCTATGCTTGTTGCTTGGATTTTTAATACTCTTGATATTTCTGTTAGATCCACTATGCGTGTTCCTGACCATGTGAAATCTTTGTGGGATGACTTGCGAGATCGTTATTCTCTTGGTAACGGTCCGCGTATTTTGGAATTAAAAAATCAGATTCGTGATTGTAGTCAAAATAATCGACCTGTGGCTGTTTATTTTGGTGAACTTTGTCGTTTGCAAGATGAGTTGTTTAGCTATTGCAAGATGATTGTACTTGTAGTGCTGCGTCTGAGTATGTTCGGCTTCGTGAAATTGAGCAACTACATCAATTTTGTATTGGTCTTGATTCGAAAAAGTTTGGTACCCTTGTTTCGGGTCTTTTGATGCTTGATCCTTTGCCCTCTCTTAATGTTGCCTACGCTAAAATCATCTCTGATGAGCGTAAGCAGACTGTTTCCGAGGCACAGGACTCTTCTCGTGCCACTGCTATTGGTTTTGCTGCAGGTGGTAATGCTATTGGTCGCATCAGTAAGGGTGCTGGTGGTTCTGATTTGCGTGTTTGTGCTCACTGTGGGCGTTAGGCGCATGAGCAGGACCGTTGCTATGAGCTGCATGGTTGGCCAGCAGGTCGTGGAGGTCGCGGTGCTGGTTAGCATGCTCGTGGTGGTCGTGGACGTTCCTCTGCTGGGTGTGGTTCTGATCGCAATTTTGCAGGCAGCATGGGGTCTAATGCTCGTCACACTTCCACTTCGGTTGTTGATGATAGTGACCGTTCCGGTGCTCCAACTTTAAGTACTGAACAATGGGGGCAGCTTATTGCGGTTCTCAAGGGCTCAACTCCTTCCTCTTCTTCGGAAAAGTTATCGGGTATGTATGCTTCTAATGCCTGGATAGTTGACTCTGGTGCTTCCAACCACATATCTGGTAACTTGTCTATATTCTCTAAATTGCGTACTATATCTTCTCCTGTTCGTTTGCCTAATGGGCAAAATACTACGGCATCACAGGAAGGTTGTGTTGTTTTATCAAAAGATTTAGTTCTGGACAATGTTCTCTATGTCCCCGAACTAGAATGTAACTTGTTGTCTGTGATGCAACTATTTGATATTCAGAAATTTATTATTGTTTTCTTTGACAAATTTTGCACTATTCAGGACCGCACTTTGAAGAACATGATTGGAGTGTGGATGCCGTGTGATGGGGTCTATCTTTTCAAGCCAATTCGTGGTCGTCAGTTGCAAGCAAATAAAGTGGGTGTTGGGGATGATGCTGAGTTATGGCATAGACGCTTAGGTCATCCATCTATGAAGGTTGTTTCATCATTGTCTGGTGTTGTTAGTAGTAGTTTCAAACATAATTGTGATTTTGATTGTCGTATTTGTTTCATGGGTAAACAACCTCGTAATAGATTTCCTGTTAGTTCCAACAGAGCCTCTGATGTTTTTGATGTGGTACATTGTGATATTTAGGGACCCAATAAAGTTTTGTCTAGTGGTAATGCACGTTATTTTCTCACCATTGTTGATGACTGTTCTCGTGCCACTTGGATTTATTTAATGATTGGCAAACATGAAGCGAGTCAATTAATTCGTGATTTTTATGCTATGGTTAAAGCTCAATTTAACAAACGAGTTAAAATTGTTCGTAGTGATAATGGGCAAGAATTATTAAGCTTGGGATCCTTCTTTTCTAAAAAGGGAATTTGCCATCAAACTAGTTGTGTTGATACTGCTCAACAAAATTGACGTGTTGAGCGTAAACATCGGCATATTCTTAATGTTGCCAGGGTATTACATTTTCAGGCTAAGTTGCCTAAGTATTTCTGGGGTGAATGTGTTTTAACTGCTGTTCATCTGATTAATCTTACTCCTACTCCGGTTTTACATGGCAAAACCCCTTATGAAAGCTTGTACGATTCTATCCCCTCTTATGAGAATATCCGTGTTTTTGGTTGGCTTGTGCTATGTTGCTAATCGCCCTCGTATCAAAGATAAATTTGATTCTCGTTCTCGAAATTGTATCTTTGTTGGTTACCCTTTTAGCAAAAAGGGATGGCGGGTGTATGATTTAGATACCGGTGATTTTTTTGTTAGCCGTGATGTCGTTTTTGTTGAAGATAAGTTTCCGTATCTTGCTACTCTTTCGGATTCTGCACAATTGCAATGGGAATCCTATTTTTCTCAACCCATTCTGTGGGATGATGAGTGCCCTTCTACTGCTATGGGCGAGTCTGATGGGCCTCCCACTTCAGCCCCTACTGGGCCTTCTCCTGCTGAGCGCGCGCTTGATCCCCCTGCTGGGCATGCGTCCCCTGCTGGGCCATCGACTGGTGGGCGTGTGTTTGAAGCCCCTGCTGGGCCTGTTCGTATTGGCGAGATCGAGTGTGCGATCCCCTCTCCTCGTTCTCCTTTGTTGACAGATACTAATGTTAAATTGAGTCGTGGTTGTCGTACCAAAGTGCCTTCGTCCAAGCTTCGTGACTTCGTTACAAATACTATTGTTCGTCCCAAGATAGACCCCTCCTCTCCATCACATGCTTCTCCTTCTCCAACACGTTCTTCGGTAACGTTTTTGATATTGCTTGTCATGTGAATTACGATAATTTTTCTGTTCGCCACCGATGTTTTTTGGCAGCTGTTACTCTGGGTCTTGAGCCCTCCTCTTTTCATGAGGCTATGCAGCACCCTGGTTGACGTAAGGCTATGCAGGAGGAGATTCATGCTCTTGAACGTAATGGTACTTGGTCTTTAGTTGATTTGCCACCTGGCAAGCATGCTATTAGTAGTGGTTGGGTTTACAAGATCAAGAATACTTCGACTGGTGCGGTTGAGCGACTTAAAGGTCGTCTTGTTGTGCATGGTAATCGGCAAATTGCCGGCGTTGATTATAATGAAACATTTGCTCCTGTGGCCAAAATGGGCACAGTTCGTATTTTCTAAGATGTTGCAGTTTCCCTTAATTGGGAATTACACCAAATGGACGTTCATAACGCATTTCTTCATGGTGATTTAGTAGAGGAGGTTTATATGAAGCTTCCTCATGGTTATCACAGTTCTTCTCCCGGGAAGGTATGTCGGTTGCATAAGTCTTTATATGGTTTAAAGCAGGCCCCTCGGCAATGGTTTGCTAAACTTTCTCGTGCCTTACTTAATTTTGGTTTTACTCAGTCCTATGCCGATTATTCCTTGTTTAGTTACACTAAAGGGAAGGTTTCTCTTCATGTGCTTGTGTATGTTGACGATCTTATTATTGCTGGTTCATCTGCTGAGGCTATTCGTCATTTCAAACTATATTTGTCGTCATGTTTTCATATGAAAGATTTGGGTCATTTGAAGTATTTCTTGGGCATTGAAGTTGCTCGTAGCCCTACTGGTCTTTTTCTTTCTCAGCACAAGTATACCTTAGATATTTTGACTGAGTCTGGTATGTTAGGTTGTAAACCCATTGACATGCCGATGGAACAAAACCATCGTGTTACTTCCGCTGTTGGTACGCCTTATGCTCATCCCGAACAGTATCGTCGCCTTGTTGGTCGATTGGTTTATTTGTCTGTTACTCGGCCTGAGTTGAGTTATGCTGTGCATACTCTCGCCCAGTTTCTTAGTGATCCTCAGGTCTCTCATTGGGATGCTGCTATTCGTGTGTTGCGCTATTTGAAAGGTAATCCTGGTCAGGGTGTTCTTTTACGTCCTCTCAGTGATTTGACTTTAACGGCTTTTTGTGATAGTGATTGGGCAGCTTGTCCTTTAGCCCGACGTTCTATTACTGGTTATTTGGTGTTTTTAGGGCATTCTCTTGTCTCTTGGAAGACTAAGAAACAACCTACAGTATCTCGTTCTTCTGCTGAAGCCGAATATCGTGCTATGGCTGTGACTACTTGTGAGCTTAAGTGGCTTAAGTCTATTTTGTTCTCTCTTGGTGTTCTGCATCCTCGGCCTATGAAGTTGTTTTCTGATAGTCAGTCTGCTCTCTATATTGCTAACAACCCTGTGTTTCATGATCGTACCAAGCATATCGGGGTGGATTGTCATTTTGTTCGAGACGAGATTGTGTCAGGCAATCTTTCTCCGTCTTATGTTCCTACCGGTCACCAGTTAGCTGACATTCTAACTAAGGCCTTGGGCCGTCGTCAGTTTCAGTTTCTTCTTCACAAGTTGGACATTCGGGATTTACATGCTCCAACTTGAGGGGGGTGTTAGGAAATCCGGCTGCTATTAGGATTTCCTAGTTTGTTATAGTTTCCTATTTTTGTGTATATTCTGATATGTTTTCGGTTGAGGAGTTTTAGGAAAGTTAGGGTTGTTCCCTTGTATTATATATTCTGTAATTATGTTAATGAAGGTAAGCCATTTTCTCCACAAATCTGTCAAATCTTAACAGAGCATATGAAGAAATCACATTCTCTGCAGATACTTGCTTTGGAACCATCATAATTTAACTCTAATAGAATCTCATATATCTCAAATAAAATCACATATATCTGAAAAGTTTTCTATATTTTTCTAACATTATTATATATCCTATCCATTAGCACAGACTTTTTTTTTGGTGTAGAGAGAGCTACAAAGGCAATTGATGTAGACGAAATTTGATCCCAGGTCTTCGGCACCACCTCCCAAGACATTAACCAACTAAGCTAGTTGACATTCACTATCCATTAACACAGTGCTAGTGTATTTTCATTTTATTTCAAGATTTTTACATTTTTATATTTCATAGAACAACAAGTTTTTTGTGGGACACGCCACACGGAAACCAAATCGTGCGGCACACGTGTCATTAAGAAATTAACGGAGTTGTAGCTCCTCCATCCTCCTTCCTCACTCTTCGCTTCTTTCCTCGCTCCTCGCTGCTTATTGCTTTCTCTCTTAAACCCCAAAAAACCCCAATCTTCTCTCTAAATCAATGTCGAAACCAGTAAATTCAAAATCAATCTTAACATCTGATAATTTAACACAATCTGCCGAATCATCGGATGATTTAAACACATATTTCTTCAAATTTCGTGAATCTCAAGAATCAATATAATCCATGGAAATCGAACAATCGAAGACTCATTGCAACATCTGGGTCTGGAAAATCACGAAGAACATCAACATGAAGACGATATTGTTTTTTTTCTTTTTTTGTGGTGACTTTGAATTAATGGGCCTCCCCCTTTTACTCATTTTGTTTGAAGCGGGCCAAATAAAGAATGAATTGCAGAAATAGGGGAGAGAAAGATTAGCAGGACTAGACTAGTGACAGAGAGGGGAAGGTTTAAAGGCTTTAGGCGTTAGGCTCAAATCCCTGGGATAGGTGGATATTCCTCATGCTTAACACATTACATTTCTAAGTGGAATTCTTCCTTCTATTTTCCATTCATAGATAGAATAGGGATTCTTCGTCCAAGCAACATTCTGTTTCCTGTTTTAGGAAGGTTGCTCTTCCCTGGCCACTTCGCCACCTTTGTTTGGTACGTAGTTTGCCAAAGAAAATATATTTCGTAAAGCCAAAAATGCCCCAAGACAAAGTACAACTATTGGGAAGAGGACATGATTAATAAAACATGGCTGGATCCGGGCTGGGATAGTGGCGCCCATTTCTAACCAGTTTCGAAAAGGTTCGCTCATGCTGTAGGGAGCATCCTCACTTAGTGATCGGTCCGCTAGTTCACGTAAATTCGAAGAAGTTGTCACGGATGAGCCACATGCAGGGAAACTTGCACGTGTGTAATCTGACAATTTCCCAGGATTAAAAAATACATAATGGCAGTACGAACCCCTGAAGATGCCTCGTGTGCTCTTGAAGAATTCTGCTGGGAACCCATCTATACTAGTTTGTCTGCAGGTAGGATTTTTGTTGATGATTGAATCCATGTCGACTAAGGACAAAATTTCCTGAGATTGAGAATCTAAAAGAGAAATTCCTGAAACTTTATTTTCCTGGGTGCTAAAACCCCTTTCAGTACTTGATGTTTCTGTCGGGTGTTTTAAATTTAATTATTATCAGTATAAGGGGAAGTAAAGAATGGAATGTCTGTTCTCTAATAAGCTTTATTTGATTATTCTTTTTCAAAATCAAGCCATAAGGACTCTGTAGATTGCGAGAATGCATATTTTAATGCTTGCACGGGTGAGAGCTTCCTTAAAAGTAAGCTCTACAAAAAATTTGTAAGGATTTTGGCATTAAGTTGAGTACATCGACACAGACTCAAGCAAATGGCCAAGCAGAGTCTAGTAACAAAGCCATCATAGGTGCACTGAAAAAGCGACTTGAAGCAGCTAACGGTTTATGGGTTGAAGAACTACCTGCAGTCTTATGTGCAAATAGGACGACATCGAAAGCTGCGACAGGACAGTCACCCTTTCTGTTAGTGTATGGTTGTGAAGTTGTCTTACCAGTTGAAGTAGTTCCGTGATAGCAAAGTGGACCAAGGGGTGATCCGGACTCAGTTGGTTTTTTAGTGGAGTAAGGGTCTTTATAATCAGTTCCCACCTTCGCGATTCGTTGTTGGACAAGCCTCGAAACAGTTTGGAAGTGGGGCTTTCTGCCTAAAATTCCCTCGATTTCCACCTGCATATGTTTAACTAGAGAGGTGAAGTAGTGGGAATAAGCAAGCCGATCGCGCTCGGGATCCCTTTCCGGATCCCCGGGGGCGCGACTACTACTACTTCCGAAGCCTTTCGCCTTAAAGGCTAGACTACTTCTTTATTCCTAAACCGTGTAGGGAAAGCATAAGCGGAAACAACCAGATCCCCAAGGGCATCATACTCAGGTAGGGAATCTAATTTGATATAGGATATGCCTTCTTTCCGCGCAGCGTATCTGTGAAAAGAATCGATTCTAGTAAGTCAACTGAGTTCAGTAGTGAAGCATTGGAAACTTAAGTCCGGAAGTCAAGAAGCTTTACACTGGCATCACATGATAAGAGAAGACGGTGCTAGTCGTTGAGGGATGTCCGCTCTTGCCACTGCATAACTGCTCTTGTCTCCGTGTCCGCCGTTCTCTTATCCGCTTAAATAAGCTCATTCTTGGTTAGCTATGAACAAGGAGTGAAGAATGGCTAAGGCCAATCATTTCTTTAGTTCCATACTCTAACAAGTTTGAAAGTAAACTACCATTCGTTAGCTTTAAAGCATGAGCTTCGAGAAAGAGATAGATTTTCGATCTTGTATTCATCGTCAATCTCGATTCAACTACAATCTTGCTATTCACTCTATTGAAAGTCTGATCTTGCCTTAACTCCCATGATAGCATGCCTCCTTCTTTCCCTTTCGTGTGAATTCCCCAGCGACGAATTCAAAACTTTTAGGGCCCTATCTATTCCATCTATCGAGCCCCAAAGAAAGCCCACTCCCCTTCGGACTCAATATCTTTTTTGATTCTATATATGTGGGCACCATCGACAAATTCTTACAAATAGGTATCATATTTTTTTTAAACTTCGTCTTCTTCATCGTTGTTGTCTTCCTCTGATGATGTTGATCCTTCGAGTTGAAAGCTTTTCTTAGAATTCAAAGTTTCAACCATGAAAAAAATGGCAGCTGGAATTTATTTATAAAGTGAAAGAGAGATAGAGAAAAGAGGAGAGAGAAAGTGGCTGAAAATGGAAGACTGAAAGAGTGGCAGTAAAAAGGGAGAGAGAAAAAAAAGTAACCCCTGCATAAATCTAAGGTAAATCCTACTGAAGTATAAAGTAACTCCATTATAAATCTAAACTAACCCCAACATAAGTGTAAATGAAGACCTTGTATAAACTCCAAAGTAAGCCCTGGATAAGTATAAAGTCACCCTATAATAAGTGTAAAAGTAACCCTGGCACAAAATATGAAGTAACTCCCAACAGATAACAACATTAACCTCAGCATAAGTGTAAAATAACCCGTGAGCCTTAGTACAAAACCTAAAGTAACTCCTGGATAAATATTAAGTAACCAAATTATAAATATAAAAGTAAACCCTTGCACAACATATAATCCCTTGCATAAATCTAAGGTAACTTTTAAAAAGTAAAGTTTCAGAAAAAGTAACCCCTAATTTCAGTAAAAGTAATCCCTTATAATTACAAAAGATAACCAATATTTTCAGTATAAGTAACCTCTTAACATTACAAAAAGTAATTCATAGTTTCAGTAAAAGTAACCCCTTAGTATTACAAAAAGTAATTCCTAGATACAGTAAAAGTAACCCCTTAGCATTACAAAAAGTAATTCCTAGTTTCAGTAAAAGTAACCCCTTAGCATTACAAAAAGTAATCCCTAAAAGTAACCACTTAGCATTACAAAAAGTAACCCATTAGCATTCGAAAAAGTAACACCTTAGCATTAGAAAAAAAAAGACCCCTACATTCAATAAAAGTAGTCCGTGTTAAAAAAAGTAACCCCGTAATTCAGCTTGAACCTTTTTATTAGCTGAAAACGGATTAACGCTTGGGCTTCGTTATAGCATCGAGCTTGGGCTTTTTTATTAGCTGGTTACACTATATGTTCAAGATGTGACCAGCCTTATACTTCCTCCGTTCCAAAATAAGTGAAACACTTGTCTCAAAAAGCTCTCACATAAATGAGAGAAGTGTTTCACTTATTTTGGAACGGAGGAAGTATAAAAATTTGTGAAGGACTTAGGTTTTCCATCTTAGGCCCTCTGTACAAAAAATTAATATTCAACTCGATCCCTATGAGACTATGACCATATCCAATCCAAACCCCCAAATGATCACCTCTCCGAGCTAGGGATGGCAATGGGTCCAGGACCCTACCCAGACCCACCCAGATCCTACCCTAAAATTAGGGTATGGGTCTTAATTTTTTGGACCCTATGGGTAAGGGTAGGGTATGGGTCTTGGTCCTATCGGGTAAGGGTAGGGTAATGGTCCACTCCTCAAATACCCAGACCCTACCCAAACCCTACCCATAGACCCATCAAAACTAAAATATATATTTATTTTTTAAAAAATTAAAATAAATATATATATAAACATATCCTTTCAGTAGACTTCCAATAAAACTAAAACCCTCCCTCAGTTAGGAACCCTAGCCGCAAATCGCAATCATGTAAAAATATACTCCCTCCGTCCCAGAAAGATCTGAACACTTGTTGGGACACGTAGTTTAAGATGATAAGTTGTGGTGTGGTTATCAAATGTTATTTTATTTAAAAATTAGATGTGATAGGAGTTGGTGGGGGTATTTTTTATTAGAGGAGAGAGAAAGTTGGGTAACTTTTTATTGATAAAAGGTAGAGTGTGGGCCAAAGATGTGTAAAAAAAATAATATATTAATAGTGGGACCATGCCAAAAATGGAAGTGTTCAAACTAATTTGGGACAAACATAAAAGGAAAGTGTTCAGAGTATTCTGGGACGGAGGTAGTATTTATTTATATTTTGATGTATGAGACTTTTGGGATGTGCAAAAAATATGTATTGGTATTGAATGTACGTGATATTATGTGTGCTAATTGCAAAATTAAAATATGAAATTGTGCTTAACGATTATATATACATGTGAAAATGTAAGCGGATTTATTTTTGTGTTGGACCCATTTTAGACCCTAGACCCTACCCAGACCCTATCGAACCCTACGGGTACGGATAAGGATCCTAATATTTTTTACCTTATGGATATGGGTAGGGTATGTGTCTACCTCCAAAAGTTAGGGTATGGGTAAATCTAACCTTACCCTACACAGACCCTACCCATTGCCATCCCTACTCCGAGCTTACACTCATTTCAATTTGTCTTTCTCCACCAACCATTCCAGTGTTGACCATTTGACCTTGACGTTAGTTATCTTGTGAACACATCCATACTCCATCATCATCAAATACTCAGAAAGCTCAAAATTTTGAAAGGAGGCGCAAAAATGGCGACGAATTCACCCTGGCCTGATCTCCCAGGCGACGTCTTATCATCAATCGCTGATCGTCTCGACAAGAAAATCGGCGTTCTTCGACTTCGCTCTATTTGCAAATCATGGCGTTCTTCACTTTCTTCCTTTCATTCCGCCATTAATTCCCCTCTCAAGCTCCCCTTCCCACTCTCCCCTTCCTCCAAATATCTCTCTCTCTTCCAACGAACTGTATATCTTCTCTCTCCTCCTCAAAACCCCTCCAATGGCGGCTTCTTCCTCATTAAACTCGAGGAGAGAGAAAATTGCCCTAACACCTTCATTCTTCTCGACCCTCTTTCGACTCTTATCACATTTCCTCAACCTAATTCTTCTCTTAACCTTCTTGATTACAGAATTTCGGTTGTTTCTGAATCTTATTATGTTTACTCTGATTTGGATTCGTGGATTAAGAAGGTGGTTGTTGCTAGGAATTTCTTCAAAAATGGCGATTTTGTTGTGTTAGCTCTGAAATTTAGTGGGGAAATGTTAATTTGGAGGTTTGGGGATGATGTGTGGACTGAAATTGAGGCATTTGGGCGTTGTTTTGATGATATTATTAGTTATGATGGTAAATTTTATGCTACTGCTGATAAAAAAGGAAGACTTGTTATGATTGATTCTAGGTTGAAACCCATTGATTTGGTTCCAAAATTGATGTATGGGAATGGTACTTGTACTTATTTGGTGGAATGTGATGGAAATTTGTGTTTAGTTGATGAAGTTTTCGACGATATAGAGACGAGGTTTGGAGTGTTTAAGTTGGATGAAAAGGGTCGGTTCTGGGATTATGAGATGGACTTGAATGGTTGTGTGTTCTTCATTGGTGACGATGCGAATTTTTCGTTGTCCAGAAATGAATACAATGGATGTATTAGGAATGTTATTTACTCCAAAAAAGTGTTTTTTGGTGATGGAGGAATCATTGGGTTTACTAAAGTTTTTGACATGAAAACAGGTATTAACTCTGTTATGGAAGACTCTAAGAGTTATGTGGAGCTTTATAGTCCACCTTCGAGTTGGTTCAATCCTCGTTGATTCGGGGTAAGACATGTCTTATCTTCTTGATATTACTTTCAAGTATTGGCTTTACTGGTTCTGTTGTGTTCCAATTGATGCTTGTTTGAGTAATTAAGTGATGCTGCATTGAATAATAATGTTGATTGCCATTGTATCTTGTTTGTATCGGTCTACATGCTACATAGGCAAGGCTTGTTTAAAGTATGTTTGCAGTTGTATGGCACTTGACATTTGCGGTCTAAAACTTGGTACTTATTCTGCAAAATGAAGTTGATTCTCTCATGGCTGTTTTACGTAAAACAAAGCTGCACAACTGTTTGGAGTTGATTGGGGATTAATGGTTCCAAAATGGGGATCACTATTGAACTAAGTTTGGATTGGAACCACATTTGGTGAAGTTAAGAGTTATGAACAAAATCACTCGCTTTCCTTAAAAAAAAAAACAAAATCACTCGCTTGTTGATAAGAATAATACATAAGATACAAGGTAAATAATATTATCGTAACTTGTTGATAATGTAATTTGGAATTGGCTTATATGGGTATATTCAACAGAAAAATCTCTAGTTTTCTTCAACAATATAATAGTAGCTAATAACTTTATTATCAGACTTTGCATCTTGGTTTTCACAAGATAACAATTAATCGTCGTTCTCGTATTCTTTCATTCCATATGCTGGTATGCATCCAAAAATGATCAAGGGTTATTTTAGAATTTTGGAAGTCTATCTGACATTATCTTCTGAGGATTTGTCCCACCCTTGGCCAGATGTGTAGTAGACAATGTGATCTTTAGTGGTTTATACAGCCTTTGTGTATCCCTGATGGTTCTGAGTAAGTATTTCATACTTTTAAAGCTCTATTTTAATTTGAATGATGACGACTATGTTATATGTGCTGAAGAATCTGTCGACTGTTTTTGAGATGAAAAACTATGAACGACTAAGCTATTAGCTATCCAACACCATGTACATTGCCAAATTGTTTCTTGAAATATGTAAAGTAAAGATTCATTTGGGTTCAGGCGAGAGACAGAAAACTCAACTTCTAGCTTTCTTATTAGGTGTTAGATAGCTAACATGAGCCTTACTCCTTTGAGATAGAAATTCACTCTAACATGACCTTGTGATATGACGATATCCTAACGATTGATGGGCTAACTGTAATTCATGTCTTCATCACGCATCAAGTGCTTAGACTACCCTATTGCTTGTCATGCAGACAGTTGGTAACATTCTTTTATTGGGTAAATGGAACTTTTAATTTACCTTTTTTGCCACAAAGGACCGAGAACCTAATAATATGGGCTTGCAACCTATATGCTTAAACACGGATTGTGGATAGTGACCAATATTGGGAGTTGGCCAAAAAATCACCTCCAGCGAAGGCTTTAGGGTAATCTCATAATCTGGTGATGTTGATATAGTGCTTGATACTTAATTTAGTTCTAAAAGTCTTGTCATAACCCTTAGCTAATGCAGCAAGTAGCCTTTAGTGCTGAGCAGAGCACAGGGAAAACCTGTAGCAAGTAGCCTTTACTGCTGAGCAGAACGCAGGGAAAACCTGTCTTGAGGCTCCAGGTTTTCTACAAGTGGTAATTTCAGCATGACACCATGTGCTGTGAGCAAAAAAAGGTAGGGAAAAGAATTTTTATTTTCTTCTTTTTTTTTTTTTTTTAACATATTACAACATAATATAATAAACTATCGACAATTAACTAATAATAAATTATAAATATTCTAAATTAAAAGAAGGTCTAAGGGGGGAGGGCGGAAAAGTATTATTTTTTTTTTGTAACGGCATTTCGGAAAACAAAACTTAGATCTGTAAGGAAGGAGGGTTTTAATTCCATGGCTGTGAGTGAGTAGGAAGAGATAACTCGTCCTGATGGAGAACTACATCCTCTCCCTCCCTTTTTTTGGAGACGTCGAATCACATAAGGGTCTACTGTGCTGTGAGTGAGTAGGAAGAGATAACTCGTCCTGATGGAGAACTACATCCTCTCCCTCCCTTTTTTTGGAGACGTCGAATCACATAAGGGTCTACTGAAGCACTTTGCTGCAGCACTTCTCAACATGCAAAAGTCTTTGAAGTAGCCCAAGCTGTCTTTTCAGCCCAATATATTTCTTGATATGGTGATTGTTTATCATCTAATTTACAACTGTCCTTGATCTACTGCCCAAAAATAATTTCTAAGTGCTGCTTTTTCCATAATTTCACCATCATCTTTTTCATTGACCTTGTTGATATTGTATAACCTGGCTAGTAAAGCTTTTTCACATTCTTTAGGTTATCTAGTCCATAAGATTTCTGCACTTCACCTCAACCATCTATACAACCTCGTTAGAAACAAAATATGCGTCCAATAGGTCTGTTTTACAGAAAACATCCTAACACAGATTGTATCTGGCCACTGTCTAAGAATATTAACAAGAAGACATGCCTTGTGAATCAAGCAACTTTTGACGAAAGCAACACTTGCAGATACTGGAACAGTACTTGTCCCTGTTTGAAGGCAAGAAAGTCGACAATGTGTTCTTCATAGTTGTATCCTTACTGGCTTGTTTAGTATGACTCTCATTTGTCTGAAATCTAAAGATGAATTGTCTGTGTTCTGTTCCCATATTAGGCATTCATTCATGGCTTTCAGCCAAATGCTGAGAGTCCTACTTAACAAGCCAGCAGGGATACAAGGAACACATTATGGGATTTCTTGTATGCTAAGCATCAATATAAGAGGGAAGGACACTTTAGGTAGTCGTAATATATTTTTGTTATTAGTGGCTTGACAAACAAGTTAGCTAATTAGTAAGGATAGAAGCTCTATAAATAGAGGAAATTAGAGAGGGAAGAGGGTAGGAAAAAAAAAGTGAGTTTATTGTTACTTTGTACACTTTGGGAGAGAGCAAGCCTCTCAAATGCTTTTGTTTCCCTAATAATTGCTGTTTTTCCAGTTAGGAGTATTAATCAAATAAATTTCATCTTCTTCCCTTAACTTTTTTCATCTAAAAATCTGTCCTAAGCTAAGTTAACTCTTAGCACATTAGAAAATCATAAGCGGAGTTATAACTTAGCATACTTAGGGCAGTGATCTATGCTGCAAAAATATCAAAAATTGGGAATGGAAACGGCAAACAGGAAGTTCTAATTTTGAACATTTGGGAACTAGGAATGCAAAAAAAAAAAAACATTAAAATCATTTCTTTTGTTAGAAATATTAAAGTCTTTGCATTAAATTTTCTTTGTATATGCATATAATAGGTAATAGAGTTGAGTTTATCTAGAGAAATTATTAACAAAAAAAGGTCATCTTAATCCATTATAGCATCACTTTTGCCGAAGGAAGTGATTAACAACAAAAACAATATGAACAAATCTAAAGAGCGAAAAATAAGAGATAATGACAAGCACAATCTAACATGGATAACACCCTTCACAAATTAGTATGTGAAAACCATCAAATTATCACTAATCAATCAACGAATATTAGTGAATTCACATTTACAAACCTTGTAAATTACTAACTTCTCCAATACTCTAATCTAAAATCCTATAAGTATTTGTAATCTCTCCATGTGTTTGAATATCAATGTGTATGGGTGAAAACCATCAAATTATCACTAATCAATCAACGAATATTAGTGAATCCACATTTACAAACCTTGTAAATTACTAACCTCTCCAATACTCTAATCTAAAATCCTAAAAGTATTTGTAATCTCTCCATGTGCTTGAATATCAATGTGTGCTCTAGATCCAATTCCCCTTTATATAGTTAAATAGTCCTACCCCTTCTCAAAGACTCAAGTATTCCAAATTTATAATAAGAACTAAAATATAAGGTAAGATATTAATAGCAAACCAAATATATATCTTCCTAATAAAGTTATTCTATTTTACTCAGACTCGGATAAAGTGTCTGATTGGATTTGGGTGTCTAGGTGTCGGACTCAGCCATTTCGTAGAAAAATGTCAAGTTTTGGTTTTGAAATAAAGTATCCAAATGACATTATCTCTAGCAACCCTATATTGCTATACTAACTAGAACAAGGAAACTAAAATGTGAAACACCGAACATAAATTCATTGCGGAACATAGCCCTACTCAAACGGTACCGCTTTCCATATGTTCACGGCTACTTGCGTAGAAAGGAACCTTTACCACCCCCCGGACGCGTAACTTCGTTTTTTTTCCTTCTGTTGTTCCTCCTTGTCTTCACCTTCTAGATCCTTCATAACCCAGGCCGAGAAGTATCATATATTATCAAGCCAACTCCCGTGTTAGACTATGGGTTTGCAATCCTAATTGGATTTTGCAACAAACTCACTAGAAAAATGTAAGTAAATAGGAGAAATGGGATAAAACAAAAGAAAGTTAGGGAAGAGATTTGAAACAATCAAGCAAATTATGATGTTAATATCAATAACATAGCTAGCCTTGTTAGTTTCTCTACACAAGGCATATCTCTCCCTGGTGCCTTCTCCTCTATTTATCCCCCACCTTATGGAGTCTCTCTGCCCTAAGTAACTTATGCATTTTGCTAAAATCCTTACTGTCGTTGTCACTAGCCTCAAAGTGTTGTTCCATTCTTACCTGTCTTCTCACATCCTGCGTATGTCACTTTGGAAGGGGAATTATGCTATTCCTTGCAGGTCCTTATAAGTTTGTTCTAGCTTCCTTGCTCTAGAAATGGGGTTTGTCACTTATACGTGATAGTCTGTGCAGAAGCCTTGATGATCAAATTCAAGAGTCTGTTTTGAATTTCACCAAAACTGTTGAAAGACTTGAAACTCTTGTTCATTAGGAGAAATAAGTCAAACTCTAAGCATATTATGGATCTGACTTTCTTTGTAAGAGTCTTCATGTTTCATTGAGGAGCGTGTCCGACTATCATGATTGGAGTTTAAGATCTGATATATTGGTGGCGATGAGTTTGTATTGTGCAAATAGATTTGACAGTCTCTTCCTTCAGGGGACAAAACATATTAACTTTGTCCTTAGAATTTATCATGAGTAGTCAAGTAGATGAGTAGGACTGTTGGAGCATGAAAAAGAGAAGTGTTTGAAGTTTTTCTTATGATTCATGTACAGGCTTACTGTGTTTAGTATTAGCTTTATTCTTTCTATTATGGTTATGTGTGGTACTTTATTGAGGTCTTATGGCTGTCTAGACTCTCTAGTGCATATCAAAGTGTGGCGCACGGGGAACTTGGGCACAAGCACAAGATCCACGATCATGGGTCATGAGCCATGGTTTTAGTATGGCAGTACCACATTACACAAAATTGAGAGTTGACAGAATATCTCAGATCTGAAGTTCCATGTGGGCTTGATCGACGGAATGGTCTAGCAAACCAGGCTCAGTGTGACCCTGTGCCAGGCACAGTCCATAGCCCACGTATTAGTCACATCTCTAAACAATAGATTTTTGAGTCAGTCATAGTTTACTTTCTCCTTTTACGTTGCTCCTACTTATCTTTTGTAGTCTTTTTACATTACAATGTAAACCTTTTGACGTGTTATCTGTAATTGTCCTAAAAAAGTTATTTAATCTATTAAAATTTTCTCAAAATATCATATACTTCCTCCATTCTAAAATAAGTGGAACACTTACCATTTTAGGCTGTTACAAAATTAATTATACGTCACCTTATTTGACATTTACTTCTTTCTATCTCTCTCTTCATCATCTGGGTCCCTCTTTTTATTTCTCTCTATCTCCTTCTTTCTTAAATCCCTGTGCCCCCCTTCCTATGTTTCATTTATTTCAGAACGGAGGAAGTGCATAAGAAAAAAAGGTTATTGAAAGAATTACTTATATGTTGACGATCTGGATAAAATGCTGTGAATATAGTAACGAAATAAAGGAAATAAACATATAGTTCAGGCACGTGCTTTATTGAGGCTGTCGTGCACATGAGCCGACTGAGCATGACCCACTACCATTTCTAGCAATGACGTATTTCTTAGGCTCACTGGTTTTTTCTTTCTCCGTCTCTGCTGAAAGCCATTAAAATTTCATTTGTTTCCTGGGCTGTATGCTTAGGTTTATCCCGTTTGGATCAGACATAATTTTACTTAAGGTCCTGGCTGTATAATACAGGTGATCAGATGGCAACCAAGCTGGGACATGATCACCAAATTGGTTGGTAAGTGCTTATAGCTTCAGGGTATAAGAGAGAAATTTCAAAAAGAAATCTTTTTTTTATATAATACTGAATAAGAGAACCAAAAATGGAGTAAGGACTGCAAAGTTGAGGCCACTGGTCTCTGTGTGAGCATATCATTATTGTGCTCAAGACATGCTTAGCCTAGTCAGTGCAACCTTATATGCGAAACTGCAGCTGCGTCCTGAATCCTGATGTGTTTAATTTCTTTTGATTGCTTTTGTGCTTGCTGTCACTGAAACTCCCTTGCTTTTGTATCTATCGAGATTGCTTCTTAGTTATCCTCATAGCTTTTTTTCTTCTTTTGCCACCTTCAATAGCAGACTCTTTATAATCATTTGATTGTATTTTCTTACTTAAAGGTCAGTTCACATGTTATACTTTTCTTACGATCACCAAATAGCTTCATGCCTAATATGCCCACAAACTAGCTTGCTATTTGTCCTCGCCTTCTGCTAATCATAATTTCCGGCTTGGAGTTTGAAATTTTTTAATTTGACTTTCCACTATAGAATTGAATTCATGATGCAACCGTTCCTTGCAGGCACACTTTGTTAACATTTGGAGAATGTTGTTTGGTGGCGTGAGGTTTGGCAATAATGTTCATATGTGTTGACGTATTTGATCAACATTGCTGTGAAGAGATCCTATTCTCGTGTGGATACGTGATTTCCAAACTATATTGTTAATTTTCCAGACAATTTATATTGGATTCTTTGCAGACAGTAACCTCTGTTTTTGCTCTCAGCTTCTGCTCTTTAATAGTGCGTGTGGATAGAAGAATCTGTTAGGGAAGTGTTTGGATATATTATGGAAGAGCGAAAGGGAAGGTAGTCGAAGCATTCATTTCCGCTTTGCTCCTAAAGAACCAAATCATTCTAATGTCGAAAAGATTTGGAAGGAAAAATACTGTTACGTCCCTCCCTTTTCCATACCTTCTCTATAATTGTTATATAAAGAAAGTATTAGATGAATGATAATTCTTGTATTCTCCAAATTTCGGGAGGACATAAAGCAAAATGGGCTGAGCGTCACTTTGATTGGAGAGGAGGCGTCATAAACTCACTGTTGAACGTTGATAACTGCCTTTCACCCTGATTGTCAATGGTAGGTAATGGAAATGATAGCGATAAGTTTGTTGGTGGTTCAAAGGTTTGTACCATGATTTGTTTTCATTGTTGTCATAATTCCTTCAACCGTTTCTTGATAATTAGTTGCCATTGACTGGACAGTGGGATACTATCGTAGCAGGCCATCTTTATGACGCATTGCATCACAAATGGATGGTATGACGGTTTGACGGTTGACATAATTATGTAAGGGATACTTCTTTTCTTGAGGGGAAAAGGATACTTTTTTATTTAAGGGATCTACTTAAACTTATACTTCTATCGTCTCCGAATTACTTATCTAATTACTTACATGTTATTTTACTATATTATTACATTATTGGGGGGGGGGTAAAAACCTTTTCTAAAAAAATGTTTAAAAAGAGAAATTTATGGGAGGAATTATCCCACTGGGAACCCCATGGTAAGATGAAGGGCCCTGTCTGACCGAAACCTCACGCAGGTTAGCTCGGTCTGGGTTTGCGGGCAGACACTTTGAGATTGGGGGGATGGTAAGGGGAAACCCCCAAAGTGCCCCTAGTGGGGGATCGAACCCCCAACCTTGAGGTTGGAAGGTTCTTTCGTTACCACTAGGCCAAGCTTAGCTTGGTTCCTTATTAGTAGTACATGCGTTCCTAGAAAAATGACTCATTCATCAGTAAATACTCCCTTTGTATTTTTTATCTTTCCTATTTTAATTGTATGTGTTTGGCAATGTATTTCTTTGACTTTAAATATCTTTTATTATATATTACTAAAAAATTATAACAATTGAATATTAATAAAGTACTCATCGAGACGAATCAATTAAAGTACTCATTTATTAGTAAGTAAGACCCTACATGACTATAATTTTTCTTATATATTGAGAAGCATTTACAAGATTCTTTCTAATTGTCAAGATTACAAGTTAGAAAGATAAAATAAAATACAGATGGAGTAGTCCACTAGTCCTTGTGTATTTTTATTTTATTTTACCCATTTAGTACTTTTACATATTTTGGAATGCACATCTTTGACCATTTTAGTATATTTAATTAGTCATTAATAAAAATAATGAAAAGTTGTTCTAAAAGTTGACATCAAAACGAGTCCAACAAGATCTCACATGACTATGTTTTTTTTTCTTACATATTACTAATTATATGTAGTCATAGTTGAAGATACTATAAGTCAATAAAGTAAACAAGGATGCATAGGACACAGTTTTAAGTAAATTGAAAAATGAGTACGGTAAAAAGTTAGGTTCACTTGTATAATTTATATTATTTAATGAGAGAAAGAGAGAGTATCAATTTATTGTTTTTCAAGAAGGTTATAGTTTAGTCTAATAGTCACACTTCTAAACATAAAATATTATTATATAAAACAGTAATTTTCCCTTAAAAAATCAAATTATGAAGGTGACATATTACATTTTTCTTTACTAAGTAGAATTTCTAAGTATAAGAAATAAAGTTACAAAAATTAAGCTTTGTGACTTTCCTACTTATACATAACATATTAGGTGAGACAAAGAATGCAGTTATGTTCCTTAGGCCTGGCAATCAAGTCGAGTTGGGTCAGGTTCGTGTTCAGGTCAAGAAAAATCGGGTTGAATACCCCCTAACCAAAACCTGGTCTGTTTCTATTTTCGGGCTAAGATCATTAACCCAAACATGATCTGAAAATTATCGGGTCAACCTGACCCGATCTGTGTTGACCTTATTTTTTAAACTGCTTTTAAATGGGTCAACATGAACTTGTTTAGCCCGCTTTTTTCAGGTGGACCCGACCCCTAACCTGATTTTTTTCTCCAAAACAGTATGCATAATATAAGTTGCAGCACCTCAAAATTTAAGCTAGAAATTTCAACTAGGTTTTATGCTTTTAGCTAACCAAGTTCATAATTGGCAATATCCCAAGCATATAGTTCGGAGGACTTGCGGTCATATAATATTACAAACCAAATCAGCTAAGTTTTATAAAGAAAAACAAGATTAATGTAGCCTTAATGTATTAGTCAATCTCCTATTCTGCCTCTGAAGAGCTCAATTTGCTCCTTGAAGTTGTCATCAGCCATATTAACTGAAAAACCCATAATCTAAATAAATGAATAAACTAGAAGAAAAGAAAGCATAAAATAAGAAATGAAGCATAAAAACGCACAAAATAATACAAAACTTAAACAGAAATAATTGAAGCCATAGTTCGAAAACAAATGAAAAAAACTAAACAGAAGCAGTCTTACAAATTAAAAATGGAAATCATAGAAAAAATATACAGAATGAGGCATACAAATTCAAAAAACATAAAATATAGAAAAAAATACAGAATATTAAACACATAGAAAAACAGAAAAATAGCAAAAAAAACGAAAGAAATAGCAAAGAAAATAAATGACAAAATAAGAAAATAAATGACAAAATACGAAAATCACATAGAAAGATAGAAAAACAGAAAAATAGCAGAAAAAAACGAAAGAAAGAGCAAAGAAAATAAATGACGAAATAATAAACTAAATGACAAAAGAAGAATACCTGATGTTGAACAAGAGCAGTGAAGATTCTGAAGGAGAAGCAAATAAATAAGAAAATACAAAAAAAATTGAGTGAAGAAGCGAAGAAATATAGACTAAAAGAGCAAAGAAAAATACGAATTGAAGAATACCTGATGTTGAAGAAGAGCAGCGAAGAAGATTTGCGAGTCGGCAGCGAAGAAGATTTGCGAGTGAGCAGCGTCTCAGCGAAGAAGAGAGACTGAGAGAGGTGAGTGGGAGTGAGAGAGAGGTGAGTGGAGACTACGTTAGATTTTAGAATTCTCGGGTTAGGTTAAGAATTAAGACTCATCTTTTGGGCTGGGCAATCTTTTCATCTTTTGGACTAGGCAAACAGACGTAGAACATTTTGTTTTTTATAAACCATAATTATTTGGGTTGGGTTATACGGGTTGACCCGACCTAATTTTGACCCATTTAAAAATCAGGTCAAGCAAATCATTTTCAGGTTAGAAATTTCGACCTGAACCTGGCCCATTTATCTTTCAGGTCGGGTTCAGGTTGACCCATTTAACTAATCGAGTTGGAAAACTCAATCCAAACCCGCTATTTTTAGGTCGGGATCGGGTTGGGTCAGCTTTTGCCATGCTTAAATTGTTCCTATTTAATCTTTTGTCAAATAAATTTTTGAGAATAACATTCAATCTTAGATTCGCACCTTACTTCATCTGTTGCATAATTCTTTTAATACTTGCAATTTTAATATTAAACACTTACCACAAATTCTCACTATATTTAGGTACAAAATAGTTATGTGAGATTTTGTCAAATTCACCCCAATATTTAGATTTTAAATAACAAGTTCTCATGAAGTTTACTAATACATAATTAAAGATATCAATGGTAAAAAATAGTGGATTAAATACTGAAAATTTACATGTTTCAAGAACTATACATGGAATGGAGGATCTATATGTCCCTAGTACATACTACCTCTGTTCCTTTCATCTACACACTATCCTTTTTGGGTCGTTTCTTTTCAATAGTTACGTTGTTACTTTATCTATATAAGGTAAAATGTCCAATCAATATTCCTCACCTTTGTCCCCCATGTGGTCCCTCACCAATTAACCCACTTAAAACCCCCACCTACCCCATTTTTCTCTCTCTATTTTTTTTTTACTTTTTGTACTTCTTACTCCCCAGTTTTCATAATTCCTCTCATCTTTCCTACTTTTTTCACTTTTTCATTGGTTATACCCCAAAATGAACCATGTAGAATAAATAGGAACGGATGTAGTATTTAGGAACATGTCAAGTTAGTTTTGTTACTCTTTAAACTCAGGTTCTTCAACTATTTGTTCGTTTCAACTAGTAGTTAGTTTTAGGTTTGGGCGATACTTGAGTTCTTTTTCTATTTGTTTAAGAAAAATAGAATTAGTCATGTGATTCATATTAGGTATGCATGCAAAATTTCGTAACATTTCATATGGACAATATTTGTATTTCTTTTAATTGTATATATATATATATATATATATATATATATATATATATATATATATATATATATATATATATATATATATCCATATATATATATATATATATATATATATATATATATATATATATATATATATATATATATATATATATATATATAGAAGTGAGTTCATATGAAAATGCATACTTAAATGAGAAATGAGAATGGATTTTATGCGCTATAACTCTAAAGAACAAGTGATGGAACTACAAAAAAATATTAGAAAAAATTAATTTCGAAAAAAATAAATTTTTTTTGGGCTCAAAATTTTTTCGGGGGTATAACAGTGGGCCCTATCCTTTTTATCCAATCTTAGGCTGTTAAGCATAGGGGGGTTGTTATATACCCATTGGAAAAGGTATGAGAATTGATCTTAGGTACTCATGAGTGTGGAAGGGTGACTCCCTTACCACCCCAAGTATCTTCTCTTGTATAATGAATTAAGACATGGATAAAATGTTATTAGAAAGATATTTAATAGTTGGATTTGGAATTTGTTTACAAAAAAGAGAGGTAGGTTGGTGGTAGAATGATAATTTATTAGGAATGATACCCCCAAAAAAGTTCCCTCTAGGGTTTCTCTTTGGGAGGGTTTTTCGTTCCCTCTAGGATTTCTCCTTGGGAGGGTTTTTTCCTAGCCTCCATCGCTAGGTTTCTTCTGCTTTTTTGAAGGTATTTCTTCATTATTTACCCTTCTTTCTCTTTCTCTTTCTCTTTCATCTCTTTTCTTTTTTTATTTTTTGAAGTGAAAATTCATTCATTAATATGAAGTCATACGACACCTACAATATAAGTTAGAAACTAAAGAATACATATAAAATTGAAAGAAACTTAATTCTAATCTAGCAAAACCACGATCGTTGAGCAGAATTAACCTTTCTAAATATCCTCTTTCACATCGTTGTCTGATGCAGCCTTCTACGAGGGGGTCTAACAATCTGATGTAGTTTTGATGTAGAACTAGTTTAATTCAACCGATTGTACGCAAAGTACCGACTACCATTGCAATCCCGCGCAAAATACTATTAACAAATCAACCTTCAACTGGATTCAGGGTCCAAAGCCCACTGACAAACAAAGAAACCAAATTAATATACCCACCCCATAAAGGGGACTAAAGCCATCATACATATGGGATTAATTGAAAGCAGCGAAAAAAGTAAGAAAATAAACTAGAAACTGCAAAAAGCAGAGAAAGAGGGGGCTTACCATGGATGAAAACATCCATGGCGGCCCCTCTTTCTCTTTCATCTCTTTTCTTCTTGGCCTCAATTGTGAATCTTTGTAGGGCTTCCACCAGTGTTCTTACTGGTGGTAATCCCCAAAAACTCCTTTAATTGCTTCCAATAAGTATATCCCATCCTTAAGATGGTATTTATTCTAGTGTGTTTAATTTCTTTTTTTGTTCGTTTGATGAAGGAGGAAGATCTAACAATCTCTATTATATGTAAGAATCTAGAAGACCAAGAAACTATTTTCACCCAAACGACTATGGATCAGCGGAAGTTAAGCCGAATTAGAGCGAACTCACAGATTGGATTGCTTCGGATGAATTTTTTTTATTAAAGCTATTTTTAATCGAAGCTACTATGCATCTAGTTCTAAGGTATTATGTACTTGTTTAGAATTTTTAATTTTTCAGGAATTGATTATAAGTGTCGTTTGGCTATCCCTTACGAATGAAATCCTATTTCTTCCTATCAAAAAAAAAAAAAAGATATGATACATATCTTTAGAATTTCCCATGAAAAATATTATCCTATGATTTCCTTTCTAGGAAGTTATATTATAAGGATAGTATCCTAATAAGAGTGAGATTGTAATACTATATATTTATATATATTTTGTACTGAGCATCGTTCATTTTTTTTTGACAGGAAAAGTAACCAGTTTTATTCAATAAAGTCTTCCAAATCCACCATTATAGCTTGCTCTACCTCCTCTGGGTACTCCTCTAGCCAAACAAGCATTTCAGATTAGCCATTACATAGTTTAGCTAGTTTATGAGCAACATAATTACCTCCTCTCTTGACAAAAGATAAAACACAATAACTACAACTATTGATTAGCATCAAAATATCTCTCGTGAGTTTTCCAAAAGATGAGGGATCGTGCAATCCTTTCTTCAGATAAAAAGCTCCAAGTCATGAAAACCAACTTCAAGAGTAATGGTTTGGGCGTGCCTCATCGCCATTGCCTCTGCTATTTCGACCTCAAAGCTCCTAGCAACAGGCTTACTCGTGGCCACCACCACTTCCCCAAGGCTGTCCCTCACCACCTCACCCAAACCCACTTGATTATTGGGGAAAATAACCGCATGATGTGACCAAATTATGTGTGATTATAGATTGTTGAGAAGTCCGTTTCCCTAAGGTTTAAGTCTTAAGAAGGAGAGTTTTACGTATCTAAACCTTAGTGTGGAGAAGAGGGAGTTAAGGAATCGAACTCTACTTGATATGGTTCGATCCATGATGATTCTTGCTGATCTTCCTATTACATTCTGGGGATTTGCGCTTGAAACAGCAGCATTCACACTTAACAGAGCACCATCCAAAGCAGTGGAAAAGACACCATATGAAATGTGGACTGGAAACGTTCCAAAATTGTATTTTCTAAGGATATGGGGTTGTGAAGCTTATGTAAAACGTTTACTTTCTGATAAGCTTTCACCAAAATCCGATAAATGTCTTTTTGTGGGTTACCCAAAAGAGACTAAGGGATACTACTTCTACAACCAAAGCGAAAACAAAGTGTTTGTTGCTCGTAATGGTGTCTTTCTGAAAATGAGTTTATTTCCAGAAAAACAAGTGGGAGAAATGTATATCTCGAAGAAGTTCGAGATGAGCAACAAATGGATGAGGTTAACACCTCATCAGAGGCGGCCCGACATGAAAATGCTCAGGAGGTGGTGCATTCAATTCACGTACCTCCTACCGTCCCACTTGGAGATACTCCATGCAAAGTCACTCAACCTAGTGAGGTAGAAACTTCTTCTGTTGTTCCCCAACGTAGGTCTAGTAGGACCATCATTCCGTCAAAGAGATATATTGATTTCCTTTTGACAGAAAGTTCTGAACTAACGATTTTTAGAATCAGAAGAGCCTACTAGCTACAAAGATGCTTTGGATAGTCAAGACTCCGAAAGATGGCTTGAGGCCATGAAATCTAAAATGGATTCCATGTCTGAAAATCAAGTATGGGACTTGGTTGATTTGCCTGATGGGGTAAAACCCGTTGGATGCAAATGGATTTTCAAGTTGAAAATAGACAAGGATGGAAACATTAGTGTTTTCAAAGCAAGGTTGGTGGCGAAAGGTTTCAAACAAATTCATGGTATTGACTATGATGAAACCTTCTCACCAGTAGCCATGCTGAAGTCCATTAGGATAATCCTTGCGATTGCTGCCTTTCATGACTATGAAATATGGCAGATGGATGTCAAAACCGCTTTCTTGAATGGGTTCTTAAAAGAGGATGTGTACATGACACAGCCTCAAGGTTTTGAAGATCTAGAAAATCCAGGGAGGGTATGCAAGCTTAAGAAGTCCATTTATGGACTAAAGCAAGCATCAAGGAGTTGGAACCTCAGATTTGATGAGGCAGTCAAGAAATTTGGCTTTCTCATAAATGAAGAGGAATCTTGTGTATACAAGAAGTTAAGTGGGAGTAGTATTACTTTTCTGGTCTTGTATGTGGATGACATACTTCTCATAGGAAATGATAAGACCATGCTTGAGTCAGTCAAAGAATGGCTTAAAAATTATTTCTCTATGAAAGACCTAGGAGAGGCTGAGTACATATTGGGAATAAAGATCTATAGAGATAGATCTAAAAGGTTGATTGGACTTAGTCAAGAGAATTATATTGATAAGGTTCTTGCAATGTTCAAGCTGGAAAACTCCAAAAGAGGTTTCATTCCCATGCAACATGGCATAACACTTGGCAAGACTCAGTACAGTGCCCTTCTAGTCCTGATGAGGTCAAGCGTATGAGTAATGTTCCCTATGCTTCTGCAGTAGGATCCATTATGTATGCCATGATATGCACTCGACCGGATGTTGCATATGCTTTGAGTATATGCAGTAGATACCAGTCAAATCTAGGAGTTGCGCACTGGAATGCAGCGAAAAACATCCTTAAGTACTTGCAAAGGACTAAGGATAATTTTTTGGTATATGGTGGAGATGAGGAGTTAGTTGTTACTGGATACACATATGTTAGCAAGGTTCATACTGAGGATAATATAGCAGATCCTCTGACTAAACCGCTTGCTCAACCTAAGCATGAGTGTCATACTAGGTCTATGGGGCATAAGCATATAGGAGAATGGCTTTAGGTTGTTTACTTTATGTTTAAAATTGTAAAGACATTTATTATGCTTGGAATGTTTATCAATAAAAATTCGTTTCTTATTTAATCGCTTGGTTTAGTATTAAATAAAATGTCCAAATAATTTGTGTTTTCAAATAGGATTATCGAAAACGTTTTGATAATGGAACCCTATAAAGTGAACTTAAATCACAATTTATTTAAAGTCCCTAGTCTAAATCACTAATTGGACATAAGTGATTTATTTAAAAGACTAGTATATAATTAATTGATAGCACAGCTCCATGGGCTATGGAGACATAGATATTTCTAATTGATTATATGGATGTATAGTTGATACATTGAGACTTGACCTACTTAGATTCTAAAAGTAGAATCAAACTACTATATTTAGTGGATTCCTTAGACATGAGTATGTCTTAATGACCACAATATAATTAGTTTAACTTTGACACTGTTAAACGCCGCGCCGTAAAAGGAGGTTATAAAGGCAGTGATCAGGTGGACTAAGAATTGAGTGGGAGTTATGGTCATACAAGAGTGGATAAGTCCTCCTATTAAATAGGAATGGTGTCTTGGCCTCTTGATGAGCGAGAACTGGAAAATTACATGGCCATGCAGAATAGGATTAAAGAGTTAATCCTTATTTGAGTAGTTCGAACTCGGCGATCAAGGAATATAAATTTGAGAATAACATGGTGTTATCAAATTTGACATTAAGTGACTTAAGGAATTTAACATTGCGCTCTTGTCTTCGGACAAGTGGGAGATTGAAGGAATATGTCCTTAGACATCCCGACAATTACTAAATTTAAATAGGATTTATATTATGAAGATAATAAAGTTAATTATTTTAGTAATCGTATTTTCTTGCTAGAGAATAAATATGATTAATAGGACAATATTGATTGGGCCTATAACTAAAATAGATTAATCCTATGAGGTCACACATTGTAGCACAAGTTGGACAAAGCAATCCAAATCCATTTAGGATTAGGGTTGGGCCGGTCCAAAGGGGAATAGGAGGAGAATTAGTTCTCCTAACTAGCCTATGACTCTTCTATTATATATAGGATATAATATTAGGGTTTAGGTGATCGATTCATTAATCAGTTTCTTTTCACAAGAGAGAGAGAATTGAAACCCAAATCTATTCCCTCTAACCGACGCCTATACCACCAAAAAGCAAGCTAAGGGATCTTTTCTCTTCCGTTCTAGCAAACGTTGGTGTTCAACTAGTGCTCGTGGACTGATTAGAGGAGCAACACTCAGGGCTTTCGGATCTTCAAAGCTTGCATACAACAGGGAAATCACGCTACAAAGGTTTGATATTTAATCCCTATTGAATGATTCATATGTTTGATTATGTTTGCGATCCTATGATAGATGTTAGGAAATTGTTTCCTAAAATTCCGCTATATGCTTCTATATATTCCTACAAGTTAGTCCTGTTCGCGAACAGTTTGGACTCAATTCGGTCAGAACTCGGCTCGTGACCTTAAAAAGTAGAGCCGAACTAGGCCAAGCTCAGCTCGAAAAGCTCGTGGACAGGCTCGATTATTACTTTATATAAAAAAATTATTATAACTTAAAACACTTAAAAAAGTCATTATAGGCTAAAGCACTTAAAACATGTTATTATATATATATATATATATATATATATATATATATATATATATATATATATATATATATATATATATATATCCTTTTATGTATATTTTTACATTGAATAATTCATGTCATTTCTTTTTGTATCCTTTTAGATCTAGTTTGTCGATTTTTTATGTATATTTCTAAGTAATTCATTTGGTTAGCATGTAAAAAATCAAAGGAAATAATATATGTTTATTCATGTTACTTTTTGAATTTAGGGTATAATTTTACAAGATCTGTCAACAATTTATTTAAATGTCGATTTTTTTTGGTTTAATGTTGTTTTGGTTTATGTTTAATTTGTCTCAAATCGAGCTCCACCTCGATTCAAGCAGGGACGGACCCATGTGGGGTCCTCGGTGACACGGGACCCCCATTGTTTTTTTACAAAAAAATTAGTTTCCTTAAGAAAAAAGGTAAAAATTTTGTTTACCGTGAGTCAACTACTTACTACTGCTACACTTCTCAAGTTATCTAAACAAGTCCTTTTAAAAAAAGGTATCTAAACAAGTTTCTCTAAATAGTCCTATCAAAAAAAGAAAGACAAGTTTCTCTAAACAGTACTCTCAATTCTCAATTCTCATGGGCATTACTATTTACCGCCCGTAATTACTAAAAATCGCCCGTATTTTTTTCAAGATTTTCCTAAACTACCCCTCCTCTTTCATCCCACTCTTACTCTCTCACCTCTCATCCAACTTCACCTCACACCACCACCACCACCACCACCGGCGAACAACCACCACCACCACCACCACCACCGGCAGACAACCACTTTGGTTCCATTGTTTTTTTTTTGAATTTCCGATACCTTCAGCTTCTCGACATGAAACATTTCTCACCTTCATAACTTACAAGTCCAGGCGCAATAATGTGAATCAATTTGATCTTGCAATAATGTGTTGTAAAATTACAATTTATATCCTCTTTGAATATCAATTGCAAAATGTAATACGATCAAATTTTCATTCAATATGTTCAACACTTATATTTGAATCTGAAATATACTTTCAGAATCTAAATAGTAGTAATGTTTTCAAGATATTAAGGAATTCATGTTCTCAACTAAAATTCATGTTCGGAAATTCATGCTACATAATTTGGAAATTAAAAAAAAAACAATGGAACCAATGTGTTTTTTCGTTCCCTCCATGGAGGAAACGAAATGAATTTTCGAGGAAACGAAACAAAATTTCGTTTCCTCCATGGAGGGAACGAAACAAAATTTCGTTCCCTCCATGGAGGAAAAGAAGATCTGTTTCGTTTCCTCGGTGGAGGAAACGAAAAAACACTGGTGGTGGTGGTGCGCGAGTGTGGCTCCGGTGGTGATTGTCCGCCGGTGGTGGTGGTCTGCCAGTGGGGTGGTCTGGCGATGGTGGTGGTCTGCCGGTGGTGTTGGTGGTGGTCTGTCGGTGGTGGTGGTGGTCTATCGATGGTGGTGTTGGTGTTGGTGGTGGTGGTACACTGGTGGTGGAGGTCCGAGAGGTAGAGTGAGGTGAAGTTGGATGAGAGGTGAGAGAGTAAGAGTGGGGTGAAAGGGGAGGGGTAGTTTAGGAAAATCTTGAAAAAAATACGGGCGATTTTAAGTAAATACGGGCGGTAAATACGGGCGGTAAATAGCGAAAGGGATTCCGATAAAGCAAAAACCTAAAAATTGGAAAAGTTAGTAAAGAGAACATTGAACTAGTCTGACGCCTAAGAGAGTAAAGTGAGGCTAATTGTAACGCCCGCACTTCCGAGCTGTTAGCTAATCACACTTAAGATTCACTAATCACACTTAAGATTCACTAATCACAATTAATACTTAATAAACCTCGAATTATATTTACTCGCAGCGGAAACAAACACCTATAAAACGATCCTGGACGTGTGGTTTATGGGCCCACAACAAAACATCTTCAAAACCAAATATCATATTACATAATACTTTATTCGATTCCCAAAACTATAGAAGACATGATTCTCACATAAGCACTTAAATATTTCTAAATACAATTTCTTAATACTAATCTAATTACACATTCTTGATCCAATTCTCTCTTACAATCCACTCTGAGCTGCCAACACAAACCTGTAATAACAGAGGGAGAATACAAAACAAAAACAAAAACAAAACTAAAATGAGCGAAAAACTCAGTAACTTTATTTCAGCCCGTCAAAACGATTTTGGTTCGTAAACGTTTTTCATATCATAAACAAACTTGGTAATTGTTCGAAAAAGAATCCATCATTTAAAATATATCGCTGGCATAGCTCAATTACTTATCACAAATCGCTGGCAAGTAAAGGCAGAAACTTAACATAATATAACATAACACAATATTCGACCTTTTCTGGTCTTAACTTAACTTATATCATAATCACTTTCCTCCACCTGTACCTTGCCCACTTTTCATCTCAGTTCATAAGCTAAGTCAGCTAAAACAAATACAAAATCCTTTTTACATTATCATACTCAAATCATATTTCTTAAATTTAACCACATCCGAACAATTCCAATAACATAACAAGAGTGTTCTTTTATAATCATCCAATACCAATTCACAACTAACTCATATAAACACATCTATAACCATGGCCATGACTATAAACGATATATGATATCCAAAGTTCAATATAACACACTCACGGGCATTTAAATACGTTTTGCTGAACATAAAGGTTACCTTAACCACAATTCAAATTCTTTAATCCAATCTACCGAGATAGCTTCCAATGAACCCACTTTATTCATCACCCCAAGCCCTAGCTTGACGTCCATAATTATTTACCTCAATAGCAATTTCAGCAAACATATATTATCATCAGAATATGATATAAGAAACTCATCTTAACTAATCAAAATCTTTCTCTATTTACCAAACTAACTCACAACTTTCCATTAGAAACTAGCAGTCTCATTAACTTTCCATGATTTACGATTAGAACATAGAGAACACATATAAAAATCTGATTTAGTAAAACTAATTTGAGAGAAATGTAAACTAGTATTGTAAAGCTTCTAATTCATAACTTTAACTAAAGTTCTTAAAATCAAAGCACACAATATTTTAACAAATAATTTGCAAACTGACATAATTCAAGATTATGATAAAGAAGAGAACTTGAAACAAATTTCAATCTATTGAATGAAAAGGAAAGTTTTAATCTTTTACTTTCAATGTTCTTCTAACGTATCAGTTAGAGTTCTAAGTCATAATCCAAAATCTTTTGCAAATCCAATTGACTAAACTAGAGACAAAGCTTACTAGTCAAAGATATAATTGTAGTTAAATCAAGTTTCTCAAGTAATTTTTCATTGGTATTAAAGCTTAGTTAAACTAATAAACATAATTACTTAATTTAAAACATGCTTAAAAATACGGGCTATTACACTCTACCACCCTTAAAATAAATTTCGTCCTCGAAATTTAAAAACTTAAAACTTTTGATCATTTCAGAATGAGTACATCACAGAAAACATTTTCACAAAAATCAAGTCAAAAGAACTCATAACAAACTATAATATCTCAAAATAAAAATTTCCTAATCCTCCACAATCTCAATCAATAAAATTCGATCATTCTCTAATAGCCACTCAAAGCTAAAACCCAATAGAACTTTTCACTTTTGTAAATTTTTAATCTCAATACTCATTCTTCAATATCTCAATCCCTATTCCTCAATTTTTAACCAACTAATAACCTAAATCAATTTCAAACAATCCCAAAAATCTTTCTTGAACTCATATGCCATGATATAAAGATCACGACAACTCTTAAACAACCATGCTCTGATACCACCAGTAACAGCCCGCACTTCCGAGCTGTTAGCTAATCACACTTAAGATTCACTAATCACAATTAATACTTAATAAACCTCGAATTATATTTACTCGCAGCAGAAACAAACACCTATAAAACGATCATGGACCTGTGGTTTATGGGCCCACAACAAAACATCTTCAAAACCAAATATCATATTACATAATACTTTATTCGATTCCCAAAACTATAGAAGACATGATTCTCACATAAGCACTTAAATATTTCTAAATACAATTTCTTAATACTAATCTAATTACACATTCTTGATCCAATTCTCTCTTACAATCCACTCTGAGCTGCCAACACAAACCTGCAATAACAGAGGGAGAATACAAAACAAAAACAAAAACAAAACTAAAATGAGCGAAAAACTCAGTAACTTTATTTCAGCCCGTCAAAACGATTTTGGTTCTTAAACGTTTTTCATATCATAAACAAACTTGGTAATTGTTCGAAAAAGAATCCATCATTTTAAATATATCGCTGGCATAGCTCAATTACTTAACACAAATCGCTGGCAAGTAAAGGCAGAAACTTAACATAATATAACATAACACAATATTCGACCTTTTCTGGTCTTAACTTAACTTATATCATAATCACTTTCCTCCACCTGTACCTTGCCCACTTTTCATCTCAGTTCATAAGCTAAGCCAGCTAAAACAAATACAAAATCCTTTTTACATTATCATACTCAAATCATATTACTTAAATTTAACCACATCCGAACAATTCCAATAACATAACAAGAGTGTTCTTTTATAATCATCCAATACCAATTCACAACTAACTCATATAAACACATCTATAACCATGGCCATGACTATAAACGATATATGATATCCAAAGTTCAATATAACACACTCACGGGCATTTAAATACATTTTGCTGAACATAAAGGTTACCTTAACCACAATTCAAATTCTTTAATCCAATCTACCGAGATAGCTTCCAATGAACCCACTTTATTCATCACCCCAAGCCCTAGCTTGACGCCCATAATTATTTACCTCAATAGCAATTTCAGCAAACATATATTATCATCAGAATATGATATAATTAAGAAACTCATCTTAACTAATCAAAATCTTTCTCTATTTACCAAACTAACTCACAACTTTCCATTAGAAACTACCAGTCTCATTAACTTTCCATGATTTACGATTAGAACATAGAGAACACATATAAAAATCTGATTTAGTAAAACTAATTTGAGAGAAATGTAAACTAGTATTGTAAAGCTTCTAATTCATAACTTTAACTAAAGTTCTTAAAATTAAAGCACACAATATTTTAACAAATAATTTGCAAACTGACATAATTCAAGATTATGATAAAGAAGAGAACTTGAAACAAATTCCAATCTATTGAATGAAAAGGAAAGTTTTAATCTTTTACTTTCAATGTTCTTCTAACGTATCAGTTAGAGTTCTAAGTCATAATCCAAAATCTTTTGCAAATCCAATTGACTAAACTAGAGACAAAGCTTACTAGTCAAAGATTGAAACTTGAATACAATTCCACCCCCAATTACACTAACTGACTTTAATAATTGGAAGAGAGGAGGTAAAGGCTCACTCACCAAAAGGTTATAAAGAATCAATACATCAGCAGAACATGCAACGCATGACACACCGGCAGGAGCTCCGGCAACCAGAGCCGGCGCAAGCCAAACCAGTCGACGGTGGCGCACAGGGGAAACACCACCACCACAAGTAAAGGAGAGGGATAAGAACAGATGCGAGCAGCGGCGGCGGAGCGCGCAACGCCGGACGGCAAAACTAGCCGGAAAGTTGATTGAAGCTAGAGGAAGAAGAGGAGACCGCATGAAGGAAAAATTTGGGGTTTCATCTTCACCCAACCCTCTCTATTTCTTTTGGGGTGATTTTGTTTGAGGAGTTGACAACAAGGTTATAATGTGGCAATTCACACATAAGCCACGAGCTAAAGGAGAAAATGGGATTTTTTTTTTCTTCTTTTTTTTTCTTTTTTAACTAAAATTCTTCATTTCCATAAAACCCACAAAGATATAATTGTAGTTAAATCAAGTTTCTCAAGTAATTTTTCATTGGTATTAAAGCTTAGTTAAACTAATAAACATAATTACTTAATTTAAAACATGCTTAAAAATACGGGCTATTACACTCTACCACCCTTAAAATAAATTTCGTCCTCGAAATTTAAAAACTTAAAACTTTTGATCATTTCAGAATGAGTACATCACAGAAAATATTTTCACAAAAATCAACTCAAAAGAACTCATAACAAACTATAAATCTCAAAATAAAAATTTCCTAATCCTCCACAATCTCAATCAATAAAATTCGATCATTCTCTATTAGCCACTCAAAGCTAAAACCCCATAGAACTTTTCACTTTTGCAAATTTTCAATCTCAATACTCATTCTTCAATATCTCAATCCCTATTCCTCAATTTTTAACCAACTAATAACCTAAATCAATTTCAAACAATCCCAAAAATCTTTCTTGAACTCATATGCCATGATATGAAGATCACGACAACTCTTAAACAACCATGCTCTGATACCACCTGTAACAGCCCGTACTTCCGAGTTGTTAGCTAATCACACTTAAGATTCACTAATCACACTTAAGATTCACTAATCACAATTAATACTTAATAAACCTCGAATTATATTTACTCGCAGCGGAAACAAACACCTATAAAACGATCCTGGACCTGTGGTTTATGGGCCCACAACAAAACATCTTCAAAACAAAATATCATATTACATAATACTTTATTCGATTCCCAAAACTATAGAAGACATGATTCTCACATAAGCACTTAAATATTTCTAAATACAATTTCTTAATACTAATCTAATTACACATTCTTGATCCAATTCTCTCTTACAATCCACTCTGAGCTGCCAACACAAACCTGCAATAACAAAGGGAGAATACAAAACAAAAACAAAAACAAAACTAAAATGAGCGAAAAACTCAGTAACTTTATTTCAGCCCGTCAAAACGATTTTGGTTCGTAAACGTTTTTCATATCATAAACAAACTTGGTAATTGTTCGAAAAAGAATCCATCATTTAAAATATATCGCTGGCATAGCTCAATTACTTATCACAAATCGCTGGCAAGTAAAGGCAGAAACTTAACATAATATAACATAACACAATATTCGACCTTTTCTGGTCTTAACTTAACTTATATCATAATCACTTTCCTCCACCTGTACCTTGCCCACTTTTCATCTCAGTTCATAAGCTAAGTCAGCTAAAACAAATACAAAATCCTTTTTACATTATCATACTCAAATCATATTTCTTAAATTTAACCACATCCGAACAATTCCAATAACATAACAAGAGTGTTCTTTTATAATCATCCAATACAAATTCACAACTAACTCATATAAACACATCTATAACCATGGCCATGACTATAAACGATATATGATATCCAAAGTTCAATATAACACACTCACGGGCATTTAAATACATTTTGCTGAACATAAAGGTTACCTTAACCACAATTCAAATTCTTTAATCCAATCTACCGAGATAGCTTCCAATGAACCCACTTTATTCATCACCCCAAGCCCTAGCTTGACGTCCATAATTATTTACCTCAATAGCAATTTCAGCAAACATATATTATCATCAGAATATGATATAAGAAACTCATCTTAACTAATCAAAATCTTTCTCTATTTACCAAACTAACTCACAACTTTCCATTAGAAACTAGCAGTCTCATTAACTTTCCATGATTTACGATTAGAACATAGAGAACACATATAAAAATCTGATTTAGTAAAACTAATTTGAGAGAAATGTAAACTAGTATTGTAAAGCTTCTAATTCATAACTCTAACTAAAGTTCTTAAAATCAAAGCACACAATATTTTAACAAATAATTTGCAAACTGACATAATTCAAGATTATGATAAAGAAGAGAACTTGAAACAAATTCCAATCTATTGAATGAAAAGGAAAGTTTTAATCTTTTACTTTCAATGTTCTTCTAACGTATCAGTTAGAGTTCTAAGTCATAATCCAAAATCTTTTGCAAATCCAATTGACTAAACTAGAGACAAAGCTTACTAGTCAAAGATTGAAACTTGAATACAATTCCACCCCCAATTACACTAACTGACTTTAATAATTGGAAGAGAGGAGGTAAAGGCTCACTCACCAAAAGGTTATAAAGAATCAATACATCAGCAGAACATGCAACGCATGACACACCGGCAAAGAGCTCCAGAACTGAGCCGGCGCAAGCCAAACCAGTCGACGGTGGCGCACGGGGGAAACACCACCACCACAAGTAAAGGAGAGGGATAAGAACAGATGCGAGCGGCGGCGGAGCGCGCAACGCCGGACGGCAAAACTAGCCGGAAAGTTGATTGAAGCTAGAGGAAGAAGAGGAGACCGCATGAAGGAAAAATTTGGGGTTTCATCTTCACCCAACCCTCTCTATTTCTTTTGGGGTGATTTTGTTTGAGGAGTTGACAACAAGGTTATAATGTGGCAATTCACACATAAGCCACGAGCTAAAGGAGAAAATGGGATTTTTTTTTTCTTCTTTTTTTTTCTTTTTTAACTAAAATTCTTCATTTCCATAAAACCCACAAAGATATAATTGTAGTTAAATCAAGTTTCTCAAGTAATTTTTCATTGGTATTAAAGCTTAGTTAAACTAATAAATATAATTACTTAATTTAAAACATGCTTAAAAATACGGGCTATTACACTCTACCACCCTTAAAATAAATTTCGTCCTCAAAATTTAAAAACTTAAAACTTTTGATCATTTCAGAATGAGTACATCACAGAAAACATTTTCACAAAAATTAACTCAAAAGAACTCATAACAAACTATAAATCTCAAAATAAAAATTTCCTAATCCTCCACAATCTCAATCAATAAAATTCGATCATTCTCTAATAGCCACTCAAAGCTAAAACCCCATAGAACTTTTCACTTTTGCAAATTTTCAATCTCAATACTCATTCTTCAATATCTCAATCCCTATTCCTCAATTTTTAACCAACTAATAACCTAAATCAATTTCAAACAATCCCAAAAATCTTTCTTGAACTCATATGCCATGATATGAAGATCACGACAACTCTTAAATAACCATGCTCTGATACCACCTGTAACAGCCCGTAATTCCGAGTTGTTAGCTAATCACACTTAAGATTCACTAATCACACTTAAGATTCACTAATCACAATTAATACTTAATAAACCTCGAATTATATTTACTCGCAGCGGAAACAAACACCTATAAAACGATCCTGGACCTGTGGTTTATGGGCCCACAACAAAACATCTTCAAAACCAAATATCATATTACATAATACTTTATTCGATTCCCAAAACTATAGAAGACATGATTCTCACATAAGCACTTAAATATTTCTAAATACAATTTCTTAATACTAATCTAATTACACATTCTTGATCCAATTCTCTCTTACAATCCACTCTGAGCTGCCAACACAAACCTGCAATAACAAAGGGAGAATACAAAACAAAAACAAAAACAAAACTAAAATGAGCGAAAAACTCAGTAACTTTATTTCAGCCCGTCAAAACGATTTTGGTTCATAAACGTTTTTCATATCATAAACAAACTTGGTAATTGTTCGAAAAAGAATCCATCATTTAAAATATATCGCTGGCATAGCTCAATTACTTATCACAAATCGCTGGCAAGTAAAGGCAGAAACTTAACATAATATAACATAACACAATATTCGACCTTTTCTGGTCTTAACTTAACTTGAAACAAATTCCAATCTATTGAATGAAAAGGAAAGTTTTAATCTTTTACTTTCAATGTTCTTCTAACGTATCAGTTAGAGTTCTAAGTCATAATCCAAAATCTTTTGCAAATCCAATTGACTAAACTAGAGACAAAGCTTACTAGTCAAAGATTGAAACTTGAATACAATTCCACCCCCAATTACACTAACTGACTTTAATAATTGGAAGAGAGGAGGTAAAGGCTCACTCACCAAAAGGTTATAAAGAATCAATACATCAGCAGAACATGCAACGCATGACACACCGGCAGGAGCTCCGGCAACCAGAGCCGGCGCAAGCCAAACCAGTCGACGGTGGCGCACAGGGGAAACACCACCACCACAAGTAAAGGAGAGGGATAAGAACAAATGCGAGCAGCGGCGGCGGAGCGCGCAACGCCGGACGGCAAAACTAGCCGGAAAGTTGATTGAAGCTAGAGGAAGAAGAGGAGATGCATGAAGGAAAAATTTAGGGTTTCATCTTCACCCAACCCTCTCTATTTCTTTTGGGGTGATTTTGTTTGAGGAGTTGACAACAAGGTTATAATGTGGCAATTCACACATAAGCCACGAGCTAAAGGAGAAAATGGGATTTTTTTTTTCTTCTTTTTTTTTCTTTTTTAACTAAAATTCTTCATTTCCATAAAACCCACAAAGATATAATTGTAGTTAAATCAAGTTTCTCAAGTAATTTTTCATTGGTATTAAAGCTTAGTTAAACTAATAAACATAATTACTTAATTTAAAACATGCTTAAAAATACGGGATATTACACTAATGTCAGCCCAATTGTACAGAGCTACGAAGGAGACCCGTAGACAGTAGACTGCAACACTTCATAGCCTCAGCGCCCTCAAGTCAGTATATTTTTCTATTTTTCTTTTTTCCCAAATCTCAATATTAATTTGACTATCTTTTTCTTCTTAATTGTTAGTGTAGTTCTTAAATAAGATTGTTGCACTATTTGATAATTAACTAGTTTTTAGTTCCGGGCGATGCCCCGGGTTATTAACATTTTCATGTTAAAAAGTATCATCTAATGTTGCAGAGCTTACTGGTTAGAACTTTAGTATATTAACTTGAGGTCATGTGTTCGGAGTTTATACAGAGCATATTTCTAATTTTTTTAATGTGCATAATGATGACATGGAATGAAATAACTAAATGGAGAGTGACACGTGGCGTGTAGACTTGTTTAAGAACGCTTTTTAATATATTAGTATATAGATGTGTATTATTGTGATTTGTGGAGTATGAATCAATTACACAATGTCACTAAATTAAATAATATCATAGGAATTCGGAATCATCAATAAATACATATAAATGATGTTGATTTAATTATATGATTTTATTTTTATATTTAAAAGAATTGTTATATTGTGATATAAATAAAAATATTTGTGGGTAATTTTATCCAATTTTTTTTTATCTTGGGTGGATTGTTTTCGTTCCCCCCAAATTTAAATTCTAGATCCGCCCCTGAAGTCGAGTCGAGCTCCCGAACCAAGCTCGAGCCTTGAGAGAAGCTCACAAGCTCGAATCGAGATTCACTTATCGGGCTTGTCGAGCTCACGAGCTAAGGCAAGCTAAAAGATAAACGAGCCGATCGAGCCTGCATTTTAGGCTCGGGTCGTGCAATAAGTATCATTAGGGGGGATTTCCATGTTTTAGTCCTCCAAGAGCATTAAAGAAACCACGAGAGCTCTCATTATTAATAAGATGTGTGGACTTTCAGGCATAGGCATGCATGTCATGACGACTCTAACAAACCCATCTAAAACATAAAAGATTCAAGAAGATCACTAATAGCAACTATAAATATAATCAAGTAATCAACCCATCTTCAAAGAGAGGATTAAATTAATTTTTTTAAGGGAACAAGGCATAAAATCAATTTAGATGTAAGATATATCATATTAGAAGATTTGGACAATTATATAAAAGATAAGCATCACAATATATTTTTTAATAATAAGTTCAAAATAATAAAAATAGATAATTCAAGTTCTGGATAAATAAAAAATTGCAATTGGTTCTGAATAAACCAAAAGGAGCTTAATATTATATAAACTTATTTAACTTTTGCTATACAATTCAAAAAAAAATATCATTAAACTTTGCTCGAAATATAATTAAAAATAAGATCATTATATGTATATATTAGATTTTTTGATGAGTTATTCTAGAAGCGGCACTTATGTATATTTTGGACTATTTATTGATTGGTTTATTAAAAAAAATATAGTAATTATACAATAAGGTATCTTTGTTTTATTTTAGAAGAACATACAAGAATTTAATTTAGTTACGTATACCATGATGCAAAGCATAGAGCACCAAATTGTAACAGGATTCAGAAAAAAAAATCAGCAATCAACCTTAATGAAGATAAATAATAAAAGTGAAAAAAAGTCACTTAAAAGGGAAAATAATTATATTCTCATTTTTGAAAATAAATCCACGTAATATTGGACAAAGTGAATGATGTCTGCATTTTGTTTTTGTTTTATGCACCAACCTTT
This sequence comes from Beta corolliflora, assembly GCA_947648045.1. Lineage (NCBI taxonomy): Eukaryota > Viridiplantae > Streptophyta > Magnoliopsida > Caryophyllales > Amaranthaceae > Beta > Beta corolliflora. Next base: position 195,991 of record CANSZD010002847.1, on the reverse strand, counting down.
AAATTAGTGTTTGAAGTTGGAAAAGTAAGATAGTGGATACTCACTAATAAAAATATCAAATACTATCATGTACGATTAATAACAATTTTTAATGTTCCAATCAAATAAAGATAATCATTTATAATTATATATATCTAATTAGTCAAACGTCTACATCAGATACTAGGATTGGCAGTGGGTTCAAGTCCAAGCTCCGTTGGACCCGCCTCATTTTTAAGGGTATGGATCCAAGTTTTCCAAACCCAATGGGTCTGGCTCGGATCTGATGTTGGGTCAGGTCTGGGTCTAACGATGTCGAACCTAGACCCGCCCCAAATTCGGCACATTGACCCATTTATAACTTTTTCAAAAAAATAAAAATATTAAAATTGTAAAATGCAATTAATCTACTCCCAATTATAAGTCTACATTCTCTAAAAAGTAAAATTAATGATGAAATGGAGGAAAATTAGCAAATGAATTTTTTTGGTATTATTGTTATATACCGAAGGATATATGATAGTAGACATCTTTGATATTATGTAGTTTTATAGTCTTGTGTACTAAACTTTTTAAAATTAAAATATGTTTATGTTGTAATTTCTTGAGTTAAAATTTTATTACTTTATTATTCATTAAGTATTAATAGTCGAGTTTAATTTTAATATCATGTTTTATGTAAAAATAAGTTTAGAGAAAATAACGTATATATGAAAGGATGTTGAGAATAAAAAAGTTCTTAATGACCCATTTAGGACCCAAGACTCGTTAGACCCAGCGGGGCTGGGTATAGGTCTAAAGCGTATGACCATTCGTGGAGTCATGATGGGGAAATCAACATTGGGTGAGTCCTAAGTTGTCCTAATGGTTTCCCGATGTCCAATTAGGTTTATTAGTCTTACTTTAAAGACTTGTTGACGACTTCTTCAATTCAAAAATATTTTCAAAATAAAACCTTTACAATTACTTGAACCAGATTTGAGATGATTTACACATGTTTTGAAGTGATGAAAACCTGATTTGACGTGAGGAAAACCTATTTTGACTTGTTGAACACGTGTTTTTGACATGATGTACACTTACATGGACATGATGTGATATTTGAAATTAGAGATGTCAAATAGGTCGTGTCATGTTTATTTCTTGTTCGTGTCATTCACTAATCGGGTTAAAAAGTCTGGACACTTACCCGACTAGTTTAACTAATCGTGTAAAATCTCATGATACTAACCCGATTAGTTTAATTAAGCGATTACACGTGTCGACTTATTTAACATATTTATTCAAAATCCCTATGGGCCAAAATCCTCTACATCAATAAAAAAACACAAATTATATAAAAGAAACATCTTGTCTTTATCATGCCTCCTTCTCTTATGCAGCTATGCTGCATTTCTTCTCTTTTCAAAAGATTTATTGCTCAAAATATAACAAAAAGGTAGTTATACTTTATTAAAAAAAGGTAATCATATTTGCCAAAAGAAAAAAGATATTTGTTTGTCTATCTCTATTATATAGGCCAAGGGGGGAGCAATGATGTCCTCCTTGGAATTTACTTAATTGTCCTTCAACAATATAAATATTAGATTCCAAATTTCCACACATAGCTTCTAATAGTTAATCAAAACCAATTCAATGCATAAACTTGGCAAAAAAAAAATCAAATCTTTATTAAACCCAATCAACTCATATAAAAGCTCAATACATAAACTTGCCAATAAAAAAGATTCAATAAAAAAGATTCATAATCAAGAACTTACCAACCATTAATACCACAAACAATAACAAAAAAATACACGACATTCTCATTACATAGACAACTCAATTCAAACTCAAAATAATTTTTCCATAACACAAACACAATTACAAACACAAACTCCAAACAAAAAAAAAATCAGTTCTTTTCATAGATTGGAGGTTCACGTGATTCTCAAATTGGATTTTTTGGTAAAAACTACCTTTGTTAATATAAGTTATTGAAATTACTACCTTTGTTAATTTTTATTCAATTTAACTACCTTTATTATTTCCAAACTCAAAGTATTGCTACCTTTAAACGAGATCCGTCAAGTTTACCATCCACTGGGGCCCACTTTATGTTTCCCCCTCAATTTTTCATCCTTTCCCACGTTTTTTTGGCTCTTTATAACATGTATAACAACCACATTTTGCTTCATTCCCCAAATTCATCAAAATTTCCCATAATTGCCTTAGGGTTTATAAATTAAAGTTGTGTGGTGTAGTTGCAATCAATTGATTATGGGATTTTGCTTGCTTCATCAATACTACTGCCACAAAGTGAAGGTAAGTTCTCTAATCACGCAAATTAGGGTTTGTAATTTGGGGAAATTCGAAATTTTTGGGTAAATTAGGGTTTGCTAATTAAGTATTTTGCAATTGCAATGTGTAGGTTGAAATGTCTTCCTCCTCTCACTCATTTGATTAAAAGCCAAAGGCAAAATGCAATTGTGGTGTTCCAGCAGCCATTAAGAAGGCTTGGACCACTGATAATCCTGGAAGGAGATTCCTTACATGTAAGTTTTATGAGCCTGGAACTGAATGGCGTGGCTGCAATTATTTTGAGTGGTATGATAAGGACCAACTGCAATGGCAAAAGGAGGTGATAAACCAACTTGTCCTGGACAAAAAGTTACTCACCATTGAAGCTGGTAACTTGAAGACTGAATTGGGAGATGTTTGTGGGCAAAGAAGATGCCTCCTAGCAGAGAATGACTCACTTAGGGTGAAGTGCAAGGCTTTAAGCTCTGAACTGAAGCATTTAATGAAGGAGGACAACAAGAAGAAGAAAAGGAACATGATGCCCACTTTGGTTGTATTGATGGTAGTTATGTGTTTGATAGGTTTAGTGGCTATGTTAATCTAAAGTTAGTTAGTATTAGGTAGCTTAATTTAGAATGATGGATGTATGATTTTGTTGCAATTGCACTCCAAAAGTTTTAATGAACTTGTGACTTTTATCATCTTTATGTAACCAACTATCTATCAATGAAAAAGATGTTTGAACAATATCTTTGCATTCCAATTCAATGTGTAAACATTGTCTGTTGTGCTAAATACAAAGTACTTGTTTGTTCAACACAAAAACATAAATGCGTAGCCTTAAATATTATGTTCATTACATCAAAACAAAGTGCAAGTCTGATTCCCCTGTTCAAACATCACTAAACTATTACAAAGGGCGCCTTGGAGGCAACTTGGACAACCTGGTCTTCTGACTTTGCTGAGTTGCACCACTTGCTTGTTGTGTGGTTGTGCTTGCACCACTGTGTTGTTGATATAGTCCAGGAGTTGGCATCATTGGAATAGGGGTCTGGGCAGTAGAGTTTGAAGATGTTGCTTGGCTACCAGTTGTGGAAGGTGGGTGTTGGTACTGCACATAAAAGGACATTTAAAGTTAAATCATGTACATTAAGCCTGAAATTTATGATGAATAGGTGAACTGACCTTATCTCTTGCTTTGGAAGCCTTTTTGTCTCTTTGATGATTCACCCATTTGGAGTTGCTTAGAGGCCTTCCTCTAGTGCCCTTTTTCACCACTGGTGCAGCTGCTGTTGAGTTGCACCTTCTCATGTTGTGCCCTAGTTGGCCACATTTTGAACATTTGTTGGCCTTCTTCTTCCTTGGAACAAACATAGAAGGTTGTCCATCCTCACCAGCTTCTTTCTTTCTCTTCTTCAAGCTAGGTCTGCCTGGCATCCTCCTTGCTCCAGGTGGAAGTGGTTGTGGCAAGTTGACCGTCTCCCAGTGCTTGACCCCGGGCATTGGTTCAATGGACTGCCCATATGCAAGTAGGCACTTCTCCCTAGTGTATGCAATATCCAGATAATCTTCTGGATTGGCTCTCCTCTTCCTTATGCAATCAAATGCATGCACACATGGGATCCCACACAACTCCCAAGAGAAACAGGTGCAAGTCCTATGAATTAAGTTTACAACAAACTGGTCTCCTCTGTAATGGATTCTCATACACATCAATCTTGGATTTTAACACCTCAGCATACCTAGCCTGAACTTCAAATCCATCAAACACCTTCTTAACATAAGACATGAATCTCCCATTTTCCTTGTTAGTCATCTCCCACTTTTCAAAACACCTCTTCATCATGTACCTCCTTATCCACTCCATACATGTTAGAATAGGCTTATCTCTAGCCTCTTTCAACACTGCATTAAATGTCTCACACATGTTATTCAATTACATGTTGGACTTTGAAGCAGTGGAAAAGGCATGCCTAGACCAACGTTCTGCTAGGATGTCATTGAGGTACTTATGAGCATCTTCATCCAAGAACTTAATAGATGCCATTTGACATTCAAAATCATACTGCAGCATTACATTAAAACATGCAGACATTTAAAATAAATTAAGATAGAAGTTGGACATTAAGTGAAAAAAACTTCTGTACATTTGGATCTTTGAATGAACTTAATAGATTATATAACTTGGTTGTGGCCCTAGCAGCATTCCAGAAGAGATCTTTGAATGATTGACCACTGAATTGCAACTTGAAATTTGCCCAAATGTGTCTTGCACAAAATCTGATCTCAGCTTTGGGACTGAGGACTCTTTGGACTTGAAGTAAACCCTATAAGCAATAAAAGAAAAGTTGTTAGAAGATATTAAAAATCAAAACATGTAGATTAACTAAACCACTAACCTTTTGTCTGTCACTCATGATAGTGAGTCCCTCTCCATTATTGCTTCCCAAATCCCTCAGTAGCAGCTCAAAAAACCACATCCAAGTTTCAGTGCATTCCACTTCCACCACTGCCCAACATATAGGATAGATATTGTTATTTCCATCCTTTCCCACAGCAACCAATATTTGCCTAGGATATGCCCCTTTCAAATGACACCCATCTACCCCAACAATGGGCCTACATCCAGCCTTAAACCCCTCTTTCAGTGCCTTTAAACATATGTACATCCTCTAGAATGTAGGAGGTGGTCTTTCAATTCCTTCCACAGCAATGTTGATAGAACTTCCAGGATTATGTTTGAGTATAGCATGACCATACTCCCACACCTTTGCATAGTGTTCAGCTGCATCTCCATAAATAATAAGCTTTGCCCTTGCCCTTGCCCTTGACTCCCACAGTTTATAATACTTCACATCAACCCCAATATCTTCAAAAACCAATGACTTATACCTTTTCAAACTCATGTTTGGATCCCTCCTCCACACCTCAAGATACTTGTCAGCTAACCACTCAGCAGTGACCCTATAATTCAGGTTACATCCCACACATTTGTGGTCTAACCTCAATGACTTGATCTGCCACATGTCCTCCAACCTTAGTTTTTTTATATGAACCTTAAAGAGACACTTATCTTCATATTTGCATCCACATCCAACCCTTTTAGCATGACCTTTATCCCATGGACAGTCACACCAATTTTTGCAGTAAATGCTTATCATCTCCTTTCCATTGTGAAGAAAGTAAAAGTCATAATTGTTCTTAATAGCATGACATCTAAGTGCCTTCCTAGCAACCTCCCTAGAATTAAACTTCAGCCCCCTAACAAGTGAAATTGGTTTTTTAAAATCTGTCTCAGAATTGAAAACAGGAGCTTGATCTACCTCTTCATCTGACCCACATAAAGATCTGAGCTCATCAGAGTCACCCTCAATTTCTTCTTGTATGTTCACTTCAGCTGACTCAAGCTCCTCCAGCAGCCTACACTTTTTACCAGTAGCCTTAGCTTCAGGTTCTGCTTCCTCATGGTGATCAGATTTAGGTTGGTCCTCAGTGAGACTAGCTTTTACAGCAGCAAACAGTCCCCCACCATTTGTTTGCTTGAAAAACTCTTCCTCATTTGCATCCTCCTTCTCTTCTTCCCCAACCTCCCATTCAATTTCTAAATCACTCCACTCTGAGCTTGATGAGCCACTCAGATCTAGCTTTCTACTTGCCCTACTTCCCTTTTTTCTCTTGGTTTTAACCTGTTCTTTTCCCTTCACTTTCTCTTTCTCCTTCCCTTTTCCTTTCAATCCCTTCCCTTTTTTAGCCACATGCTTCACTCTCTTAGGGGTCAATGAATCAAATGCAGTTTTTTGTGGAGCTTTAGGCAAGTCTTTGGGAGGGGAATCAATTAACACATGATGCTCTAACATTTAGGGGTGAAAGTTATTCGGATAAAATCCGAAATCCAATCCAATCCAATCCGAATTAGTAATTGGGATCGGATTCGAACTGTGTTCGAATTGGATTCGGATTAAGATTTTTTGAAAAATTGAATTTTCGGATCGGATTGGATTGAGGGTAATTGGATCCAAAAATCCAATATAATCGAATAGTAATATGCCTTGTATTATGTATCTGGAATTTGGGTTTAAGTGCTTAACTGAATTTTTTTTTAAAAAAAGCCTAGTCCATAGCCCAGTAGGCGTAGCACTTCAACTCTTCTCTTAAAACCCTAACATCACTTAATTCCTCATTTCCTAAATCTACTAGGCTGCTGTTGTGCTTAATTTATTTCATCTAAAAACTGGAGTTTTAAAATATCGGATTTTTGGATTGGAACCAATCTAGAGTATGAAGATTCGAATTGGATTGGATTGGATTCAAACTCTAATTGGTTTGGATTCGGATTGGAAAATTAAAATCCAAATGTTGTTCGGATAGGATTGGATTAGGCCCTAATCCAAACCGTACACCGAACTTTCACCCATACTAACAGTCTAGGACTCCTCCTAGTAGGACTGACTGTTTGTGAAAGGAAGATATGAGGTTGTTGTGATTTTGCCTTGTTGTTTGACTGTCTTGGAGGCTTGAATCTAGGGCTCTTAAACTCAGACTTCACTTTTTTTTATCTCCTGTTTAGGCACTCCAGTATGGCTTTCCTGGGTTAACTGGTCTGGATTTTTTGGGCTTGATGTGTTGGGCTTTTCAAACTCCTATGATAATCTCTAATTATCTCAGGAAACCCAGGGCATTTGGACCTAAATAAGTAATCAGGTGCTGGTATTTCTGCATTACTTTTTGGTGTTGGAGGGCCATCATCAGTTACATATACATCAATATTCCCAAACCTATTTCTTGTTTTCAGAATATCAACCACATTTTCAAGGTTTATCCTAACCTTCCCTTTCTTATTTTGATACCACAGGTAGTAAGTTTCTGGCATTGGGTCATCCTCAAACTTATAACCTTGCACCTCATATTCCTTAATTACTTTCAAATTAAAGTCACAAGTTTTTATCTTGCTACACAACAAAATCATCCCACCAACGAATTCCTCAATTTCTTTTCCATTAAATTTTTTTACAGTTGATGAAGGTCTTACATGTAATCTCATGTCAACATATTGAGCATCAAAATATGCCATGTTGTAAAGACAAAGAGAAAGGATAAAGTGCCAATTAACAATTGTTATTCATATGGGGAGGGTGAAATTCAATCAAAGGGAGCAGGAAATGGAGCAGGAAAGGGAATAACTTTATGCAAAATAAAGCATGATAGAAGACAGAAGATTCCAAACAATGCAATTACCAATGTTAATTACCAATTAACTAATCCCTAATTTTGTAATGCACTAATAAGCCCTAATTTTTTAATTCAATTCCACAATTGCAGTTAAATGCACTTAAACTTACCTTCCAGATATGGACAATTGTGAAAAAACCCTATTTTGGCAGTGACATGTCAAATGTTGTTGTGGTCTCTCACTCCTTTCTTCTGTTCAATGGTGTGGTGATGAAGATGGCAATGACAGCTCAGACAGAGAGAAAATGAAATGGGGAGAAAGAGATGGAGGTGGGTGAGAGGATTGAATAGCAGTATAGATGAAGAAGAGTGAACAGTGAAGAGTTCGAGCTGTTGGGGTAAATTCAAAATGGGGAAACATAAGTTGGCCCCAGTGGATGGAAAACTTGACGGATTTCGTTAAAAGGTAGCAATACTCTGAAGTTTGGAAACAATAAAGGTAGTTAAATTGAATAAAAATTAACAAATGTAGTAATTTCAATAACTTGTATTAACAAAGGTAGTTTTTACCAAAAAAATCCTCTCAAATTTGAGGATACTTTACTTTCAATCAGGTACGCAGTTCGTTATTGAAAATAAAAGTATGTGTAAAGTTCTATGTTCAATAAATCTAAAGAATCAATATATCTAATTCATTTATAAAAAATTAATATTAAAAATCACTCACAACCTTTGTTAGTTTTTTACATTAGCGAATTAATATATCTAGATAGACTAGATTCATCTATCTATTAATCTTTCACATTTTAAGAGTAATCATAACTATAGTACGGATGGAGTATATAATAATAAGTTTTGAAATTAATGACGCATTGCGCATTCGCGTGCATATAAGACTAGTACTTTATAAGCCAAGGGAGAACTATGGTGTCCCCTCTGTAAAATTACTTTTCTGCCCTTCATTATAAAAAAAATTATTCTTTTAAAATATTAAATTCCTTCTTGATCTACAATTATGTGTAATAAGGAAAATTAGACTTGCTTAACATTATGTGTAGTAAGATGTAATGTATGCATAAATTTTTTTCCACAAAACATGTATAAAAAAGAAAATTTTGATTGAAAATTAAACTGTTATAAGTAAAGCAATTCCAAACAATTACAAAGCAAGAACTTACAAATTGTAATGATAATTTCAAAGAAAATACATTAACAATCCATAAACATACCAAGAAAAATAAGAAGATAGTCTCATCTTTTTATTTTTTGGATTTTATATTTGTCATATGTGTCAATTAGTATAAACATTTCATAGAAAAACATTTTGTTAGTCTATTGCTCTTAAGGGAAGCCGGTAAGGAAAAACATTTCATAGAAAAAACGCATTGTTGGATTAATTTTACAATTTGGATATTGCATTTATTTCTCATATACATTTTTCTCTCATTCATTCATTTAGTGCCTAATGCTTGGGAGCAACCCCTTATTTAGTTTTTATTCTAGAATCTTTAGCTCTTTTTTTACATTCTAAATCTTTATCTCATGTTGTCATTTTTTCCGGTTCGGATACTTGGATATAAGCATAATTAATTATATTGTAAGCTTTAAGTGACATTTTAAATTTCTATTTTCCTATCTAGTATATGAACACTAATAAACTAATATGATGAACAGTGCACCTTAAAGTTGCACAATTTGGATCAAAAACAAAGTTGTACAATGGCAGCTACATACAAAAGTGTGGAACCACTATTGTTTTAGTATTATACTACTATAATCTTTGGAAAAATTTACTCTATTTTTCACGTTTATCAATGTTAACCTTTAAGCACTAATATATTTAATTATGTACCCGTAAAAATTATCAAAAGTTAGTACCTTAAAAATACATATTGACACGAATTAAACAAAATCTTATGTGACAATACTTTTCTTTACGTATATATGAAGCACAAATGATGATCAAAGTGGTGAAGATAAAAACTGCAAAAATACAAAGTTCAACAATATTTGTGAAATTGGGAGAGTATTTATATTAAGTTTTTAGGAAGAATTTTTTTTCAGTTAAATATCTTTTTCTTTTATATATAGAGTAGCTTTTTAATATCAAGATAGCTAAAGACAAACCCAACATCTATCATGTCGTTAACCGAATCTATAACCATATGGAGTATATTATATCAAATGATCTCGTATTTTTCTTTATCCCGCAATGTGACATTAGTGATAAATTTTGTTAATATTTTTCTACTAATTACATTATTGTGAAGTTATTTAACATTAAATAATTTCATTAGAGTGTAAATTTAAACAAAATTAACATGGTCATTAGAATTGATTTTCATGTGATTTTTTTATTGTTAAATACGATTTGTATGGCTTTCTTGTATAATTTTATGCCTTAATGAATATAGTCAACCTCATAGAGTATAATATAGAAAAAAAATCATCAAATACCATTATTAATGTCACAATGTAGAAAAAAAAAATAATACAAGGGAATTTCATATAATAAGATTTTTTTCCTTGTCTACCACATTTACATTTTTTTTGAAAAAGGTCTACCATATTTACATAGCGAAAGCATATAATAAGCATCCGAAAACCTAGGCCCCCTCCCATCTCTCTCAAGTCTCACCTACCATTTCTCTCACGTCTCATCTCTGTGACTCTGTCTATGAATTTTAATTTTTCGACTGCTCTTTTATTTTGGCAAATCAATTTTTATCTCACCTCCCATAAATTTTGACAGCGACGTATGGCCTGCAGTTTTATACTTCATCTCCCATCCCTCTTTCTAGTGGCCTGCAGTTTTATTTTCTAGACCTTAGTGTAGCAGATTATTTGTTTTATTTTCTAGACCTTAGTGTAGCAGATTGGAAGCTGACACGCTTGAGAGAAACTACACACTATCCTATACTATATCCAAGAGAAGAAAGAAGTTTTCTTTCTTTCTCTGCTCTTTCGTTCTCTATATTCTCCTCTTCTAAAGGAAGATGAAAGAAGATATAGGAGAAGAAAGAAATGAAATTTAAAATAAGATCATTATATGTAGATATTAGATTTTTTGACGAGTTATTCTAGAAGCGGCACTTATGATTATGGCGTTAACAATTATATTTTGGACTATTTATTGATTGGTTTATTAAAAAAAATATAGTAATATACAATAAGGTATCTTTGTTTTATTTTAGAAGAACATACAAGAATTTAATTTAGTTACGTATACCATGATGCAAAGCATAGAGCACCAAATTCTAACAGGAGTCAGAAAAAAAAATCGGCAATCAACCTTAATGAAGATAAATAATAAAAGTGAAAAAAATTCATTTAAAAGGAAAAATAATTATATTCCCAATTTTTAAATTAAATCCAAGTAATATTGGACAAAGTGAACGATGTCTGCATTTTGTTTTTTATTTATTCACCAACCTTTAAATTAGTATTTGAAGTTGGAAAAGTAAGATAGTGGATACTCACTAATAAAAATATCAAATATTATCATGTACGATTAATATCAATTTTTAATGTATTCTAATTAAATAAAGATAATCATTTATAATTATATATATCTAATTAGTCAAATGTCTACATCAGATACTAGGGATGGCAGTGGGTCCTACCGCTTTCCAACAAGTGAGGGAGCCCTCGAAAGGCTCCCGCAGATTGGGGAACTTGCTCCTTCAGTGGAAGATCTTTGACAGGTTACTGCATCTTTTTTGGAGGATGGTCCCGTTGGACCCGCCTCATTTTTAAGGGTATGGATCCAAGTTTTCTAAACCTAATGGGTCTGGGTCGGATCTGATGTTGGGTCAGGTATGGGTCTAACGATGTCGAACCTAGACCCACCCCAAATCTGGCACATTGACCCATTTATAACTTTTTCAAAAAAATAAAAATATTAAAATTGTAAAATGCAATTAATCTGCTCACAATTATAAGTCTACATTCTCTAAAAAGTAAAATTAATGATGAAATGGAGGAAAATTAGCAAATGAATTTTTTTGGTATTATTGTTATATACCGAAGGATATATGATAGTAGCCATCTTTAATATTATGTAGTTTTATAGTCTTGTGTCCTGAACTTTTTAAAATTGAAATATGTTTATGCTGTAATTTCTTGAGTTAAAATTTTATTACTTTATTATTCACTAAGTATTAATAGTCGAGTTTAATTTTAATATCGTGTTTAATGTAAAAATAAGTTTAGAGAAAATAACGTATATATTAAAGGATATTGAGAATAAAAAAGTTCTTAATGACCCATTTAGGACCCAAGACCCATTAGACCCAGCGGGGTTGGGTATGGGTCTAAAGTGTATGGCCATTCGTGGAGTCATGATGGGGAAATCAACATTGGGTGAGTCCTAAGTTGTCCTAATGGTTTCACAATGTCCAATTAGGTTTATTAGTCTTTACTTTAAAAACTTGTTGACGACTTCTTCAATTCAAACACATTTTCAAAATAAAACCTTTATAATTAGTTGAACCAGATTGACATGATTTACACTTGTTTTGAAGTGATGAAACCCTGTTTTGACGTGAGGAAAACCTGTTTTGACGTGTTGAACACGTGTTATTGACATGATGTACACTTACATGGACATGATGTGATATTTGAAATTAGAGATGTCAAATAGGTCGTGTCATGTTTATTTTTTGCTCGTGTCATTTACTAATCGGGTTAAAAAGTCTGGACAATTACCCGACTAGTTTAACTAATCGTGTCGAAATCTCTTGATACTAACCCGATTAGTTTAATTAAGCGGTTAAAACTGAAAAAGGTTCAAATTGACCTTAAAAAATGGAACATCGAAGGATTCGGGCACATTGACAGTAATATAGAAAAGCTGGAAGAGCAAATCAGTTCTTATGATAGCATTGCTGATGACATACCACTCTCAAGCATGGAAATTCAGGCCCGAAAAGATGCACAACTTGAACTTTGGATTTGGCTTAGGCGGAAAGAGACCTATTAGGCCCAAAACTCAAGAACCTAGTGGCTTAAAGAGGAGGACAAATATACCCGTTTTTTTCATGCTTTCGCCTCAATCTGCAAGCGTAAAAATTCTATCTCTTTTCTTAAAGATGGTGATGTAGTGATCGATGATCCCTCAACTATCAAGAAAGAGGCGATTTCCTTCTTCCGAAATCTCTTCAAAGAAGGTTTCCATGATAGACCGGTCTTCACAGGGCTAAAATTCGAAAACTAAGACCGGATCAATGCTCTTATCTCAATGCACCCTTCGAGAATCAAGAAGTTGATCATGCAGTATCAGACTGTGATGGAGCGAAGGCTCCGGGTCCGGACGGATTCAATTTCAGATTTATAAAAAGTGCATGGGAGGTAATTAAGGAGGATTTCTACCGAATCATCAACGAATTTTGGGAGTCTTTAAAACTCCCTAAGGGATGCAATAATGCATTCATTGCCCTAATTTCCAAAGTTGATTCACCGGAAGGCTTCAAAGATTATAGCCCTATTACTATAGTGGGCTCAATTTACAAAATCATCACCAACCGGCTTTCCAGAAGACTCAAAAGAGTGATGAACTCATTGATCGGTAATCACCAATCCTCATTCATAGAAGGAAGGCAAATACTTGACGTTGCCCTCATCGCCAGTGAAGTGATTGATTCCTGCAAAAAAAGAAATTTGAAAGCGACAATTCTGAAATTAGACTTTCACAAGGCGTTTGATTCCAATTCATGGCATTACTTGGAATGGACCCTAACCCAAATGGGTTTCCTCCGTCAATGGATCTGTTGGATCAACTCATGTGTCCGATCTGCCTCCGCATCCATTCTTCTAAACGGCTCGCCAACCGCCCCTTTTCAGCTGCACCGAGGGCTAAGGCAAGGGGACCCCTTGTCCTCTTTCTTTTTTGATATTGTTGTGGAACCCCTAAGCCTTCTCATCCAAAAAGCAATTTCCCTTAATTTATGGGAAGGAGTTGAAGTTTGTTATAATGGCCCTAAAATCTCTCACCTCCAATACGCAGATGATACTATCATCTTCTGCCCTCCTCATCTCCCCTCTATTCTAAACATAAAAAAAAACTCTCATCCTCTTCAACCTCGTTTCAGGCCTTAGAGTCAATTGTCACAAAAGTTCCCTATTAGGAATAAACCTTCATGATTCATGGCTCCTCTCCACTGCCGAGCATCTTCAATGCTCCACTGGCTCTTTTCCACTCAAATACCTCGGCCTTCCCATTGGAGGCGTCCCGTCCCGAATTTGCACATGGGATCCGATTATTGATCGAATGGGTAAGAAGTTGGCTTCATGGAAAGAAAAGCTTCTTTCAATTGGTGGTAGACTTACACTAATCAAGGCCTCTTTAACCAACATTCCACTGTATTTCATGTCCCTATTTCCTATGCCGAAGGGAGTTATTGCAAAAATAAGCAAAATTCAAAAATAATTCCTTTGGAGTGGTAGTGTGGACAGCAGGGGTCTAGCTCTTATAAAATGGAGCCTTATAGAACTCCCAAAAGCATGTTGAGGTCTTGGTGTTGGTAATCTTTTCCACAAGAATCTCGATTTACTGTTCAAATGGATATGGCGTCTCTTCCATGAAGAAAACAATCTATGGCAACATGTTATCCGTGAAAAATATAAAATATCATGTCTCACCACCATCAACAGCATTTCAGTCCCCTCTTTTGGGGGGCCTTGGAGAGGTATCTGTGCATCAATACTGAATCATCCACTTTCTCGTCAATTATTGAAATCATGTGTGAGAAAACAAGTTGGCTATGGGTCTAGCACCATGTGTTGGAAAGACCTTTGGGTGGGCGAGCTAGGCTTCGCTTCAATCTCTCTTCCCTCGCCTATTTTCAATAGCACTTATCCAGGATGCAACTATTGAGAATATGGGTTTTTGGGATGGAAGTTCATGGAATTGGAGTTTTCAATGGCGGAGGGTCCTTAGAGTGGGTGATATAGAGGAGCACAATAATCCCATGCACCTGCTCGAAAGGGTACATCTTGATCCTGGCTCAAAGGATAATCTCATTTGGACTCCGTCCAAAGATGGGTCCTTCTAGTTAAAATCCTTTACTTTGGAACTAGGAAAATTTTCACCTGCTCCTTCTCATGATATTATAAAAGGCATATGGAAAGGGGTTGTCCCTCACCGTGTCGAATTGTTCACATGGTTCGCAATTTTGGGAAAGATAAATGCGAAGATGAAACTTGCATCCATAGGTATCATCCAACCGGAAGACACTCAATGCATACTATGTAATTTCCATCAAGAAGAATGCAATCACCTCTTGCTCCATTGTCCTCTCGCATGGAGTATGTGGTCTTGGTGGCTTGAAAAATGTGATTATTGCTGGGTTTTTCCACTTACTCTAAAAGACTTATTTACCCAATGGTCTTAGTTCGGAGGAGGCGAGCCCTTCTTCAAAAAAGTATGGTGTGCAAGTTTTTTTGTGATTGTATGGTCCATATGGATAGAGAGGAATGACCGAATTTTCAAAATCTCCTATTGTTCATTGGAAAAAATTCAGGAGCTAATCCTATTAGAATTGGTTTGTGGCTGAAAGGGTGGGAACTTGCTTTCCCATACTCCCTTGATGAGATTCTTCGTAACCCTTCATGTGTCAAATTGCGGAAAGTTTGTGTTGGCTCTAAACTCCTAAAGAATGTTAATGCCGTGTGGTGCCCTCCTCTCCCAAATTCTTTCAAATGGAATGTAGATGCATCTTTTGATGCTCATCTACAGTGGTCCTGTATCGGGGGTGTTTTCATGATTTTAATGGAAATTTCAAAGGTGTTTTCTCATGCCCAATCCCTGCTGTAGAAATCAACTCAGCCGAGATATATGCCATTCAACGTTGTCCAATGGTGCAATAAAAAAGAGGGAGGGTCGTGGAAGTTAACTTTCTTGCTCAATTTTATTCGATCCTCTACTGTCAAATGGTGGAATTTATCGATAGTCCACAAGAAGAGGGATTCTAATGGTGTTGCAGATGCTCTAGCCAAGCAAGCATTAAGAAGATCCGTTGATTTCATCGCTTGGTTATAGAATTCGCCTGAAGATTCCACAGCTTTCGGGCAAGATCCCCTGATGTTTTCTCATAATTGATTATGTTTTCGTTGATGCTTTTTCAATATTTTCATGGTTAATCTGATGTATGGAGATGATGCATACTGTTGGTAAGACTGTTGTCTTCTCAATATTGATTTTAATTGATTAATAAAATCTTCAAATTATAAAAAAAAAAAGTTTAATTAAGCGGTTACACATGTCGATTTATTTAACATATTTATTCAAAAGTCCTATGGGCCAAAATCCTCTACATCAATGAAAAACACAAATTATATAAAAAAACATATTGTCTAGCTTTATCATGCCTCCTTCTCGTATGCAGCTATGCTGCATTTATTATCAAAAGATTTTTTTTTACAATGGGGGAAGGCAAAACAAACAAAAACTAAACATTAGAGGGGAAGGGGAGGTGAATCCTAAACAAGTTCGAGCACTATTATTAGCCAAAATATGTGCAGAATGAACTTGTTGACGATTCACCTTTTCAAAAGTTTATTGCTCACAATAAAACAAAAAGGTAGTTATACATTATTAAAAATAGGTAATCATATTTACCAAAAGAAAAAAGTTTTTTTTAGTCTATCTCAATTATACTTTATAAGCCAAGGGAGAACTATGATGTCCCCTCTGTAAAATTACTTTTCTGCCCTTCATCATAAAAAAATGCTTATTTTAAAATATTCAATTCTTTCTTGATCTACAATTATGTGTAATAAGGAAAATTAAACTTGCTTAACTTATAGTAAGATGTAATGTATGCATAAAACTTTTTCCACAAAACATGTTTAAAAAAGAAATTTTCGATTGAAAATTAAACTGTTATATGTATAGCAATTCCAAACAATTACAAAGCAAGAACTTACAATTTTTGTTTCTACCTAAACTTACAATTGCAATGATAATTTCAAAGAAAATACATTAACATTTTGTCTCATCTTTTTATTTTTTGGATTTTATAATTGTCATATGTGTCAATTAGTATAAATATTTCTGAAAAACATTTTGTTAGTCTATTGCTCTTAAGAAAAGCTAGTAAAGAAAAACATTTCATAAAAAAAACGCTTTGTTGGATTAATTTTACAATTTGGATATTGCATTTATTTCTCATATAAATTTTTCTCTCATTCATTCATTTAGTGCCTAAGGCTTGCGAGCAACCCCTTATCTAGTTTTTATTCTAGAATCTTTAGCTCTTTTTTTAAGTTCTAAATCTTTATCTCTTGGTGTCATTTAATTTTTTTCGGTTTGGATACTTGGATATAGGCATAATTAATGCTAATGTAAGCTTTAAGTGAAATTTTAAATTTCTGTTTTCCTATCAACTATAAGAACACTAATAAACTAATATAATGCACAGTGCACCTTAAAATTGTACAATGGCAGCTACATACAAAAGTGTGGAACCACTATTGTTTTAGTATTACACATTTACACTACTATAATCTTTGGGAAAAACTTACTCTATTTTTCAAGTTTATCAATGTTAACCATTAAGCACTAATATATTTAATTATGTACTCGTAAAAATTATCAAAAGTTAGTATCTTGAAAATACATATTGACATGAATTAAACAAAATCTCATGTGATAATACTTTTCTTTACGTATATATGAAGCACAAATGATGATCAAAGTGGTGAATATAAATATTGCAAAAATACAAAGTTTAACCATATTTGTGGAACTGGGGGAGTATTAATATTATGTTTTTAGGAATAATTTTTTTTCAGTTCAATCTCTTTTTCTTTTATATATAGAGTAGCTTTTTAATATTAAGATAGCAAAAGGCAAACCCAACATCACGTCGTTAATCGAATCTAAAACCATATGGAGTATATTATATCAAATGATCTCGTATTTTTGTTTATCCCATAGTATGACATTATTGATAAATTTTTTTAATATTTTTCTACTAATTACATTCTTTTAAAGTTGTTTAACATTAAATAATTCCATTAGAGTGTAAATTTAAACAAAATTAAGATGGTCGTTAGAATTGATTTTCATGTGATTTTTTTATTGTTAAATACGATTTGTGTGGCTTTCTTATATAATTTAATGACTTATTGAATGTAGTTAACCTCAGAGAGTATAATATAGAAAAAAAATCATCAAATAACATCATTAATGTCACACTGTAGAAAAAAAAATAATAAAAGGGAATTTCATATAATAAGTTTTTTTCCTTGTCTACCACATTTACATAGCGAAAGCATATAATAAGCATCCGAAACCCTAGGCCCCCTCCCATCCCTCTCAAGTCTCACCTACCATTTCTCTCACGTCACATCTCTGCGACTCTGTCTATGAATTTTAATTTTTCGGCAGCTCTTTTATTTTGGCAAATCAATTTTTATCTCACCTCCCATAAATTTCGACACCGACGTATGCCTGCAATTTTATACTTCATTTCCCCTCCCTCTTTCTAGTGGTCTTCAATTTTATTTTCTAGACATTAGTGTAGCAGATTATCTGTTTTATTTTCTAGCCTTAGTGTAGCAGATTGGAAGCAGACACGCTTGAGAGAAACTACACACTATCATCTACTATATCCAAGAGAAGAAAGAAGTTTTTTTTCTTTATCTGCTCTTTCCTTCTCTATCTTCTCCTCTTCTAAGGGAAGATGAAAGAAGATCTAGGAGAAGAAATTTTTTTTTTTCTTTCTCTCCTCTTTCCTCTTCTCTCTTCTCCTTCTCCTAAGGGAAGCATGAGAACATAATTCTTTTGGATAATCAAGGGAATTGGCGGATAGATCTATCGCTATATATAATGTAAGTTCCCTTCAACCTGTGGCTCAACTCATTTTTCTCATTTTTGAGTTGCATAAAAAATGAAATGCTTTGATGTCTACAAACTTATTAACGACATTCTTGATAATCTTAGAAATATCAAATTCACAAGCATACATGTGTTGGTTGCAATTGGAGTCGCATCTTTCTTCAAATTGTTAGATACTAAAATATTCCAAAGATATTTTTTAAATGAAAAAACTCACCGTTTTTCTTCCTCTCTACCAGTTCCTCCACATGTTAAGTGGAGGAGGAGCTGGTAGAGAGTTCGAATGGATGGATTTTCCTATCTCATTAACTTGTGGCAAATATCTTTTCAAAAATATTTTCAAACTTGTAAGGATTTCCACTGGTTTATTTATTTTACTCAGTTGTGCGTTTTGCTATTCGGTTTATACCGACAAAACAAAAACTGTTGGATATATTGTAGTCTGGGTTTTAGGAAGTCTTTCTATTCTTTTTTCTACCGTTGATATTGGTATTTGGTTACACCATAAATATGAAATCTGTTTAGTTTTCTACCATTTTGTTACTAATCTATTCCGCTGAAGAAAGGAGATGGATTGCTAATCTATTCCGCGGAAGAAAGGAGATGGATGATATGTTGTTCCAAGCGGTTCAAGGAGATGTGGGGTTTTTTTAATGTTCCTTAAAACAATTTTAAATGTTATTTTGTTGGTATGTAATTGAATATTTCTTTATGTTGGTAACTTGGTATATGTTTGAATATTTCTTTATGGTGTTAACTTGGAATGTATTTGAATATTTCATTATGTTATGTATGAGAATATTTTTTTTATGCTGGTATGTAAGAAATTATTTGGTATGAGATATTTATGTTGATATGTATGAGATATTTATGTTGGTACATCTGTCAGTTCTATACAGTAGTTTTATGCACAGATTGGGAAAAAAGAGGTAAGAAACTGTCTTCTTATTTTGACTAGTACATCTTTGCTAGATATAATCTGTCATTGCTTAACTTATTGTTGTTTCGCTTACAGGATACAAAAGCTTTATCAAGAGTTTAGAACAATCCTGAGATATTCATACCAGCTTGAGGATTATTTATGTCTTTGGCAAAGCAATTATTTGCTGATAAGTGTTGACTATAGAAGACATTTCATTTTCTACCTTTGAACTTTATGCAGTGGCTCTGTACAATTTACATTTCTAAGTGTTGACAATGGAAGTCTTTCAGTTTCCACTACTTTGACCTTTTTTTTTTTTTACTTTTAAAGCATTATCTAATGTCAAAGTTTTGTATGTGACAAATGTTGGATCTTCTTATCCAAAGTAGATGTGACAAATTAGCTATATGAGATAGGTGATAGGTGATGAAAGAAGATCTAGGAGAAGAAATAATTTTTTTTTCTTTCTCTCCTCTTTCCTCTTCTCTCTTCTCATTCTCCTATGGGAAGGATGAGAACATAATTCATTGGGATATTCAAGGGAATTGGAGGACAGATCTATCGCTATATATAATGTAAGTTCCCTTCAACCTGTGGTTCAACTCATTTTTCTCATTTTTGTGTTGCGTTTTGAGTTTTAGTTCAAAAAAAAAAATGAATTGCTTTGATGTCTACAAACTTATTAACGACATTCTTGATAATCTTAGTAATATGAAATTCACAAGCTTACATGTGTTGGTGAATGTAGCGCATCTTTCTTGAAATTATTAGATACTAAAATATCAAAAGATGTTTTTTAATGGAAGAACCACCGTTTTTTCTTTGGTCCTCCACAAGTTAAGTGGAGGAGGAGCTGGTATAGAGTTTGAATGGACTTATTTTTCTGTCTCATTAACTTGTGGCGAATATCTTTTCAAAAATATTTTCATATTTGTAAGGATTTTCACTGGTTTATTTAGTTTACTCAGTTGTGCGTTTTGCTATTCGATTTATACCGACAAAACAAAAACTGTTGGATATATTGTAGTCTGGGTTTTAGGAGGTCTTTCTATTATTTTTTCTACTGTTGATATTGGTGTTTGGTTACACCATAAATATGAAATCTGTTTAGTTCTCTACCATTTTGTTGCTAATCTATTCCGCTGAAGAAAGTAGATGGATTGCTAATCTATTCTACGGAAGAAAGGAGATGGATGATATGTTGTTCCAAGCGGTTGAAGGAGATGTGTGGTTTTTTTAAATGTTCTTTAAAACAATTTTAAATGTTATTTTATTGGTATGTAATTGAATATTTCTTTATGTTGGTACCTTGGTATGTATTTGAATATTTATTTATGTTGGTAACTTGGAATGTATTTGAATATTTCTTTATGTTATGTATGAGAATATTTTTTTTTATGTTGGTATGTATGAAATTATTTGGTATGAGATGTTTATGTTGGTACATCTGTCAGTGCTATACAAAATTTTTATGCACAGATTGGGAAAAAAATAGGTAACAAACTGTCTTTTTATTTTGACTATTACATCTTTGCTAGATTTAATCTGTCATTGCTTAACTTATTGTTGTTTCGCTTACTGGATACAAAAGCTTTATCAAGAGTTTAGAACAATCCTGAGATATTCATACCAGCTTGAGGATTAATTATGTCTTTGGCAAATAAATTATTTGCTGATAAGTGTTCACTATGGAAGACATTTCATTTTCTACCTTTGAACTTTATGCAGTGGCTTTGTACAATTTACATTTCTAAGTGTTGACAATGGAAGTCTTTTAGTTTCCACTACTTTGACCTTTTTTTTATTACTTTTTAAGCATTATCTAAAGTCAAAGTTTTATATGTGACAAATGTAGGATCTTCTTCTCCAAAGCATGATGTGATAAATTAGCTATATGAGATAGGTAATGGACACAGACAACTTATTCAAATATTAAAATAAGTTCTAAAATTGTACTCTAAATTTTAATTCGGTAGCTTCTGTCAAATAATACCATCATAGTTACATTTTTTAGCTGTGTGAGACATATCAAGAGCCAAAAACTAGAATCCACATTACGTACTCGCCAAACACTTTTCTATCAAAGTTATTATTTTTTTGACTTGGTCAAAATATTAAAAGCTGCTCCAAAAGTTGTTATCAATCATCAACAAAAAAATATTTTATAGGGTACGATTTAGAAGAAGAAAAACATTAGGGATACAACATATAAAACGCTAAAATACAAGATCACCCCATAGAAAAACCCAAACATAAATATTTTAGGAAAGTTGAAAATAATGTATATTTTGAACATAGGCGGAACGGGTAGAGGTACAAATGAGGCGAATAGATGCGAGAAGATTATATATGGGGCGTGTATCCACTAACTATAGCGAGTATAATTTTCGACATCATCCATAATTGCCCCTTATCCACCAAAGTTGTAGATTTTTGCCTTTCAATTTAGGCGAATGGGTACGTTGAAAATCCACCAAATCCTATTTAGATTTCTAGACCTTAGTGTAGGAGATTGTCTGTTTTATTTTCTAGACCTTAGTGTAGTAGATTGGAAGCAGACACGCTTGAGAGAAAACTACACACTATCTGTAACACCCCGACAATTCTCTCTTTTCTAAAATACCTTTTTAATATAAAACATAGAGAATTATCAAAGTATTATCGCCCGTGTGAAAACGTATCGGCTTATTCAGAGTTTTGCAGCGGAAAACATAATAAATAACTTTAGAAATAAACTTAGTCAACCACAAAGTCAACTCTAAAAGTCAAACCAACAAAAGTCAAAGTCAACCTCAAAAGTCAAAGTCAACGACAATAGTCAAAGTCAATTACGAAAAGCGTAAAGTCAAAATATGATAAATAATCTACACAATCTCTCCAATCCCGAGACCCATGATGCATCATCTTCAAACCTGTAAATGACGATGCACTATTGATCCCTAGAGATTGCTCACCAAGAGGGTCATCACAGGATCAATAAGGCATAGCCATGATAAACACACACACAAAGCACGTAATAAGCAAATCTGAGTATTACATAATAAATAAATAAACAAACCTAACATGATACTAATAAATAATAAACAGGAATAAATAATCATACAACAACATAGCATACTACTTTTACTGAACTAAACTCCACAACCAACTAGTTGATTAACTTAGATGGAATAGTCAATGGAACGAGTTGTCTAAACCAAAACCAACCTTCAATTTAGAAGATGAAATACGGGCGCGACTCTGTATTCCCACGACCTACGATATCGAGGAACCTTTTAAATAAAAATAGGACACGGTGATCAATCTGGTCCCAAGAAAATAGTATCAGACGCAGTTGCGGACCTAGAGGGGTACATGGGGGTACAACTGTATCCCCAAATTCAAAAAAAAAATCAGCTTAAAAAAAAAAGCACGCTGGAATGAGAATGGGTACACCGCACGTGATTCATTCCTCTCTCTCTCTCTCTCCTCTCTCCTCTCTCACGTCTGAAACTCTGAAGTTCTGAACGACACTCAAACCACCGACGGTCGACGGAACCACCGAACCAGCGAGGACTTCGCGACCACCGTTCGCACTTCGCCTTTAGTTCAAACTTCGAAGTTCGAGCAGCAAGTTCCTGACGGAACCACCGAACCAGCGAGAACTTCGCGACCGCCGTTCGCACTTCGCCGCCTTTAATTCGAACTTCGAAGTTCGAGCAGTAAGTTCCCGACGGAACCATGACCACCGAAGTGCCGAACAAGTAAGTTTTCATATTTTCATATTTTTTTTTGCATTGTGTTTTAATTTCATATTTTCCAACTTTTATAAGTTTATATATGTTAGATTCATAGATTAATTGAATATTTAGATGTAAATTGTTGAATGTGGACAATGTTGATTAATTAGTTAGGGTTTGCTTGTTGAAATTCGAAATTGAAATTGACAATTAATTTTATGAATTCAATTAGGAAATGACAAATGATACACCCAAGACTTATGTATTGAACAATTTTTATGAACTTTTTTCTACTATTTTTGTGGTTTGTTGTACGTCCGTAACTTTGTATCCCCATATTCAAATTCCTGAGTCTGCCACTGTTCAGACGTGCACAAGTCTAAAACTTTTGCTATCCACGTTTCACTTTACATGATTAATAATTTATTCACTTGTTATGACTCACAAGCAATACAATTAATATAATCATCAACAATCATAAACTTCCATTTTTATCTTAGGATTAGATAAGTGATCACCAACTTAACAATCCAAGAGTCAATCCAATATTTAATCCATAACCTTTAATCAAGTGTTGAACCAAGTCAACAACCAACCAACCTTTCATAGGTATAAAAATATCAACTTACCAAATAAGGCCCTCGGTCCTCATAAAGTAGTTAGATAAATCAAAGGGAACAACATGATTAAATCATGATCCAAACCAACATAAATATTAATCCCTCATGTGAATTAATTAAGTAAAGTTACCGAATCCCATATGCTTGCATCAACATTCCATACAAACATAATATCAATACCGTACCATAACCACATTCTTCACACAACGGCATAAAACATGCAAATCCAACTTAATAGAAATCACATATGAACTAAGAAATAGTTCCCTATACATGATACTACATCCATTATCATCCTTAGGACATGATACTAGTCCAATCAACACATAGATATGTACGTACCTTGTGTAGACAAATCGAGCGACCACTTTCACAATCTTAAAAGTCGCCTAAAGAGAAATCTCCGCCTAAAACAACCAATATATATCCATAATCAATCTCTTATTAATTGACAACAATAATAAAATACTTTAAACCCTTCTTAAAAGTGTTTAAAAACCTTTCCCATCATTAAAACTTACTTAGTACAACCTCCTAGTATAGTACTTTTATACTAGTTGATTAAAAACCCTTAAAACTCATGTTTACATCATAAAAACTCCATCAACAATACTCTTTCCAAATTTCCAGCAACATAATATGTACTAAAACTTTTTTTAAACATACTTATAATCACAAGAAAACCCAAAACCATAAACTATAACATGATACTATGATTTTCCAACCTTTAATACCCTAAAAATCCATGCTTTGATATTTTTAAACCCTATTTTAACATAACAAGTAAAACTGAAATTTTATTTCTTCAATACATAATTTATATAATCTTAGATTCATAATCAAATCATCAAACTACAACTTTTAAACAAAACTTATTAAAACAAACCCTAAAAATACAAACTTTGCATTAAATAAAACTTGAGGAGGAAGAAGATAACAACCAACAAAAGAAGAGGAGGGAAGTCGGTGGCAACGGGGGAGGAGGGCGGCGGTGCGCCGGCTGCTGCCGCCGGTTGGTGGTGGCACCGGTGGCTGCTGCCGCGGCAGACCGAAACCGAAGGGGGAGGAGGAAACCGAGAGAAAAAGAAAAGAGAAAGAGAGAAGAGAGAGAACCGAAAATTTTGGGGAGGAAGAGAGAGAAAATAAAATGTGTTTAATGTGTGGGAAGTTGGGGTTTTTGGAGTTTATATAGGTTCCCCTTTTGGGCTTAGGAAAAGATGATTGGGCCAAAAGTATAATTTAATATAATGTTTGATGAATTGAGTATTTGGGTTCCTCATGTCCAATTAAATATCCTTTTGACAACCCAAAAAGTGTTTTAAGCTTTTCATAAATATTTTTCAAAGCATGACTCAATAAAAGTTTGACTTTCTTTAAATCATTTAATAATTTCTTTGACTTTCAAATAGTCAGCCTTTGAAGAAATAAGTCATTTAAATACTTTAATATTCTAAAATATATATAAATATACATTACAATATATTAATAAAATTCATAAATTTACGGGGGATTACAGTCTACCCCTCTTAAAAGAAGTTTCGTCCCGAAACTTGGCACGAAAACTCACACATTTTCAAAAGTTTTGACTCAACTTTCATTTGGGAAAAACTTGTGTTACACATGTGCACACTTTTACCAACATTAAAACCACTTGTGTTACTAATGAACACACTTTTCTATGCGGAGTCTATTTATTTTGCACCAACATGTGCAAATTGCCAAAATAAGCATAAAATGCATTAAAATACCATAAAATAAGGTAAAAAACACGAAATTCAATCGCATTCTACCCCCCTTAAAGAAAACGAGTTATGCCCTCGTAACTCACCTCAAGGAATAAATCTGGATACTTCTTCTTCATTTTGTCTTCAGCTTCCCATGTTGGCTCTTTGGACTCATGGTTAGACCAAAGCACTTTTACAATATTCACATCCTTATTGCATGTACTACGCACCTTCTTATCGAGAATTCTCACAGGCCTTTCCTCATAAGTGAGGCTACTATGGATTTGGATTCGCTCAGGTTTCAAAACATGGCGCTCATCAGGAATATATCTCTTGAGTTGGGAAATATGAAACACATTGTGCATTTTCTCGAATTCCATTGGCAACACTAACTTATAAGCTACCTTCCCAATTCTTTGCAAAATCTCATATGGGCCAACATATTTAGCACTTAATTTGCCCTTTTCCCAAACCTCATGACGCCCTTAGTTGGTGATACTTTCAGAAACACTTTACCACCTACTGCAAACTCATCTTCTCTTCGCTTTAAATCGGCATAACTCTTCTGCCTATCTTGAGCAGCCTGAATTCTAGCCTGAATCAACTTGACATTCTTGATAGTCTCCTCAATAAATTTTGTCCCCAAGACTATATTCTCACTAAAATCATTCCAGCAAATGCGACTTCTACACTTTCTTCCATACAATGCCTCAAAAGGTGCCATCTTAATGCTCGCATGATAACTATTATTATATAAAAACTCAATCAAGTCTAATTGGTCTTCCCTACTACCCTGAAAGTCAATAGCGCACGCTCTCAACATATCTTCCATAGTCTGGTTAGTCCTTTCGGTCTGACCATCGGTCGCAGGGTGAATGGCAATGCTCATCTTCAATGTCGTTCCAAGATTCAACTGGACCTTCTGCCAAAATTTCGAGAGGAATCTTGAATCACGATCTGAGATAATATCTGTTGGAACTCCATTCAGTCGCACCACATGCTTGATATACGTCTTCGCAAGTTGCTTCTTCTTCCATGTCTCTTTAATTGGAACGAACACGGCGGACTTCGTTAAACGGTCCACAATAACCCAAATCGTATCATTGCCGTTTCTCGTCTTCGGCAAAGCGGTCACAAAATCCATCGATATGGAATCCCACTTCCATTCAGGAACCTCTAAGGATTGAACCTTCCCCATTGGTCTCTTATGGTCTATCTTCACTTTCTGACATGTTAGACACTTCGATACGAATTCAGCGACCTCACGTTTCATATTGGGCCACCAATAGATCTCTTTAAGGTTTTATACAGCTTGTCACCCCCAGGGTGCACAGAATATGGAGTATTATGCCCCTCATCCATAAGACGTCTCTTAAGCTCATCGCATCTTTGTGGTACACACCACCTTCCCTTGAACCTTAAACTTCCATCATCATGGATCTTAAAATCGACTTCCTTACCTTGCTTCATCTTCTCTTTGATCTTATCTAGGTGCTCGTCTCCAACTTGACCCTCTTTGATCTCGTCGAAAACTAACAACCCCAATGATAAAGCACTCAATCTTGCCTCGATCTCCCCAGGATTTAAGATTTATAGGCTAAGCCTTTGCATTTTCGACACATTTCCTCAGGAACTACCAAGGCATTCATGCTATGGCTCGACTTCCTACTCAAAGCATCGGTAACAACATTCGCTTTCCCTTCATGATACTGGATGTCTAGATCATAATCCTTAATCAACTCTAACCATCTTCTCTGCCTCATATTGAGATCTTTCTGGGTGAAAATGTACTTCAAACTCTTGTGGTCGGTAAAGATCTTACAGGTTGCCCCATAAAGGTAATGTCTCCAAATATTCAAGGCAAAAACAATAGCAGCTAACTCTAAATCATGGGTAGGTAATTAGCTTCATACGGTTTCAACTGACGCGACGCATACGCGATCACCTTCCCATTTTGCTGCAGGACACATCCCGAACCATTCTTTGAAGCATCACTATACACCTCAAATCCCTCCTTTCCATCAGGCAGGGTCAAAACGGGTGCAGAGGTTAAACGCTCCTTCAAAATCTGGAAAGCTTCCTCGCACTTCTCACTCCACTCAAATTTTGACTCTTTCTTCATCAAATTGGTCATTGGCCTTGCTATCTTCGAGAAATCTCTCACAAATCTCCTATAATAGCCAGCTAGACCTAGAAAACTCCTGATATCTGACACATTCTTTGGAGTAGGCCACTCACTAACAGCTTGAATCTTAGCAGGATCCACTCATTCCTTTGACACATAATGTCCCTAAAAAGCTACTATCCCCAAACGAAACTCACACTTCGAGAACTTGGCATACAATTAATTCTTCCTAAGCGTCTCTAATATAATTCTCAAGTGCTCATCATGCTCTTCTTCACTCTTTGAATAAATCAGAATATCATCAAAGAATACCACAATGAACTTATCTAAGAACTCATGGAATATCCTATTCATCAAATCCATAAATATGGCTGGAGCATTGGTCATTCCAAACGGCATCACAATAAACTCATAATGACCATAACGTGTCCTAAACGCAGTCTTAGGTATATCCTTATCAGCTACCCTCAACTGGTGATACCCCGAACGCAAATCAATCTTCGAAAACATACTCGCTCCATTCAACTGATTAAACAGGTCATCTATCCTAGGCAAAGGATACTTTTTCTTGATGGTGACATTGTTCAACTCCCTATAGTCAATACACAATCTCATACTCCCATATTTCTTCTTCACAAACAACACATGAGCTCCCCAAGGTGACGCACTAGGCCTAATATAACCCTTATCCAACAGCTCTTGCAACTGCGTCTTCAACTCACTCATCTCAAGAGGTGCCATTCTATAAGGTGCTTTAGAAATAGGTGCAGTACCCGAAACTAAGTCTATGGTGAACTCAACGGCTCTTGCAGGCGGCATACCCGAAATTTCACTCGGAAACACATCCATAAACTCATTCACGATTGGAACTTCCTCGATCTTCAATCCAACCTCTTTACTCACATCTTGCACACTACAGAAAAATAGCTCACACACCTTTTTCATCAACTTCTTCACTTGCATAGCAGAAATAACCCCAAAGCTCTTAGGCTTCCCAAAACGCCGATATGAAGTCAACTTCCCCAAAGGGCTTCTCAACACTACTTTCTGAGCTTCACAGTCTATTTTGGCCTTGTCGAAACCTAACCAATTCATCCCAAGAATAACATCTAGGTCTCCCAGATTAAACTCTATTAAATCAGAAGGAAATACACAGTCTCCTATCTTCAGAGGCAAATTTTTAAACAACTTGGTACACCTTTTGACTTCTCCAGTAGGTATACTAATAGGCAAATCAAATACCTCAAAATCTACCAACCCCGTACTCTTAATGACAGACGACGAAACAAACGAATAAGTCGCCCCAGAATCAAACAACGCTTTAATAAGAACGGAGTTAATAGAAAAAGTACCAGAAACTACGTCGGCAGATCGCTCAGCTTCATCGTGACTTATCACGAACAGCTTACCCGGAGTCTTATTCTGGTTGATGTTCTCACTAGCTGGCTTACTGAAGCTTCCTTGGTTGCTCTGAGCCCCTACAGGCTTCGAACCTTGGTTTTCTGACTGATTAAACCCAGACCTCACTTGGTTACCACTCCCATTACCATTTTGTTCTCTCTTTTCCTTGGTGAAGCACTCATACTCCCTATGGCCCTTCTTCTGGCAGTAGTTACAGGTTACTAGGTCTCCCTTACAGTCTCTACCAGGGTGGTTCTTACTGCACTTCTTACAATGGTAAACCCTCTCAGACTGGCACTTATTATTGTAGCCCTGACCATTTCTCCCGTGGAAATTCCCACTCATATTCCTGTTCTTCTAAAAGTTACTCTGATTTCCTCCAGAATTGAAATCCTTTCTCTTCTCACCCACTACAACATTCTTTTTGTCACGCCTCGATTGAAGACCATAAATATGGGCGGCTCTTCCATACACAATGTCTAGAGATGAAAAAGTTTCACCACCTAACCCCAGCTGGATTTCCTCAGTCAAACCTTGCTCAAATCTTTGAGCCTTTAACTCATCAGTGGCTACCACCTCAGGTGCAAACCTCGACAGTGCTATGAACTTACTATAGTACTCAGAGATGGTCATGCTCCCCATCCTAAGGTTTATAAACTCCTGGGCCTTATATTTCCTCATAAAAGCAGGGTCAAACTTCCCTCTTAAATCAGTAACAAAGGAATCCCAATTTAATCCCTCAACAACACTCAGTTTAACCCAATTTTCTCTCCACCACAAATCAGCCTCATCCTTCAGGTACAGTACAGCTTGACCTACTCTCATACCCTCAGGATAATTCACAGCCCCGAAAATCTTTTCAAATTCCCTAACCCAATTCTCTAAGAAGGTAGGGTCAACTTGCCCCTTAAAGTATGGTGGCCTAACTTTGGATAGTCTTTCAAACATGTCCCCAGCAGAATCGGGACGCTCAGCCCTTTCACGAGTCAAATATTCCGCTAATAGGCGAATAGTAGAAGCTAAATCATTATCGTTGTTAGTCATTCTACTGCCCGACCTGAAATTAACGTAACTCTACTTTAGGTTTCGATACATATCTTACACGCCATTCTCTACGAAGGCAACATTTGATTTGACCATAAAGATCGCATCAACATACAATTTCTCATGAAGTTATAATAATACCACATAACAAATCATCATGGAACATATAATCATTCATGAAAATATTCTCATCAAGAATAAACACGTGTGAGGATCCATAAACAAAATTCAGTCATAACAAATAAATAAAATAAAATATTCCCATTCACGTGCCAAAATAAATTCTTGCTCACTTGGGTAACTAAATATTTGCTTTTTATTCCTCAAAAGATGCTAGTAGCAATTCTTCCAAAACATAATGCTGAAATCTTCCTAAACAAAATAAAGGTACTAAGAAATAAATTTAAACCATTGCTTGACTAATTATCCAACATTTATTCTCAAAGCATAAATACATAAACTAGGATGATACATTATCAGTCTTATCCTGAGATTCCTTGTACTTTTCTGGAGTCAAAACTTCATCTTCAAAATTTGCAATGTCCTCAGTGTTATAGTAGACATATTTTCTAAATCTCGTAGATCTTTGTATTTTCTTAGGTTGAAGCTCGTCCTCTTCTGACTCAGAATCACTCTCGGGTCTCAAAACAGCATGATAGATGTCCATCCTGGTATGTCCTCTAGCACAGTCAAACTCCTGAATGACCTCATCATCACTATCCGGTATACCTACTCTCAACACATGACGCATAATGATCTCTAGGCTAGTGTAGCTATCACTGTCAGACTCATAACCTCCATCATTCTCATCATCACTCGACACAATCGGGTTGTAATAGCTCCCTACTCTAGTAGCTCCTCTATCAGACATAGCTAGAGATCCTATAACAAATAAATATAACTTCTATAAGCAATTGGTACTCTCACTTAGCGTATGATCCCAACAATAACCAATAAGCAAGAATAACAACAATATAAAGCATAGGAAAAACATAAACAGTTAGCAGGGAAGAAAATATAATCATACTGAACTAACTCGAAGTATTAAAATAAATTATTGATAAAAAAATATTTATATAATTTCCGAATTTAGAAAAGAAACCGAAAAATAAAAAAAATAACAAAAATCGAAATTTTCGAATAAAAAAAAATTCGGACCCTATAAGAAAATTATTTCGAACCAAAATAAAATAACGTATTTAAAATCTTGAAACCTCGAAACATGTTTCGAAAACTAATTTAAACACAACGAATAAGTAGGAGCTCGTTTTCTAAGCGCCTAAAAATTTAAGGTTGGCACGAAAGGCCAATAAAAACCTAAAGCTCCAAGATACCACTTTGTAACACCCCGACAATTCTCTCTTTTCTAAAATACCTTTTTAATATAAAACATAGAGAATTATCAAAGTATTATCGCCCGTGTGAAAACGTATCGGCTTATTTAGAATTTTGCAGCGGAAAACATAATAAATAACTTTAGAAATAAACTTAGTCAACACAAAGTCAACTCAAAAAGTCAAACCAACAAAAGTCAAAGTCAACCTCAAAAGTCAAAGTCAACGACAATAGTCAAAGTCAACTACGAAAAGCGTAAAGTCAAAATATGATAAATAATCTACACAAGCTCTCAAATCCCGAGACCCATGATGCATCATCTTCAAACCTGTAAATGACGATGCACTATTGATCCG
The DNA here is from genome assembly GCA_947648045.1 of Beta corolliflora. Taxonomy (NCBI): domain Eukaryota; kingdom Viridiplantae; phylum Streptophyta; class Magnoliopsida; order Caryophyllales; family Amaranthaceae; genus Beta; species Beta corolliflora. The sequence continues at coordinate 164,477 of CANSZD010002847.1, read as the reverse complement.
ATTAAAACTTCTTACAATGGTAAACCCTCTCAGACTGGCTCTTATTATTGCAGCCCTGACCATTTCTCCCTTGGAAATTCCAATTCCCATTCTTGTTCTTCTTAAAGTTACTCTGATTTCCTCCAGCATTAGAATCCTTTCTCTTCACACCCACTACAATATTCTTTTTATCACGCCTCGATTGAAGACCATAAATATGGGCGGCTCTTCCATACACAATGTCTAGAGATGAAAAAGTTTCACCACCTAACCCCAGCTGGATTTCCTCAGTCAAACCTTGCTCAAATCTTTGAGCCTTTAACTCCTCAGTGGCTACTATCTCATGTGCAAACCTCGATAGTGCTATGAACTTACTATAAACAAAACTTATTAAAACAAACGCTAAAAATACAAACTTTGCATTAAATAAAACATGAGGAAGAAAATAACAACCAACAAAAGAAGAGGAGGAAAGTCGGTGGCAACGAGGGAGGAGGGCGACGGTGCGCCGACTGCTGCTGCCGGTTGGTTGTGGCGTCGGTGGCTGCTGCCGCGGCAGACTGAAACCGAAGGGGAAGAAGAAACCGAGAGAAAAAGAAAAGAAAAAGAGAGGAGAGAGAGAACCGGAAATTTTGGGGAGGAAGAGAGAGAAAATAAAATGTGTTTAATGTGTGGGAAGTTGGGGTTTTTGCAGTTTATATAGGTTTCCCTTTTGGGCTTAGGAAACGATGATTGGGCCAAAGGTATAATTTAATGTTTGATGAATTGAGTATTTGGGTTCCTCATGCCCAATTAAAAATCCTTTTGACAACCCAAAAAGTGTTTTAAGCTTTTCAAATATTTTTCAAAGCATGACTAAATAAAAGTTTGACTTTCTTTAAATCATTTAATAATTCCTTTGACTTTCAAATAGTCAACCTTTGAAGAAATAAGTCGTTTAAATACAATTATATTCTAAAATATATATAAATATACATTAAAATATATATATATAATTCATAAGATTACGGGGGATTACACTATCCGCTACTATATCCAAGAGAAGAAATAAGTTTTCTTTCTTTATCTGCTCTTTCCTTCTCTATCTTCTCCTCTTCTAAGGGAAGATGAAAGAAGATCTAGGAGAAGAAAGAATTTTTTTTTCTTTCTCTCCTCTTTCCTCTTCTCTCTTCTCCTTCTCCTAAAGGAAGCATGAGAACATAATTCTTTGGGATATTCAAGGGAATTGGCGTATAGATCTATCGCTATATATAATGTAAGTTCCCTTCAACCTGTGGTCAACTCATTTTTCTCATTTTTGTGTTGCGTTTTCAGTTTCAGTTAAAAAAAAATTGCTTTGATGTCTACAAACTTATTAACGGCATTCTTGATAATCTTAGTAATATGAAATTCACAAGCACACATGTGTTGGTTGCAATTGGAGTCGCCGTTTTTAATGGAAGACCTCACCGTTTTTTCTTCCTTTCTACCAGTTCCTCCACATGTTAAGTGGAGGAGGAGCTGGTGGAGAGTTCGAATGGACGAATTTTCTTGTCTCATTAACTTGTGGCGAATATCTTTTCAAAAATATTTTCATACTTGTAAGGATTTTCACTGGTTTATTTAGTTTACTCAGTTGTGCGTTTTGCTATTCGGTTTATACCCACAAAACAAAAATAGTTGGATATATTGTAGTCTGGATTTTAGGAGGTCTTTCTATTCTTTTTTCTACCGTTGATATTGGTATTTGGTTACACCGTAAATATGAAATATGTTTAGTTCTGTACCATTTTGTTGCTAATCTATTCCGCTGAAGAAAGGAGATGGATTGCTAATCTATTCCGCTGAAGAAAGGAGATGGATGATATGTTGTTTCAAGCGGTTGAAGGAGATGTGGGGTTTTTTTTAATGTTCTTTAAAACAATTTTAAATGTTATTTTGTTGGTAAGTATTTTAATATTTCTTTATGTTGGTAAGTTGGTATGTATTTGAATATTTCTTTATGTTGGTAACTTGGAATGTATTTGAATATTTCTTTATGTTATGTATGAGAATAGTTTTTCTTATGTTGGTATGTTAGAAATTATTTGGTATGAAATATTTATGTTGATATGTATGAGATGTTTATGTTGGTACATCTGTTAGTGCTATACAGTAGTTTTATGCACAGTTTGGAAAAAAAAAAGTTAAGAAACTGACTTTTTATTTTGACTAGTACATCTTTGCTAGATATAATCTGTCATTGCTTAACTTATTGTTGTTTCGCTTACAGCATACAAAAGCTTTATCATGAGTTTAGAACAATCTTGAGATATTCATACCAGCTTGAGGATTATTTATGTCTTTGGCAAAGTAATTATTTGCTGATAAGTGTTGACTATGGAAGACATTTCATTTTCTACCTTTGAACTTTATGCACTGGCTCTGTACAATTTACATTTCTAAGTGTTGACAATGGAAGTCTTTATGTTTCCACTACTTTGACCTTTTTTTATTACATTTTAAGCTTTATCTAAAGTAAAAAAATTTATATGTGACAAATGTAGGATCTTCTTATCCAAAGCATGATGTGACAAATTAGCTATATGAGATAGGTGATGGACACAGATAACTTATTCAAATATTAAAATAAGTTCTTAAATTGTACTCTAAATTTTAATTCGGTAGCTTCTGTCAAATAATACCATTATAGTTACATTTTTTTAGCTTTGTGAGACATATTAAGAGCCAAAAACTACAATCCACATTACGTACTCGCCAAACACTTTTCAATCAAAGTTAATATTTTTTTGACTTGGTCAAAATATTAAAAGCTGCTCCAAAAGTTGTTATCAATCATCAGCAAATAAATATTTTATAGGATACGACTTAGAAGAAGAAAAACATTAGGGATACAACATATAAAACGCTAAAATACAAGATCACCCCATTGAAAAACCCAAACATAAACATTTTAAGAAAGTTGAAAATAATGTATATTTTGAACATAGGCGGAACGGGTAGAGGTACAAATGAGGCGAATAGATGTGAGACGATTATATATGGGGCGTGTATCGACTAACTATAGCGAGTACAATTTTCGACATCATCCATAATTGCCCCTTATCCACCAAAGTTGTAGATTTGTGCCTTTCAATTTAGGCGAATGGGTACGTTGAAAATCCACCACATCCTACTCAGATTTCTAGACCTTAGTGCAGCAGATTGTCTGTTTTATTTTCTAGACCTTAGTGTAGCAGATTGGAAGCAGACACGCTTGAGAGAAACCACACACTAACCTCTACTATATCCAAGAGAAGAAATCAGTTTTCTTTCTTTATCTGCTCTTTCCTTCTCTATCTTCTCCTCTTCTAAGGGAAGATAAAAGAAGATCTAGGAGAAAAAAGAATTTTTTTTTCTTTCTCTCCTCTCTCCTCTTCCCTCTTCTCTCTTCTCTCTTCTCCTTCTCCTAAGGGAAGCATGGGAACATAATTCTTTGGGATATTCAAGGGTATTGGCGGATAGATCTATCGCTATATATAATGTAAGTTCCCTTCAACCTGTGGTTCAACTAATTTTCCTCATTTTTGTGTTGCTTTTTCAGTTTCAGTTCAAAAAAAATGAATTGCTTTGATGTCTACAAACTTATTAACGGCATTCTTGATAATCTTAGTAATATGAAATTCGCAAGCATACATGTGTTGGTTGCAATTGGAGTCGCATCTTTCTTCAAATTATTAGATACTAAATGTAATAGCCTCATTTTTTTGTAAGACGATATCATTAAGATAAACGAGATACGTTAACATACTAATCAGTACTTAATTAAATGCGTCAATGAGGAATAAGAAAATTGTGAATAGTTCCTATGTGAAGTTTGTCTGTGAATCTGAATATTATATGTTTCTTATGTGATTATGAATGCAAATTATGAGTTAAGATAAGTTATTTACGAATTACGTTAAGAACGTTAAGCATTGTTCTGAAATTTCGAGACTTCGAGCTATTATCGATATTGTGTTTGAGATACTCTGTAATTATGATTTAAGGGATAAATGAGCCAAAATATCTTTATTAAGTTATAAGACATATTTTGAGGATTTAGTTTAAGTATAATGAAGGGTTGGAACTTAATTACAGAAGGTTAAGGATTAAGTAAAAACCATAAAATTCTGGAATGCTCCTAAGCTGTGAAAAGACGATTTTGCCCTCATTACTAAACCAAAATCACGAACTTGCCATTACCCATTCCCTATATATATATGAAAAAGGTCCTTGATTCATTTCATCAGATTTCATTTTACAAAAACACACCAAAATCCATCACCATCTCCTCTTCTTCTTCACGCCATTCTGGCGGGTGTAGAGGCTGCTGTTGGCAGCTTGTTCCTCTTAGATTCTAGCTCTGAATCTTGCATGCAATCACTTCCCTAGGCTTATCAAGTTGTTCTCCATACTGGGCAAGTGTTACTTTTGGGGTTTCACTTCAGTAGCATCAAGGAAAACCAAGGAAGGTGAGTTGTGGCTGAATTCCAGCACTTATGAGGTTTACTAGATTGAAACTTGGTTTCTTTGGGTTAATTGCTGAATTTTAAGTTATGAATGTTTTCTCTAAGGTCCTAAGGAGTTGCTGGAGAAGTGATAAGAGTGGTTAAAGAAGATTTGATCCCAAACATCAGATTAAGGTACACAAGGACCACCCTTCGAATCCTTACTTTCTTAGTTTGTTTGTGTAGCACTTGTTTTATGGAAAATGTGTGATCTTCGAATATATATTTTGTTGGGAACCTACTGATTTGTTAATGAGTTATAAGTAGTGGATTTCAAAGTGTTGCATGTGAATTTTTGGTAATGATTTCCGAGATATAAATCGTTGCATGTCAAGTTCCTCTAAAACCGATCGAACCTTGATACTACTTGATTGTACCTTGATTAAATGCCTTAAATATTGCTGGTCTTTTATGGTATACTCCTGGAATGTTCATATCTTGATTGTTGATAAACCGTTGTTTCGTATTTCCGCTCATATGCCAAGTACAACCTCCGTTTGAGAAGTAAACAACACTTAAAACTCAATTTTTCGCTTAATTGCTTTCCGAGCTGATGAACCCCTGTTCTTTTGGTTCCTAAAATGCTTTTGAGTGAAGAACACCTACTGCACCTATGCATATACTAAGTTGTACACCAAAACTTTGGCTAAACACAAGAGTTACAAGTGATTTTCGCATAAAAACCGCTATCCATTAACACATTACTGGAAACCATAAAATTGGCATATGTTTACCTGTGTGGTATAATCTTTCTATATATTTAATATTTTTTCTACAAAACCTTTACATGCTGCCATGTAATGAGAAACACTACCTTTAATCACCTCAAATAATCTGAACATCCTTTCCAAATCTGATCGTTAAGTCACTTTTCCGAAAGCAGTGGAACTTGACATAGCAAGCTTGTTTTACGAAACTGGTTTGACAAGTTAAAGTTTGTTATGATGGTTGAAATAATGATTATGAATAAGTATTTAAGTAAGTTATTTGAGTATAATTATAGAAGTATAAGTATTTCAGTATAAGTATTTAAGTATAAGTATTTGAGTATAAGTATTTAAGTACAAGTGTTTAGAATAAATATTTTTGTACGATGACAAGTTCTGTTTTATAAGGGGAAGTGAACAACATGTGTAGAGCGGGTTTGCTCATTATGTGTTTAGAGCGGGTATTGCTCCGGAGCGAGTATTGCTCCGTTATGTAGGGTGATGACCTATAAGTCTTGCAAGCTGAAATAAGAAAGGTGGGGAGACGTCCCTCAAAAGTCTGGAGTGGTGGCTTAGCCCTCTCCATTCGTGTTCCTTCCCTGGAGTTATGCTATGTTTGTGATAAGTATAAGATTATTATTTGTGTTATATATGGAGAATGATGTGTGATATCTTGAGCTAATTCTTGGAAATTTCTCCAGTATATGCAAAAGTATTTCTATGGAAGTTGACAGGAAAGAACCAACGTATTTCTAGCAAGTATTAACGTATTTCTGAGCAAGTATTAACGTATTTCTGAATAAGAATAAAAGTATCTTGTAAATTATGAGTTTACGCTTTGAGTATAAGAAACGGTTGCGTAATTTCAGCCATCTTATTATTTTGGAATCGGTGGGACTTGTATACCAGCGTAAGCTGACCCGTTTTGTTCTATGAATCTGTCCTGGTGGGGGCAGATTCATCTATTTTACAGGATTAGAGAGAATGTACGAGTTAGCTCATGTGTGCGAATGTGAAGTCATGATCAATGTGTTTAGTCCGCTGCTATGAGATAATCTGTTTTATATAATGTTCCTTGGCAGGTTAAACTTGTATTTTCGATTTATAATCTATGTACTCAAAACATATTGTAATAACTAATTTATTTATAACTTATTTTCATAATAAACTTGTATACTATGGGATTTCCTAATTTTCCCTAGCAGAGAAGGTGCGGAAATCCGCCCTAACAGTCCCTTTAATTAGCAGCTTAACTTTGTAATTATCAGTATTAGGTCTTAATTAAGCAGCTATTTAGAGCGGGCTGTTAGACTAAAATATCCAAAAATGTTTTTTTAATGGAAGAACTCACCGTTTTTTCTACCTTTCTACCAGTTCCTCCACATGTTAAGTGGATGAGGAGCTGGTAGAGAGTTCGAATGGATGGATTTTCCTGTCTCATTAACTTGTGGCGAATATCTTTTCAAAAATATTTTCAAACTTGTATGGATTTTCACTGGTTTATTTAATTTACTCAATTGTGCGTTTTGCTATTCGGTTTATACCGACAAAACAAAAACTGTTGGATATATTGTAGTCTGGCTTTTAGGAGGTCTTTATATTCTTTTTTCTACCGTTGATATTGGTATTTGGATACACCATAAATATGAAATTTGATTAGTTCTCTACCATTTTGTTGCTAATCTATTCCGCTGAAGAAAGCAGATGGATGATATGTTGTTCCAAGCGGTTGAAGGAGTTGTGGGGTTTTTTTTTTATGTTATTTAAAACAATTTTAAATGTTATTTTGTTGGTATGTATTTGAATATTTATTTATGTTGGTAACTTGGTATGTATTTGAATATTTCTTTATGTTGGTAACTTGGAATGTATTTGAATATTTCTTTATGTTATGTATGAGAATATTTTTTTAATGTTGGTATGTAAGAAATTATTTGGTATGAGATATTTATGTTGTTATGTATGAGATGTTTATGTTGGTACATCTGTCAATGCTATAGAGTAGTTTTATGCACATATTGGGAAAAAAGAGGGGTAAGAAACTATCTTTTTTTTTTTGACTAGTACATCTTTGCTAGATATAATCTGTCATTGCTTAACTTATTGTTGTTTCGCTTAAAGGATACAAAAGCTTTATCAAGAGTTTAGAACAATCCAGAGATATTCATACCAGCTTGAGGATTATTTATGTCTTTGGCAAAGCAATTATTTGATGATAAGTGTTGACTATGGAAGACATTTCATTTTCTACCTTTGAATTTTATATAGTGGCTCTGTGCAATTTACATTTCTAAGTGTTGACAATGGAAGTCTTTCAGTTTCCACTACTTTGACCTTTTTTTTAATACTTTTTAAGCATTATCAAAAGTTAAAGTTTTGTATGTGACAAATGTAGGATCTTCTTATCCAAAGCACGATGTGACAAATTAGCTATATGAGATAGGTGATGGACACAGACAACTTATTCAAATATTAAAATAAGTTCTTAAATTGTACTCAAAATTTTAATGGAAGAACTCACCGTTTTTTCTTCCTTTCTACCAGTTCCTCCACATGTTAAGTGGAGGAGGAGCTGGTAGGGAGTTCGAATGGACAGATTTTCCTGTCTCATTAACTTGTGGCGAATATCTTTTCAAAAAGATTTTCAGACTTGGAAGGATTTTCACTGGTTTATTTAGTTTACTCAGTTGTGTGTTTTGCTATTCGGTTTATACCGACAAAACAAAAATTATTGGATATATTGTAGTCTGGGTTTAAGGAGGTCTTTCAATTCTTTTTTCTACCGTTGATATTGGTATTAGATTACACCATAAATATGAAATCTGTTTAGTTCTCTACCATTTTCTTGCAAATTTATTCCGCTGAAGAAAGGAGATGGATTGCTAATCTATTCCGCTGAAGAAAGGAGATGGATGATACGTTGTTCCATGCGGTTGAAGGAGATGTGGGGTTTTTTTTAATGTGCTTAAAAATAATTTTAAATGTTATTTTGTTGGTATGTATTTGAATATTTATTTATGTTGGTAACTTGGTATGTGTTTGAATATTTATTTATGTTGGTAACTTGGAATGTATTTGAATATTTCTTTATGTTATATATGAGAATATTTTTTTTATGTTGGTATGTATGAAATTATTTGGTATAAGATATTTATGTTGATATGTATGAGATGTTTATGTTGGTACATCTGTCAGTGCTATACAATAGTTTTATGCACAGATTGGGAAAAAAAGTGGTAAGAAACTGTCTTTTTATTTTGACTAGTACATCTTTGCTAGATATAATCTGTCATTGCTTAACTTATTGTTGTTTCGCTTACAGGATACAAAAGCTTTATCAAGAGTTTAGAACAATCCTGAGATATTCATACCAACTTGAGGATTATTTATGTCTTTGGCAAAATAATTATTTGATGATAGGTGTTGACTATGCAAGACATTTCATTTTCTACCTTTAAACTTTATGTAGTGGCTCTGTACAATTTACATTTCTAAGTGTTGACAATGGAAGTCTTTCAGTTTCCACTACTTTGACCTTTTTTTTATTACTTTTTAAGCATTATCTAAAGTCAAAGTTTTGTATGTGACAAATGTAGGATCTTCTTATCCAAAGCATGATGTGACAAATTAGCTATATGAGATAGGTGAAGGACACAGACAACTTATTCAAATATTAATATAAGTCCTTAAATTATACTCTAAATTTTAATGGAAAAACTCACCGTTTTTTCTTCCTTTCTACCAGTTCCTCCACATGTTAAGTGGAGGAGGAGCTGGTAGGGAGTTCGAATGGACAGATTTTCCTGTCTCATTAACTTGTGGCGAATATCTTTCAAAAAGATTTTCAGACTTGTAAGGATTTTCACTGGTTTATTTAGTTTACTCAGTTGTACGTTTTGCTATTCGGTTTATACCGACAAAACAAGAATTATTGGATATATTGTAGTCTAGCTTTTAGGAGGTCTTTCTATTCTTTTTTCTACCGTTGATATTGGTATTTGGTTACACCATAAATATGAAATTTGATTAGTTCTCTACCATTTTGTTGCTAATCTATTCCGCTGAAGAAAGCAGATGGATGATATGTTGTTCCAAGCGGTTGAAGGAGTTGTGGGGGTTTTTTTTTATGTTATTTAAAACAATTTTAAATGTTATTTTGTTGGTATGTATTTGAATATTTCTTTATGTTGGTAACTTGGTATGTATTTGAATATTTCTTTATGTTGGTAACTTGGAATGTATTTGAATATTTCTTTATGTTATATATGAGAATATTTTTTTTATGTTGGTATGTAAGAAATTATTTGGTATGAGATATTTATGTTGATATGTATGAGATGTTTATGTTGGTACATCTGTCGATGCTATACAATTGTTTTATGCACGCATTGGGAAAAAAAGTGGTAAGAAACTGTCTTTTTATTTTGACTAGTACATCTTTGCTAGATATAATCTGTCATTGCTTAACTTATTGTTGTTTCGCTTACAGGATACAAAAGCTTTATCAAGAGTTTAGAACAATCCTGAGATATTCATACCAACTTGAGGATTATTTATGTCTTTGGCAAAATAATTATTTGATGATAGGTGTAGACTATGGAGACATTTCATTTTCTACCTTTGAACTTTATTTAGTGGCTCTGTATAATTTACATTTCTAAGTGTTGACAATGGAAGTCTTTCAGTTTCCACTACTTTGACCTTTTTTTTTATTACTTTTTAAGCATTATCTAAAGTCAAAGTTTTGTATGTGATAAATGTAGGATCTTCTTATCCAAAGCATGATGTGACAAATTAGCTATATGAGATAGGTGATGGACACAGACAACTTATTCAAATATTAATATAAGTCCTTAAATTGTACTCTAAAATTTAATGGAAGAACTCACCGTTTTTTTCTTCCTTTCTACCAGTTCCTCCACATGTTAAGTGGAGGAGGAGCTTGGTAGGGAGTTCGAATGGACAGATTTTCCCGTCTCATTAACTTGTGGCGAATATCTTTCAAAAAGATTTTCAGACTTGTAAGGATTTTCACTAGTTTATTTAGTTTACTCAGTTGTACGTTTTGTTATTCGGTTTATACCGACAAAACAAAAATTATTGGATATATTGTAGTCTAGCTTTTAGGAGGTCTTTCTATTCTTTTTTCTACCGTTGATATTGGTATTTGGTTACACCATAAATATGAAATTTGATTAGTTCTCTACCATTTTGTTGCTAATCTATTCCGCTGAAGAAAGCAGATGGATGATATGCTGTTCCAAGCGGTTGAAGGAGTTTTGGGGGTTTTTTTTTTATGTTATTTAAAACAATTTTAAATGTTATTTTGTTGGTATGTATTTGAATATTTCTTTATGTTAGTAACTTGGTATGTATTTGAATATTTCTTTATGTTGGTAACTTGGAATGTATTTGAATATTTCTTTATGTTATGTATGATAATATTTTTTTAATGTTGGTATGTAAGAAATTATTTGGTATGAGATATTTTTGTTGTTATGTATGAGATGTTTATGTTGGTACATATGTCAATGCTATAGAGTAGTTTTATGCACATATTGGGAAAAAAGAGGGGTAAGAAACTATCTTTTTATTTTGACTAGTACATCTTTGCTAGATATAATCTTTCATTACTTAACTTATTGTTGTTTCGCTTAAAGGATACAAAATCATTATCAAGAGTTTAGAACAATCCAGAGATATTCTTACCAGCTTGAGGATTATTTATGTCTTTGGCAAAGCAATTATTTGATGATAAGTGTTGACTATGGAACACATTTCATTTTCTATCTTTGAATTTTATATAGTGGCTCTGTGCAATTTACATTTCAAAGTGTTGACAATGGAAGTCTTTCAGTTTCCACTACTTTGACCTTTTTTTTAATACTTTTTAAGCATTATCAAAAGTTAAAGTTTTGTATGTGACAAATGTAGGATCTTCTTATCCAAAGCATGATGTGACAAATTAGCTATATGAGATAGGTGATGGACACAGACAACTTATTCAAATATTAAAATAAGTTCTTAAATTGTACTCAAAATTTTAATGGAAGAACTCACCGTTTTTTCTTCCTTTCTACCAGTTCCTCCACATGTTAAGTGGAGGAGGAGCTGGTAGGGAGTTCGAATGGACATATTTTCCTGTCTCATTAACTTGTGGCGAATATCTTTTCAAAAAGATTTTCAGACTTGGAAGGATTTTCACTGGTTTATTTAGTTTACTCAATTGTGTGTTTTGCTATTCGGTTTATACCGACAAAACAAAAATTATTGGATATATTGTAGTCTGGCTTTTAGGAGGTCTTTCTATTCTTTTTTCTACCGTTGATATTGGTATTTGGTTACACCATAAATATGAAATTTGATTAGTTCTCTACCATTTTGTTGCTAATCTATTCCGCTGAAGAAAGCAGATGGATGATATGTTGTTCCAAGCGGTTGAAGGAGTTGTGGGGGTTTTCTTTTTATGTTATTTAAAACAATTTTAAATGTTATTTTGTTGGTATGTATTTGAATATTTCTTTATGTTGGTAACTTGGTATGTATTTGAATATTTTTTATCGTTGGTAACTTGGAATGTATTTGAATATTTCTTTATGTTATGTATGAGAATATTTTTTTTATGTTGGTATGTAAGAAATTATTTGGTATGAGATATTTATGTTGATATGTATGAGATGTTTATGTTGGTACATCTGTCAATGCTATACAGTAGCTTTATGCACAGATTGGGAAAAAAGAGGGGTAAGAAACTATCTTTTTATTTTGACTAGTACATCTTTGCTAGATAAAATCTGTCATTGCTTAACTTATTGTTGTTTCGCTTAAAGGATACAAAAGCTTTATCAAGAGTTTGGAACAATCCTGAGATATTCAAACCAGCTTGAGGATTATTTATGACTTTGGCATAGCAATTATGTGATGATAAGTGTTGACTATGGAAGACATTTCATTTTCTACATTTGAACTTTATGTAATGGCTCTGAACAATTTACATTTCTAAGTGTTGACAATGGAAGTCTTTCAGTTTCTACTACGTTGACCTTTTTTTATTACTTTTTAAGCATTATCTAAAGTCAAAGTTTTGTATGTGACAAATGTAGGATCTTCTTATCCAAAGCATGATCTGACAAATTAGCTATATGAGATAGGTGATGGGCAAATACAACTTATTCAAATATTAAAATAAGTTCTTAAATTATACTCTAAATTTTAATGAAAGAACTCACCGTTTTTTCTTCCTTTCTATCAGTTCCTCCACATGTTAAGTGGAGGAGGAGCTGGTAGGAGATCGAATGGACAGATTTTCTTGTCTTATTAACTTGTGGCGAATATCTTTTCAAAAATATTTTCAGACTTGTAAGGATTTTCACTGGTTTATTTAGTTTACTCAGTTGTGCGTTTTGCTATTCGGTTTATACCGACAAAACAAAAATTATTGGATATATTGTAGTCTGGGTTTTAGGAGGTCTTTCTATTCTTTTTTCTACCGTTGATATTGGTATTTGATTACACCATAAATATGAAATCTGTTTAGTTCTCTACCATTTTGATGCAAATTTATTCCGCTGAAGAAAGGAGATGGATTGCTAATTTATTCCGCTGAAAAAAGGAGATGGATGATACGTTGTTCCATGCGGTTGAAGGAGATGTGGGGTTTTTTTTAATGTGCTTAAAAATAATTTTAAATGTTATTTTGTTGGTATGTATTTGAATATTTATTTATGTTGGTAACTTGGTAAGTATTTGAATATTTCTTTATGTTGGTAACTTGGAATGTATTTGAATATTTCTTTATGTTATATATGAGAAATTTTTTTTTATGTTGGTATGTAATAAATTATTTGGTATGAGATATTTATGTTGATATGTATGAGATGTTTATGTTGGTACATCTGTCAATGTTATACAATAGTTTTATGCACAGATTGGAAAAAAAAAGAGGTAAGAAACTGTCTTTTTATTTTGACTAGTACATCTTTGCTAGATATAATCTGTCATTGCTTAACTTATTGTTGTTTCGCTTACAGGATACAAAAGCTTTATCAAGAGTTTAGAACAATCATGAGATATTCATACCAACTTGAGGATTATTTATGTCTTTGGCAAAGCAATTATTTGATGATAAGTGTTGACTATGGAAGACATTTTATTTTCTACCTTTGAACTTTATGTAGTGGCTCGTACAATTTACATTTCTAAGTTTTGACAATGGAAGTCTTTCGGTTTCCACTACTTTGACCTTTTTTTATTACTTTTTAAGCATTATCGAAAGTCAAAGTTTTGTATGTGACAAATGTAGGATCTTCTTATCCAAAGCATGATGTGACAAATTAGCTATATGAGATAGGTGATGGACACAGACAACTTATTCAAATATTAAAATAAGTTCTTAAATTGTACTCTAAATTTTAATGGAAGAACTCACCGTTTTTTTCTTCCTTTCTACCGGTTCCTCCACATGTTAAGTGGAGGAGGAGCCGGTAGGGAGTTCGAATGGACAGATCTTTTCCTGTCTCATTAACTTGTGGCGAATATCATTTCAAAAAGATTTTCGAGACTTGTAAATGTTTTCACTGGTTTATTTAGTTTACTCAGTTAAGCGTTTTGCTATTCGGTTTATACCGACAAAACAAAAATTATTGGATATATTGTAGTCTGGCTTTTAGGAGGTCTTTCTATTCTTTTTTCAACCGTTGATATTGGTATTTGGTTACACCATAAATATGAAATTTGATTTGTTCTCTACCATTTTGTTGCTAATCTATTCCGCTGAAGAAAGCAGATAGATGATATGTTGTTCTAAGCGGTTGAAGGAGTTGTGGGGTTTTTTTTTATGTTATTTAAAACAATTTTAAATGTTATTTTGTTGGTATGTATTTGAATATTTCTTTATGTTGGTAACTTGGTATGTATTTAAATATCTCTTTATGTTGGTAACTTGGAATGTATTTAAATATTTCTTTATGTTATGTATGAGAATATTTTTTTTATGTTGGTATGTAAGAAATTATTTGGTATGAGATATTTATGTTGATATGTATGAGATGTTTATGTTGGTACATCTGTTAGTGCTATACAATAGTTTTATGCGCTGATTGGAAATAAAGAGGGGTAAGAAACGATCTTTTTATTTTGACTAGTACATCTTTGCTAGAAATAATCTATCATTGCTTAACTTATTGTTGTTTCGCTTACAGGATACAAAAGCTTTATCGAGAGTTTAGAATAATCCTGAGATATTCATACCAGCTTGAGGATTATTTATGTCTTTGGCAAAGCAATTATTTGATGAAAAGAGTTGACTATGGAAGACATTTCATTTTCTACCTTTGAACTTTATGTAGTGGCTCTGTACAATTTACATTTCTAAGTGTTGACAATGGAAGTCTTTCAGTTTCCACTACTTTGACCTTTTTTTTATTACTTTTTAAGCATTATCTAAAGTCAAAGTTTTATATGTGACAAATCTAGGATCTTCTTATCCAAAGCATGATGTGACAAATTAGCTATATGAGATAGGTGATGGACACATACAACTTATCCAAATATTAAAATAAGTTCTTAAATTATACTCTAAATTTTAATGGAAGAACTCACCGTTTTTTTCTTCCTTTCTACCAGTTTCTCCACATGTTAAGTGGAGAAAGAGCTTGTAGGAGATCGAATGGACAGATTTTCCTGTCTCATTAACTTGTGGCGAATATCTTTTCAAAAAGATTTTCAGACTTGTAGGAATTTTCACTGGTTTATTTAGTTTACTCATTTGTGCGTTTTGCTATTCGGTTTATACCGACAAAACAAAAATTATTGGATATATTGTAGTCTGGGTTTTAGGAGGTCTTTCTATTCTTTTTTCTACCGTTGATATTGGTATTTGGTTACACCATAAATATGAAATCTGTTTAGTTCTCTACCATTTTGTTGCAAATCTATTCCGCTGAAGAAAGGAGATGATTTGTTAATCTATTCCGCTGAAGAAAGGAGATGGATGATACGTTGTTCCACGCGGTTGAAAGAGATGTGGGGTTTTTTTAATGTGCTTTAAAGTAATTTTAAATGTTATTTTGTTGGTATGTATTTGAATATTTATTTATGTTGGTAACTTGGTATGTATTTGAATATTTCTTTATGTTGGTAACTTGGAATGTATTTGAATATTTCTTTATGTTATATATGAGAATATTTTTTTATGTTGGTATGTAAGAAATTATTTGGTATGAGATATTTATGTTGATATGTATGAGATATTTATGTTGGTACATCTGTCAGTGCTATACAATACTTTTATGCACAGATTGGGAAAAAAAAGAGGTAAGAAACTGTCTTTTTATTTTGACTAGTTCATCTTTGCAAGATATAATCTGTCATTGCTTAACTTATTGTTGTTTCGCTTACAGGATACAAAAGCTTTATCAAGAGTTTAGAACAATCCAGAGATATTCATACCAACTTGAGGATTATTTATGTCTTTGGCAGAAGAATTATTCGATGATAAGTGTTGACTATGGAAGACATTTTATTTTCTACCTTTGAACTTTATGCAGTGGCTCTGTACAATTTACTTTACATTTCTAAGTGTTGACAATGGAAGTCTTTCAGTTTCCACTACTTTGACCTTTTTTTTATTACTTTTTTAGCATTATCTAAAGTCAAAGTTTTGTTTGTGACAAATGTAGGATCTTCTTATCGAAAGCATGATGTGACAAATTCGCTATATGAGATAGGTAATGGACACAGACAACTTATTCAAATATTAAAATAAGTTCTTAAATTGTACTCTAAATTTTTAATGGAAGAACTCACCGTTTTTTCTTCCTTTCTAGCAGTTCCTCCACATGTTAAGTGGATGAGGAGCTGGTAGGAAGTTCGAATGGACAGATTTTCCTGTCTCATTAACTTGTGGCGAATATCTTTTCAAAAAGATTTCCAGACTTGTAAGGATTTTCACGGGTTTATTGAGTTTACTCAGTTGTGCGTTTTGCTATTCGGTTTACAACGACAAAACAAAAATTATTGGATATATTGTAGTATGGGTTTTAGGAGGTCTTTCTATTCTTTTTTCTACCGTTGATATTGGTATTTGGTTACACCATAAATATGAAATCTGTTTAGTTCTCTACCATTGTGTTGCTAATCTATTCCGCTGATGAAAGGAGATGGATTGCTAATCTATTCCGCTGAAGAATGGAGATGGATGATACGTTGTTCCATGCGGTTGAAGGAGATGTGGGGTTTTCTTTAATGTGCTTTAAAATAATTTTAAATGTTATTTTATTGGTATGTATTTGAATATTTATTTATGTTGGTAACTTGGTATGTATTTGAATATTTCTTTATGTTGGTAACTTGGAATGTGTTTGAATATTTCTTTATGTTATATATGAGAATATTTTTTTTATGTTGGTATGTAATAAATTATTTGGTATGAGATATTTATGTTGATATGTATGAGATGTTTATGTTGGTACATCTGTCAGTGCAATACAATAGTTTTATGCAAAGATTGGGAAAAACAAGAGGTAAGAAACTGACTTTTTATTTTGACTAGTACATCTTTGCTAGAAATAATCTATCATTGCTTAACTTATTGTTGTTTCGCTTACAGGATACAAAAGCTTTATAAAGAGTTTAGAACAATCCTGAGATATTCATACCAACTTGAGGATTATTTATGTCTTTGGCAAAGCAATTATTTGATGATAAGTGTTGACTATGGAAGACATTTCATTTTCTACCTTTGAACTTTATGCAGTGGCTCTGTACAATTTACATTTCTAAGTGTTGACAATGGAAGTCTTTCAGTTTCCACTACTTTGACCTTTTTTTATTACTTTTTAGGCATTATCTAAAGTCAAAGTTTTATATGTGAGAAATGTAGGATCTTCTTATCCAAAGCATGATGTGACAAATTAGCTATATGAGATAGGTGATGGACACAAACAACTTATTCAAATATTAAAATAAGTTCTTAAATTGTACTTTAAATTTTAATGGAAGAACTCACCATTTTTTCTTCCTTTCTACCAGTTCCTCCACATGTTAAGTGGAGGAGGAGCTGGTAGGGAGTTCGAATGGACAGATTTTCCTGTCTCATTAACTTGTGGCGAATATCTTTTCAAAAAGATTTTCAGACTTGTAAGGATTTTCACTGGTTTATATAGTTTAGTCAGTTGTGCGTTTTGCTATTCGGTTTACACCGACAAAACAAAAATTATTAGATATATTGTAGTTTGGGTTTTAGGAGGTCTTTCTATTCTTTTTTCTACCGTTGATATTGGTATTTGGTTACACCATAAATATGAAATCTGTTTAGTTCTCTACCATTAATCTATTCTGCTGAAGAAAGTAGATGGATTGTTAATCTATTCCGCTGAAGAAAGGAGATGGATGATACGTTGTTCCATGCGGTCGAAGGAGATGTGGGGTTTTTTTTTAATGTGCTTTAAAATAATTTTAAATGTTATTTTGTTGGGATGTATTTGAATATTTATTTATGTGGGTAACTTGGTATGTATTTGAATATTTCTTTATGTTGGTAACTTGGAATGTATTTCAATATTTCTTTATGTTATATATGAGAATTTTTTTTTATGTTGGTATGTATGAAATTATTTGGTATGAGATATTTATGTTGATATGTATGAGATGTTTATGTTGGTACATCTGTCAGTGCTATACAATAGTTTTATACACATATTGGGAAAAAAAAGAGGTAAGAAGCTGTCTTTTTATTTTGACTAGTACATCTTTGCTAGATATAATCTGTCATTGCTTAACTTATTGTTGTTTGGCTTACAGGATACAAAAGCATTATCAAGAGTTTAGAACAATCCTGAGATATTCATACCAACTTGAGGATTATTTATGTCTTTGGCAAAGCAATTATTTGATGATAAGTGTTGACTATGGAAGACATTTCATTTTCTACCTTTGAACTTTATGTAGTGGCTCTGTACAATTTACATTTCTAAGTGTTGACAATGGAAGTCTTTCAGTTTCCACTACTTTGACCTTTTTTTTATTACTTTTTAAGCATTATCTAAAGTCAAAGTTTTGTATGTGACAAATGTAGGATCTTCTTATCCAAAGCATGATGTGACAAATTAGCTATATGAGATAGGTGATGGACACAGACAACTTATTCAAATATTAAAATAAGTTCATAAATTGTACTCTAAATTTTAATGGAAGAACTCACCGTTTTTTCTTCCTTTCTACCAGTTCCTCCACATGTTAAGTGGATGACGAGCTGGTAGGGAGTTCGAATGGACCGATTTTCTTGTCTCATTAACTTGTGGCAAATATCTTTTCAAAAAGATTTTCAGACTTGTAAGGATTTTCACTGGTTTATATAGTTTAGTCAGTTGTGCGTTTTGCTATTCGGTTTACACTGACAAAACAAAAATTATTAGATATATTGTAGTTTGGGTTTTAGGAGGTCTTTCTATTCTTTTTTCTACCGTTGATATTGGTATTTGGTTACACTATAAATCTGAAATCTGTTTAGTTCTCTACCATTTTGTTGCTAATCTATTCCGCTGAAGAAAGGAGATGGATTGCTAATCTATTCCGCTGAAGAAAGGAGATGGATGATACGTTGTTCCATGCGGTTGAACGAGATGTGGGGTTTTCTTTAATGTGCTTTAAAATAATTTTAAATGTTATTTTATTGGTATGTATTTGAATATTTATTTATGTTGGTAACTTAGTATGTATTTGAATATTTCTTTATGTTGGTAACTTGGAATGTATTTGAATATTTCTTTATGTTATATATGAGAATATTTTTTTTATGTTGGTGTGTAAGAAATTATTTGGTATGAGATATTTATGTTGATATCTACGAGATGTTTATGTTGGTACATCTGTCAGTGCTATATAATAGTTTTATGCACAGATTGGGATAAACAAGAGGTAAGAAACTGTCTTTTTATTTTGACTAGTACATCTTTGCTAGATATAATCTGTCATTGCTTAACTTATTGTTGTTTCGCTTACAGGATACAAAAGCATTATCAAGAGTTTAGAACAATCCTGAGATATTCATACCAACTTGAGGATAATTTATGTCTTTGGCAAAGCAATTATTTGATGATAAGTGTTGACTATGGAAGACATTTCATTTTCTACCTTTGAACTTTATGTAGTGGCTCTGTACAATTTACATTTCTAAGTGTTGACAATGGAAGTCTTTCAGTTTCCACTACTTTGACCTTTTTTTAATTATTTTTTAAGCATTATCTAAAGTCAAAGTTTTGTATGTGACAAATGTAGGATCTTCTTATCCAATGCATGATGTAACAAATTAGCTATATGAGATAGGTGATGGACACAGACAACTTTTTCAAATATTAAAATAAGTTCTTAAATTGTACTCTAAATTTTAATAGAAGAACTCACCGTTTTTTCTCCCTTTCTACCAGTTCCTCCACATGTTAAGTGGAGGAGGAGCTGGTAGGAGTTCGAATGGACATATTTTCTTGTCTCATTAACTTGTGGCGAATATCTTTTCAAAAACATTTTCATACTTGTAAGGATTTTAGCTGGTTTATTTAGTTTACTCAGTTGTGCGTTTTGCTATTTGGTTTATACCGACAAAATAAAAACTATTGGATATATTGTAGTCTGGTTTTTAGGAGGTCTTTCTATTCTTTTTTCTACCGTTGATATTGGTATTTGGTTACACCATAATTATGAAAAATGTTTAGTTCTCTAACATTTTGTTGCTAATTTATTCCGCTGAAGAAAGGAGATGGATTGCTGATCTATTCCGTTGAAGAATGGAGATGGATGATACGTTGTTCCATGCGGTTGAACGAGATGTGGGGTTTTTTTTAATGTGTTTTAAAATAATTTTTAATGTTATTTTGTTGGGATGTATTTGAATATTTATTTATTTTGGTAACTTGGCATGTATTTGAATATTTCTTTATGTTGGTAACTTGGAATGTATTTGAATATTTCTTTATGTTATATATGAGAATATTTTTTTTATGTTGGTATATAAGAAATTATTTGGTATGAGATATTTATGTTGATATGTATGAGTGTCAGTGCTATACAATAGTTTTATGCACAGAGTGGGAAAAAAAAGGTAAGAAACTGTCTTTTTATTTTGACTAGTACATCTTTGCTAGATATAATATGTCATTGCTTAAATTATTGTTGTTTCGCTTACAGGATACAAAAGCTTTATCAAGAGTTTAGAACAATCCTGAGATATTCATACCAACTTGAGGATTATTTATGTCTTTGGCAAAGCAATTATTTGATGATAAGTGTTGACTATGGAAGACATTTCATTTTCTACCTTTGAACTTTATGCAGTAGCTCTGTACAATTTACATTACATTTCTAAGTGTTGACAATGGAAGTCTTTCAGTTTCCACTACTTTGACCTTTTTTTATTACTTTTTAAGCATTATCTAAAGTCAAAGTTTTGTATGTGATAAATGTAGGATCTTCGTATCCAAAGCATGATGTGACAAATTAGCTATATGAGATAGGTGATGGACACAGACAACTTATTAAAATATTAAAATAAGTTCTTAAATTGTACTCTAAATTTTAATGGAAGAACTAACCGTTTTTTCTTCCTTTCTACCAGTTCCTCCACATGCTAAGTGGAGGAGGAGCTGGTAGGGAGTTCGAATGGACAGATTTTCCTGTCTCATTAACTTGTGGCGAATATCTTTTCAAAAAGATTTTCAGACTTGTAAGGATTTTCACTGGTTTATTTAGATTAATCAGTTGTGCGTTTTGCTATTCGGTTTACACCGACAAAACTGAAATTATTGGATATATTGTAGTCTGGATTTTAGGAGGTCTTTCTATTCTTTTTTCTACCGTTGATATTGGTATTTGTTTACACCATAAATATGAAATCTGTTTAGTTCTCTACCATTAATCTATTCTGCTGAAGAAAGGAGATGGATTGCTAATCTATTCCGCTGAAGAAAGGAGATGGATGATACGTTGTTCACTAGTAGAAAAACGACGATTTCTGTCTCACCATCTGCGTCGCACAACAGGACACACGTCGCAGAAGACTCATTTGCGTCGCATGCAATAGGGAATCGACGCAAAAGACGACCTATGTGCGTCGTATTTAACTAGCGTGCGATGCAAAACAACTATGTGCGTCGGATGGGCCAAAAATGTGACGCACATAACAGGAGTTATGTGCGTCGCATGTCAACAAAGGTGCGTTGCATATTTGTGAGGTTGTAAATCTGCGTCGGATGGACTTTAGGGTCCGACGCACATCACCAGCCCATTTCCCCCTTTTATGTTTTGGGCTTTAGGGTCTCAAACCTAATCTCTCATTTCCTCCTTCTCTCTCTATTGTTGAGCGCGCCTCTCATCTCCTCTAAATCACCTCTCATATCTCCTCCAACCACCTAAATCTTCCTGCTAAATGCCAAAATGATTTCATCTAAATTCACTTGAAACCTAATGCAACCCCTGTTGTCACGCATTTTGCTATAAACCTTAATTTCATCTCTGCATTTTCTTCTGCAGCGAAATCATACACCATATTATTATCAGCTGCATATATTATCGAGTGTTGATAATAATAGAAAAATGGGGAAGATCTCTAAAAATGGAGTTTCAAACTTCTCTTTTTTTCCGGCGACAACACAGGTTCGAATTTTTTTCATTTTTAGATCTGATTTGTTTGGCATTTATCCTAGTTTAGGGTTTCATTTTTTTCATTTTTTAGATTTGATTTTCGGTTTTAATTTTCAGATCTGAAATTTCGTTTTTTCATTTTTAGATCTGAAAAATAAAAACTTTCTATTGATGTTGGTGACTTAGTTCGTGCAACTGAAAATCATGGCCTTTCTTTTTTTTATTTTTTATATCTGATTTTTTTGTTAAGTATTTTGGCATTTATCCTAGGATTTTCAGATCTAGGATTTTCGTTTTAATTTTCTGTTCTGATTTTTTTTTATATCTTCAGATCTGGATTTTGTTCTTCTTGACGTCTTCTTCCTCGAGTTCATCGAAAAACATCGCAGAATCATAGGCTGCTCAATTTCTTCCTCGATTGTTCTAGATTCAGTTTTAGATTTACATTTTATTTACATACTTGCAAGATAATTTGTTTGTACCTATTTTACATAATTTTTCTTTCATTTTTAAATTGATTATGTTGGTTTGTAATAAATTTTTGACATTGTATACATCAGAAATGCGCACGAATAAAGTATCTACAAATTTATGACTTCTTAATTTTGTTTTAATAAAATAATAGCCATTTGCGTCGGACTCTGGGATATGTGCGACGCAGATGGCAACTCATCTGCGTCGCACATAGCTTAGAGTCCGACGTAAATGGCAACTCATATGACTGATGTGTGGCGCTGGCTGGTGCTGGCGAGGCATCATGTGCGTCGGATGTAGAGTTATATGCGACGCAAATAGCTCAAAATCTGCGTCGTATCTACATCCGACGCAGATCCTATCTCTCTCATCTGCGACGAGACTTGTGCCGTCGGACCAATGTCCGACGCAAATGGGGGTTCCAGATCCGACGCAAATCGTTAATTCTGTACTAGTGGTTCCATGCGGTTGAAGGAGATGTGGGGGTTTTTTTTTAATGTGCTTTAAAATCATTTTAAATGTTATTTTGTTGGGATGTATTTGAATATTTATTTATGTTGGTAACTTGGTATGTATTTGAATATTTCTTTATGTTGGTAACTTGGAATGTATTTGAATATTTCTTTATGTTATATATGAGAATATTTTTTTTATGTTGGTATGTTTGAAATTATTTGGTATGAGATATTTATGTTGATATGTATGAGATGTTTATGTTGGTACATCTGTCAGTGCTATACAATAGTTTTATGCACAGATTGGGAAAAAAAGTGGTAAGAAACTGTATTTTTATTTTGACTAGTACATCTTTGCTAGATATAATCTGTCATTGCTTAACTTATTGTTGTTTCGCTTACAGGATACAAACGCTTTATCAAGAGTTTAGAACAATCCTGAGATATTCATACCAACTTGAGGATTATTTATGTCTTTGACAAAGCAATTATTTGATGATAAGTGCTGACTATTGAAGACATTTCATTTTCTACCTTTGAACTTTATGCAGTGGCTCTGTACAATTTACATTACATTTCTAAGTGTTGACAATGGAAGTCTTTCAGTTTCCACAACTTTGACCTTTTTTTATTACTTTTTAAGCATTATCTAAAGTCAAAGTTTTGTATGTGATAAATGTAGGATCTTCTTATCCAAAGCATGATGTGACAAATTAGCTATATGAGATAGGTGATGGACACATACAACTTATTAAAATATTAAAATAAGTTCTTAAATTGTACTCTAAATTTTAATGGAAGAACTCACCGTTTTTTCTTCCTTTCTACCAATTCCTCCACATGTTAAGTGGAGGAGGAGATGGTAGGGGGTTCAAATGGACAGATTTTCCTATCTCATTAACTTGTGGCGAATATCTTTTCAAAAAGATTTTCAGATTTGAAAGGATTTTCACTGGTTTATTTAGTTTAGTCAGTTGTGGGTTTTGCTATTCGGTAAACACCGACAAAACAAAAATTATTGGATATATTGTAGTCTGGGTTTTAAGAGATCTTTCTATTCTTTTTTCTACCGTTGATATTGGTATTTTGTTACACCATAAATGTGAAATCTGTTTAGTTCTCTACCATTTTGTTGCTAATCTATTCCGCTGAAGAAAGGAGATGGATTGCTAATCTATTCTGCTGAAGAAAGGAGATGGATGATATGTTGTTCCATGCGGTTGAACGAGATGTGGGGTTTTTTTAATCTGCTTTACAATAATTTTAAATGTTATTTTGTTGGTATGTATTTGAATATTTATTTATGTTGGTAACTTGGGATGTATTTGAATATTTCTTTATGTTCGTAACTTGGAATGTATTTGAATATTTCTTTATGTTATATATGAGAATATTTTTTTTATGTTGGTATGTAATAAATTATTTGGTATGAGATATTTATGTTGATATGTATGAGATGTTTATGTTGGTACATCTGTCAGTGCTATACAATAGTTTTATGCACAGATTGGGAAAAAAAAGAGGTAAGAAACTGTCTTTTTATTTTGAATAGTACATCTTTGCTAGATATAATCTGTCATTGCCTAACTTATTGTTGTTTCGCTTACAGGATACAAAAGCTTTATCAAGAGTTTAGAACAATCCTGAGATATTCATACCAATTTGAGGATTATTTATGTCTTTGGCAAAATAATTATTTGATGATAAGTGTTAACGATGGAAGACATTTCATTTTCTACCTTTGAACTTTATGTAGTGGCTCTGTACAATTTACATTTCTATGTGTTGACAATGGAAGTCTTTCAGTTTCCACTACTTTGACCTTTTTTTTATTACTTTTTAAGCATTATCTAAAGTCAAAGTTTTGTATGTGAGAAATGTAGGATCTTCTTATCCAAAGCATGATGTGACAAATTAGCTATATGAGATAGGTGATGGACACAGACAACTTATTCAAATATTAAAATAAGTTCTTAAATTGTACTCTAAATTTTAATGGAGGAACTCACCGTTTTTTCTTCCTTTCTACCAGTTCCTCCACATGTTAAGTGGAGGAGGAGCTGGTAGGAGTTCGAATGGACATATTTTCCTGTCTCATTCACTTGTGGCGAATATCTTTTCAAAAAGATTTTCAGACTTGTAAGGATTTTCACTGGTTTATTTAGATTACTCAGTTGTGCGTCTTGCTATTCGGTTTATACCGACAAAATAAAAATTATTGGATATATTGTAGTCTGGGTTTTAGGAGGTCTTTCTATTCTTTTTTCTACCGTTGATATTGGTTTTTGGTTACACCATAATTATGAAATATGTTTAGTTCTCTACCATTTTGTTGCTAATTTATTCCGCTGAAGGAAGGAGATGGATTGCTAATCTATTCTGCTGAAGAAAGGAGATGGATGATATGTTGTTCCATGCGGTTGAACGAGATGTGGGGTTTTTTTTAATATGCTTTACAATAATTTTAAATGTTATTTTGTTGGTATGTATTTGAATATTTATTTATGCTGGTAACTTGGGATGTATTTGAATATTTCTTTATGTTCGTAACTTGGAATGTATTTGAATATTTCTTTATGTTATATGTGAGAATATTTTTTTTATGTTGGTATGTAATAAATTATTTGGTATGAGATATTTATGTTGATATGTATGAGATGTTTATGTTGGTACATCTGTCAGTGCTATAGAATAGTTTTATGCACTGATTGGGAAAAAAAATAGGTAAGAAACTGTCTTTTTATTATGAGTAGTACATCTTTGCTAGATATAATCTGTCATTGCCTAACTTATTGTTGTTTCGCTTACGGGATACAAAAGCTTTATCAAGAGTTTAGAACAATCCTGAGATATTCATACCAATTTGAGGATTATTTATGTCTTTGGCAAAATAATTATTTGATGATAAGTGTTAACTATGGAAGACATTTCATTTTCTACCTTTGAACTTTATGTAGTGGCTCTGTACAATTTACATTTCTATGTGTTGACAATGGAAGTCTTTCAGTTTCCACTACTTTGACCTTTTTTTTATTACTTTTTAAGCATTATCTAAAGTCAAAGTTTTGTATGTGACAAATGTAGGATCTTCTTATCCAAAGCATGATGTGACAAATTAGCTATATGAGATAGGTGATGGACACAGACAACTTATTCAAATATTAAAATAAGTTCTTAAATTGTACTCTAAATTTTAATGGAAGAACTCACCGTTTTTTCTTCCTTTCTACCAGTTCCTCCACATGTTAAGTGGAGGAGGAGCTGGTAGGAGTTCGAATGGACATATTTTCTTGTCTCATTAACTTGTGGCGAATATCTTTTCAAAAAGATTTTCAGACTTGTTAGGATTTTCACTGGTTTATTTAGTTTACTCAGTTGTGCGTTTTGCTATTCGGTTTATACCGACAAAATAAAAATTATTGGATATATTGTAGTCTGGGTTTTAGGAGGTCTTTCTATTCTTTTTTCTACCATTGATATTGGTATTTGGTTACACCATAAATATGAAATATGTTTAGTTCTCTACCATTTTGTTGCTAATTTATTCCGCTGAAGAAAGGAGATGGATTGCTAATCTATTCCGCTGAAGAAAGGAGATGGATGATACGTTGTTCCATGCGGTTGAAGGAGATGTGGGGTTTTTTTTAATGTGCTTTAAAATAATTTTAAATGTTATTTTGTTGGTATGTATTTGAATATTTATTTATGTTGGTAACTTGGTATGTATTTGAATATTTCTTTATGTTGGTAACTTGGAATGTATTTGAATATTTCTTTATGTTATATATGAGAATATTTTTTTTATGTTGGTATGTAATAAATTATTTGGTATGAGATATTTATGTTGATATGTATGAGATGTTTATGTTGGTACATCTGTCAGTGCTATAGAATAGTTTTATGCACTGATTGGGAAAAAAAATAGGTAAGAAACTGTCTTTTTATTATGAGTAGTACATCTTTGCTAGATATAATCTGTCATTGCCTAACTTATTGTTGTTTCGCTTACAGGATACAAAAGCATTATCAAGAGTTTAGAACAATCCTGAGATATTCATACCAACTTGAGGATTATTTATGTCTTTGGCAAAATAATTATTTGATGATAAGTGTTAACTATGGAAGACATTTCATTTTCTACCTTTGAACTTTATGTAGTGGCTCTGTACAATTTACATTTCTATGTGTTGACAATGGAAGTCTTTCAGTTTCCACTACTTTGACCTTTTTTTTATTACTTTTTAAGCATTATCTAAAGTCAAAGTTTTGTATGTGACAAATGTAGGATCTTCTTATCCAAAGCATGATGTGACAAATTAGCTATATGAGATAGGTGATGGACACAGACAACTTATTCAAATATTAAAATAAGTTCTTAAATTGTACTCTAAATTTTAATGGAAGAACTCACCGTTTTTTCTCCCTTTCTACCAGTTCCTCCACATGTTAAGTGGAGGAGGAGCTGGTACGAGTTCGAATGGACATATTTTCTTGTCTCATTAACTTGTGGCGAATATCTTTTCAAAAAGATTTTCAGACTTGTTAGGATTTTCACTGGTTTATTTAGTTTACTCAGTTGTGCGTTTTTCTATTCGGTTTATACCGACAAAATAAAAATTATTGGATATATTGTAGTCTGGGTTTTAGGAGGTCTTTCTATTCTTTTTTCTACCTTTGATATTGGTATTTGGTTACACCATAAATATGAAATCTGTTTAGTTCTCTACCATTTTGTTGCTAATTTATTCCGCTGTAGAAAGGAGATGGATTGCTAATCTATTCCGCTGAAGAAAGGAGATGGATGATACGTTGTTCCATGCGGTTGAACGAGATGTGGGTTTTTTTTAATGTGCTTTAAAATAATTTTAAATGTTATTTTGTTGGTATGTATTTGAATATTTATTTATGTTGGTAACTTGGTATGTATTTGAATATTTCTTTATGTTGGTAACTTGGAATGTATTTGAATATTTCTTTATGTTATATATGAGAATATTTTTTTTATGTTGGTATGTAATAAATTATTTGGTATGAGATATTTATGTTGATATGTATGAGATGTTTATGTTGGTACATCTGTCAGTGCTATAGAATAGTTTTATGCACTGATTGGGAAAAAAAATAGGTAAGAAACTGTCTTTTTATTATGAGTAGTACATCTTTGCTAGATATAATCTGTCATTGCCTAACTTATTGTTGTTTCGCTTACAGGATACAAAAGCATTATCAAGAGTTTAGAACAATCCTGAGATATTCATACCAACTTGAGGATTATTTATGTCTTTGGCAAAATAATTATTTGATGATAAGTGTTAACTATGGAAGACATTTCATTTTCTACCTTTGAACTTTATGTAGTGGCTCTATACAATTTACATTTCTATGTGTTGACAATTGAAGTCTTTCATTTTCCACTACTTTAACCTTTTTTTTATTACTTTTTAAGCATTATCTAAAGTCAAAGTTTTGTATGTGACAAATGTAGGATCTTCTTATCCAAAGCATGATGTGACAAATTAGCTATATGAGATAGGTGATGGACACAGACAACTTATTCAAATATTAAAATAAGTTCTTAAATTGTACTCTAAATTTTAATGGAAGAACTCACCGTTTTTTCTCCCTTTCTACCAATTCCTCCACATGTTAAGTGGAGGAGGAGCTGGTAGGAGTTTGAATGGACATATTTTCTTGTCTCATTAACTTGTGGCGAATATCTTTTCAAAAAGATTTTCAGACTTGTTAGGATTTTCACTGGTTTATTTAGTTTACTCAGTTGTGCGTTTTGCTATTCGGTTTATACCGACAAAATAAAAATTATTGGATATATTGTAGTCTGGGTTTTAGGAGGTCTTTCTATTCTTTTTTCTACCTTTGATATTGGTATTTGGTTACACCATAAATATGAAATCTGTTTAGTTCTCTACCATTTTGTTGCTAATTTATTCCGCTGTAGAAAGGAGATGGATTGCTAATCTATTCCGCTGAAGAAAGGAGATGGATGATACGTTGTTCCATGCGGTTGAACGAGATGTGGGGTTTTTTTAATGTGCTTTAAAATAATTTTAAATGTTATTTTGTTGGTATGTATTTGAATATTTATTTATGTTGGTAACTTGGTATGTATTTGAATATTTCTTTATGTTGGTAACTTGGAATGTATTTGAATATTTCTTTATGTTATATATGAGAATATTTTTTTTATGTTGGTATGTAATAAATTATTTGGTATGAGATATTTATGTTGATATGTATGAGATGTTTATGTTGGTACATCTGTCAGTGCTATACAATAGTTTTATGCACTGATTGGGAAAAAAAAGAGGTAAGAAAACGTCTTTTTATTTTGAATAGTACATCTTTGCTAGATATAATCTGTCATTGCCTAACTTATTGTTGTTTCGCTTACAGGATACAAAAGCTTTATCAAGAGTTTAGAACAATCCTGAGATATTCATACCAACTTGAGGATTATTTATATTTTTGGCAAAGCAATTATTTGATGATAAGTGTTGACTATGGAAGACATTTTATTTTCTACCTTTGAACTTTACGCAGGCCCACTAGTGGAATAAAGTCCAACCGCTGTGGTCAAAACCGGGCTTGCCGCTGCGGTTTTGGCCCGTAACGGTTAGAACAGCAGCAGTTTTCTGCTGCGGTTCTGAACCGCAGCGGCATAGCACAAACCGCTGCGGTTCCAAGGCAAAACCGCAGTGGTTAATAGGAAAAACCGCTGCGGTTTTCCCTTGAAACCGCAGCGGTTTGTGCTTTGCCGCCAACCTCTTTGTATGCATTGGATCATTAACTGATGCGGTTCTCTTAGTAAACCGCATCAGTTATATATATATATATATATATATATATATATATATATATATATATATATATATATATATATATATATAATATATATATATATATATATATATAATATTTTATTATATCTAACCTGCTATAGTTGACACAAATCCCACAAGCGCGTCGTATACAAGTCAAATTATTATATATATAAATTTAAAATTTGGAGAATGTACTACAAATGAAGTTGTACTAAGTACTAAAATCCAAAATAAACATCAATTATATTATTGTACCTAAATAACTAGCAAGTAACACAATAAGAACAAATAAACTCAAAGTCGCGGCATCATCTTCACATGTAAACTTCGGTAAGGTAGTGTGCTAGCAAATCCCGAACCTCGTTTATCTCGGTTGTAGTGAAAGAACTCTCCCTTTGGTTGAATACTCAAAACATAAGGAAACACACATAATATCAGTTTTAGTTTGAGTAAGACTTTAGATAATTCTAAAGAGATTAAAGAAATCGAGCTTCAAAAGCCAAAATCGGTTAAAAATGACAATCATTTACCCAAAATGGGTTTCAAAGCATATGAGCGAACTTTAATTGACTCTTATAGTTATATATGTACCTATTAGAACTATATATGACCTAATATGTGGCTAAAAACGGGAAACAAAGTGAAATGAGCTTCGAAGACCAAAATCAGCCCGAAAAGGCCTTCATTAACCCAAAATGTGTTTCAAAGCATATAAGTGGAGTTTAATTGACTCTTATAGTTATATATGTACTTATTGGAACTATTTATGACCTAACATGCGGCTAAATGCAAAAAACTAAGTGAATTGAACTTTAAAGGCCAAAATCGGCCCGAAATGGCCTTCATTTACCCAAAATGGGTTTCAAAGCATATGAGTGAACTTTAATTGACTCTTATTGTTATATATACCTATTGGAACTATATATGACCTAACATGTGGATAAATGCGGGAAACTAAGTGAAATGAGCTTCGAAAGCCAAAATCAGCCCAAAACGGCCTTCATTTACACAAAATGGGTTTCAAAGCATATGAGTGAACTTTAATTAACTCTTATAGTTATATATGTACGTATTGAAACTATATATGACCTAACATGTGGCTAAATGCGGGAAACTAAGTGAAATGAGCTTCGAAGGCCAAAATCGGCCCGAAATGGCCTTCATTTACCCAAAATGGGTTTTAAAGCATATGAGTGGAGTTTAATTGACTCTTATAGTTATATATGTACCTATTGGAACTATATTTGACTTAACATGCGGCTAAAGGCGGAAAGAAAACAAAACTAAGTGAATTGAGCTTTAAAGGCTAAAATCGACCCTAAATGACATACATTTACCCAAAAGGGGTTTCAACGCATATGAGTGGAGTTTAATTGATTCTAATAGTTATGTATGTACTTGTTAGAAGTGTAGATTACCTAACATGTTGTTAAATGCGGGAAACTAAAGAAATTGAGCTTAAGAGGCCAAAATCGACTTTAAATTAAGCTACGTATATTAGTTATATATGTATATACCTTCTCAATATCCCCGACTTCCTTGCAACTTGAGGCTATATCGAACATGAACCTCAACACATAGTAGCCACACTCGGTTCCCCCTGGTTGCTGAGCACACTAATCATAGAATTACATAAAAAATCATGTAATTAACATACATGGTTGTTTTTTACTAAAAGAAAGAAGTACGTAGCTTAACTAATATGTATTACCTTCATTGCTTTCCATTCAGGTATTTTTCCCGTGCTTTTAAATTTCTTCAAAGAACTGTAGTTAAGTTAATTTCATGTGAGAAGTGGCCAAAGAATGAAATTAGTAAAAAGTGTAATGCTTATTAGCATTTTAAATAACAAATATACCTATTTATGCATGATTTGAGGAATAAGTGTCGTGGTGGATCTTGAGCTATAGAATCAAAATGATATACTGTGTTATTTGAAGGACAAATCACAACGAGCGACCAATGGAGACTAAAATGCCAAAAAAGTTAGGAAGCAATCATGTGAGTACTTCTATTGTATATATAATGATAATTAAAGTGGTAAAAATAGATACAAGGTTAAGAACTATACTCTTCAAAACAAGGGGCAAGTATGAACTTATGTTGTGCACGTAGAGATGTTTTGATACATAGCCAAATATACTCCTTCACCTCATTTGTGTTTTGCAATCAATTGTCGGCTCGGGGTGAAATTTGGACATAACCACCCAAATTGCTCTTGTATGCTCTTGCGTCCACAACGATCATCTTGGAGTAATCTTTAAAGCACAACCAACTTCGTAACATAAATATATTATTGTATATTGCAAAGCATTTTTATTTACTTCAAAAGTACAAATGTTTTACCTCATGAAGACTTGAATCAAGGAAACATTCAACATCTCTCCGCAAAGGAACTCTTTCAAATCACCCTTAGACACCCATGTCGATGTATCCTCAAAGTAGTTGAATTGCGTGGTACCCAAATTCACCTCGAGAGGTGCATCATCCGACATATCACGCGCATTTTAATGTAGCCATATGCATGCCTTAGTGAGACACTCGATCTTTGGTTTCTTGATCCAAGTATATGTAGTTGGTTTTTCTTGGTGACTTGAATCATGCATTCCTTTACCCAAAATGACCTTCTTTGGCCCGCTTGAACCCTTCTTCGCCTTCTTTAGAGGAGGTGAGTTCGCCTTGCTTTCCTTGGGCTTGTTTATTCTCTCCAAAACCTAATAATTCAACGGTAAAAACATTCAACTTAGTTAGTAGGTAGGTATGAAACAAATCATTATGAATATGGATTTAAGTTGCTTCAATTTACCTCGTCTGAAAACCTCACCTATGCCGATGGCCACAACACATAACCACCACGAGCGTCGGTCAAGACATTTATATCAATTGACGGTTTAGGCAGCGGAAGAGCAAAGTCTTCGTAACCAGGAGTAATGGTGACTACACTAACCGCCAAGTGTGCATTGTCCACAGGCTCATGATGGACTATTGCTCGTTCACTTCGTGGTTGTGCATTTCCTACAACCACCACAATCAAACCCTCATCTTTTACATCTAGTAAAAGCTGGCAAGGCGTTTATTCCTTCAAAAAGTAAATGAAATTGAGGTTACGAACATGCAATTACAGAATATAATTAACATGTTACTTAGTTTTAAAAATTATAAGGATAATAGTTACCTCTAACTCAAGTATAGATGGTGGGGATTTTTGTGTGTTAGGATGGCTAGCTTTGTCCTCCAAAAGACGATCCAGTTTAGGTTGATGTATCGCCGGTAAACCAAACTGTGAGAGGACCGCGTTGAAACTCTCCGTGAGTTTCTCCGTGACTTTCTCCGTCACTTTCTCCATCACTTTCTCCGTAATTTCCTCCGTAAGCTTCTCCCGAATAGCTTGTGTCATAGCTTCCATATCATGTGGTTGAGAGCGTGATTTTGTACCCACGGAGTAATCTTTAGAATACGCTTTTGTCACACCTAGACGAATACCACCAAAACCCCTCAAACGTCCACTGTGGTCCTTTCCCAAAGTCTCATAAAGGGCATCTTTGTTGCCTTGGGGACTGAACTCGCCGCTAACCTCTTTTTGCTTGAGCCCCATCTATAGAGAAATTAACAACGGTAAGTTAAAAAAAAATCAACATCATAAGCGGCGGCCAGGGGGGTGGGGCAAAGACTGCGGGCGGAGGAGCGAGGGTGGGGGAGTGTGAAGGGAGGTGGGGGCGGTGCGGGGGGGAAGTGTGCGAGGCCGGGGGACCGGGGCGGGGGCGGTGTGCGGCGTGCGGGGGTGTGTCGGGGGCAGTGCGGGGGGGGGGGGCAGACGGGGGAGTGGGGGATGTGTGCGGGGTAGTGGGGGTTGTGCGGGGAGTGAGGGATGTGTGCGGGGAGTGGGGGGGATGTGTGCGGGGGTGGGGGCAGGCGGGGGGAGTGGGGGATGTGTGCGGGGAGTGGGGGATGTGTGCGGGGGGGAGTGTGCGGGGGGTGGGGGGATTGTTAGGGGTGTGGGCGGTGTGGGGGAGGGTGGCGGTGTGCGGGGGGTGGGGGGTGTGGGGGGGGGGGGATTGGTAGTGCATGTACTTACAACGGCATTGGCTATCTTCAAGGTTCCCAGATCTGAAATGGTCATTTGCTTGTTGATATCACGCCTATGCAAGGAGCACCACCAATCAGCGACACGATCAGCTTTGACAGACGGCGCGGCCTTAGAGCTAGATGACGGCGTTGTAGTTGTATCGGTAGAAGGGTAAAATTTCTCGTCAATCCACAACTTTCTCGCGCTCGCATAAGTTTGGGAACCCATATGATGGTAGTGCTTCCTCTTTCTTCCACTGTGTGAATGTTTCTCACGCCTAGCCTATAAATTCACATGGGCAATTAGAAAACACATGTAATTGTATTGAAAGTGAACATGTAAAGTCGAATATATATAGTTTAAAGTGCAATACTTACCACCATCTCCGGCGTAGTATTTTGGGCAACAAATGCCTCCCAATCTTCTGGTTTTATATGTCCCCAAATCTGATGAGCCAAAGAATCCGGTTGAAATGTATCTTCCTCTCCCCCTTCCTACTCTGTTTCTTTTTCGGCCTCCTTGTCCGTCTCACCCTCATTTTGATTTGATTTGATTTGTGAATTTTCTTCCTCTTTATAGTCCTCTTTCTCCGTTTCGTGATCCACCCACTCACTAGTTTGCTTTTGAAAGCTCTAAATCTTTCGGCCACCGAGGATAGAAACGCCGCTTTTTTTTCCTCATTATGAGTAATATGGAACGTATTCTATAAAAACAAGAAACAAACAAATAATTACCCAAAATGTGTTTCAAAGCATATAAGTGGAGTTTAATTGACTCTTATAGTTATATATTTACCTATTGGAACTATATATGACCTAACATGCGGCTAAACGAAAAAAACTAAGTGAATTGGAGTGTAAAGGCCAAAATCGGCCCGAAATGGCCTTCATTTACCCAAAATGTGTTTCAAAGCATATAAGTGGAGTTTAATTGACTCTTATAGTTATATATGTACCTATTGGAACTATATAAGACCAAACATGCGGCGAAATGCAAAAAATTAAGTGAATTGGAGTGTAAAGGCCAAAATCGACCCGAAATGGCCTTCATTTACCCAAAATGTGTTTTAAAGCATTTAAGTGGAGTTTAATTGACTCTTATTGTTATATATGTACCTATTGGAACTATATATGACCTAACATGCGGCTAAATGCAAAAAACTAAGTGAATTGGAGTGTAAAGGCCAAAATCGGCCCGAAATGGCCTTCATTTACCCAAAATGTGTTTCAAAGCATATAAGTGGAGTTTAATTGACTCTTATAGTTATATATGTACCTATTGGAACTATATATGACCTAACATGCGGCTAAATGCAAAAAACTAAGTGAATTGGAGTGTAAAGGCCAAAATCGACCTAAAATGGCCTTCATTTACCCAACAGTGTTTCAAAGCATATAATTGGAGTTTAATTGACTCTTATAGTTATATATGTACCTACTGGAACTATATATGACCTAACATGCCCCTAAATGCAAAAAACAAAGTGAATTGGAGTGTAAAGGCCAAAATCGGCCCGAAATGGCCTTCATTTACCCAAAATGTGTTTCAAAGCATATAAGTGGAGTTTAATTGACTCTTATAGTTATATATGTACCTATTGGAACTATATATGACCAAACATGCGGCGAAATGCAAAAAATTAAGTGAATTGGAGTGTAAAGGCCAAAATCGACCCGAAATGGCCTTCATTTACCCAAAACGTGTTTTAAAGCATATAAGTGGAGTTTAATTGACTCTTATTGTTATATATGTACCTATTGGAACTATATATGACCTAACATGCGGCTAAATGCAAAAAACTAAGTGAATTGGAGTGTAAAGGCCAAAATCGGCCCGAAATGGCCTTCATTTACCCAAAATGTGTTTCAAAGCATATAAGTGGAGTTTAATTGACTCTAATAGTTATATATGTACCTATTGGAACTATATATGACCTAACATGCGGCTAAATGCAAAAAACTAAGTGAATTGGAGTGTAAAGGCCAAAATCGGCCCGAAATGGCCTTCATTTACCCAAAATGTGTTTCAAAGAATATAAGTGGAGTTTAATTGACTCTTATAGTTATATATGTACCTATTGGAACTATATATGACCTAACATGCCCCTAAATGCAAAAAACTTAGTGAATTGGAGTGTAAAGGCCAAAATCGGCCCGAAATGGCCTTCATTTACCCAAAATGTGTTTCAAAGCATATAAGTGGAGTTTAATTGACTCTTATAATTATATATGTACCTATTGGGACTATATATGACCTAACATGCGGCTAAATGCAAAAAACTAAGTGAATTGGAGTGTAAAGGCCAAAATCGGCCCGAAATGGCCTTCATTTACCCAAAATGTGTTTCAAAGAATATAAGTGGAGTTTAATTGACTCTTATAGTTATATATGTACCTATTGGAACTATATATGACCTAACATGCCCCTAAATGCAAAAAACTAAGTGAATTGGAGTGTAAAGGCCAAAATCGGCCCGAAATGGCCTTCATTTACCCAAAATGTGTTTCAAAGCATATAAGTGGAGTTTAATTGACTCTTATAGTTATATATGTACCTATTGGAACTATATATGACCTAACATGCCCCTAAATGCCGGAAATAAAAGTAATTCAGTTAAAAAATAAACTTACACAAGTGTCTTCCCATAATGATTTCTTCATTGCATCGGGCACATCTTTCCACCCCACCAAAATGCTCAGTTTGCGCACACATAACCCTAAATGCTGCCCATACTTTTTACGCCATTGACCACAAGGTTGACCCATATCATCATTCTCGATGGTCATAAGGGTGTTATAATTCAATCCCTTGGTCGCACCCCTTCCTTTCCGCTTCTTTGTTGCAACTTTACTTGGAGTTTTGGTACTAAGAACCTCTTTCCCCGCATTTTTGTGTGGCACAATGACGGATGAAATACAAAGATAATCTTCCCTAGCATTGTTGTTAATGGGGGGAGCCTTATCGGCTAGCTCCTCATTTATTTCAGCCAAGTGAAGTTCCCTATCACGCAAGCGCTTCTCCTCATCTTGCACTATGTCTTCCGGTTCACCTTTATCGTTCTCCTTCTCCGCATCATACTCATCATCATCATCCAATGACTTATCATAATCATCATCGCTTTCTTCCTCCACAATCACATCATCTCGGACCATGTTTGAAACTCCTGAAATTTTAAAAAACGATATTAGAAACGCGTAAGATTAAACAAAAATATGATTAGAAACTCCTGCACTCCCCCGCACACACCCTCCCCACACCCCCCGCACTCCCCCACACACAGGCCCCGCACACCGCCCCCCTTCACTCCCCCGCACACCCCCACCCCCCGCACTCCCCCACCCCTTCACCGCCCCCTTGCTGCCCCCTGCACGCCCCCACCCTCGCCGCACACTCCCCCGAACCGCACACTCCCCCCCTAAGCGCACTCCCCCCCCGAACCGCCCCACCCCGCACTCCCCCACCCCTTCACGCCCCCCCGACGCCCCCCCCTGCACGCCCCACCCTCCGCGCACACTCCCCCCCTAAGCCGTACACTCCCCCCTTCACTGCCCCCCCGCACGCCCCCCCTTCACCTGCCCCCTTCACTGCCCCCCCCACCTTCACCCCTTCCGCTCCCCTTCATCGCCCCCCTGCACGCCCCTTCACTTGCCCCCTTGACGCCCCCCTGCCCCTTGCACACTCCCCACCCCCGAACCGCACACTCCCCCTTCACCGCCCCCCCCCACAACCCCCCTTCACCGCCCCCCTTCATGCCCCCTGCACACCCCCTTTCACTGCCCTCCCACCCACTTGCGCCAAGACCCCTTGCTACGTCCCCTCCCCCCCCCCCAAAACAATCCATAATTACACCCTAAACGACATTCATCTACCCATTTCGGTTTTCAAATCATGTGACCCGACTTTAAGTGACTCTAATAGGCCCGAAATGACATTCACTTACCCAAAATGGGTTTCAATACATGTGAAGCGAGTTTAGTTGATTGTAATACATATATATATATATATGTATATATATATATATATATACAAATAAGAACTATACATGACCTAACATGCGGCTAAAAGCGAGAAATTAAGTTAATTGAGGTTGAAAAGCCGAAATTGGCCCGAAATGACATTCACTTACCCAAAATGGGTTTCAATACATGTGAAGCGAGTTTAGTTGATTGTAATACATATATATATACTAATAAGAACTATACATGACCTAACATACGGCTAAACGCGAGAAATTAAGTTAATTGAGGTTGAAAAGCCGAAATTGGCCCGAAATGACATTCACTTACCCAAAATGGGTTGCAATACATGTGAAGCGAGTTTAGTTGATTGTAATACATATATATATATATATACTAATAAGAACTATACATGACCTAACATGCGGCTAAAAGCGAGAAATTAAGTTAATTGAGGTTGAAAAGCCGAAATTAGCCCGAAATGACATTCACTTACCCAAAATGGGTTTCAATACATGTGAAGCGAGTTTAGTTGATAGTAATACATATATATATACTAATAAGAACTATACATGACCTAACATGCGGCTAAAAGCGAGAAATTAAGTTAATTGAGGTTGAAAAGCCGAAATTGACCCGAAATGACATTCACTTACCCAAAATGGGTTTCAATACATATAAAGCGAGTTTAGTTGATTGTAATACATATATATATATATACTAATAAGAACTATACATGACCTAACATGCGACTAAAAGCAAGAAATTAAGTTAATTGAGGTTGAAAAGCCGAAATTGGCCCGAAATGACATCCACTTACCCAAAATGGGTTTCAATACATGTGAAGCGAGTTTAGTTGATTGTAATACATATATATATACTAATAAGAACTATACATGACCTAACATGCGGCAAAAAGCGAGAAATTAAGTTAATTGAGGTTGAAAAGCCGAAATTGGCCCGAAATGACATTCACTTACCCAAAATGGGTTTCAATACATGTGAAGTGAGTTTAGATGATATTGTAATACATATATATATACTAATAAGAACTATACATGACCTAACATGCGGCAAAAAGCGAGAAATTAAGTTAATTGAGGTTGAAAAGCCGAAATTGGCCCGAAATGACATTTATTTACCCAAAATGGGTTTCAATACATGTGAAGCGAGTTTTGTTGATTGAAATACATATATATACAGTAATAAGAACTATACATGACACTACATGCGGCTAAAAGTGAAAAATAAAGTAAAATGACCTTGCAAAGCCGAAAGCCGGAATTGGAACCAAAGAAGTCGAGCCTATTGTTTACTTTTGCCACCTTCATTTGAAGTATCAACCATTATCCCTTCCCCGTGATCTGCACGCATGTAACTTGTCGCTAACTCCGCATCAGTGACATCGGAGTTGGGAATGGTGAAAGGCGGCGTGTCTTCAAAAGCATCATACTCCTCCTCATCATCAACATCACCAACTCCAAGTATACTTCTTTTTCCAGGAACAACAATTGACCACTTGTTATCAGAAGGGTCAGTTACGTAGAATACTTGCTTAACTTGTGATGCAAGCACGAATGGCTCTTCACTATCATGCAACCGACCCAAGTCTACAAGAGTAAATCCACAAGGGTCATCTTTTCATATGTAACACCGGTTATACTCAACCCACTTGCATCGAAATAAGCAGACCGTGAAACCAGAGTAGTCAAGCTCCCATATATCTTGAACTCGTCCATAGTATAACAATCTAGCATCAATAGGAGACTTGTCTTTGGCACTTGCATACTGTGTAGATGATGCCTCTACTGAAACACCACTATTCTGGAGAGATCTCGACTTTTGATCTTGACGATCTGTCCAATACGTATATCCGTTAACATCATAACCCTCATAGGAGTGCACAGCTTCTCGAGGACCAAATGCTAGCCACTTCAGAGTTTCAGAAACATTGGAATCTACTTCACACATTATTCGGTTATGGAACCAATCAATAAACGTCTTATTATGCAACTGCATCAATGCTCTAGTCCCTTTACCTGGATTCTGGTCACGTAACTCCTCCAAATGCTCATCCAAGTACGGATGCACCTGTACCATATGCTGCAATACAAATAAGTGTGCTTGTATGCGCCTTTCAACAGGAGGTACTATCATTTTGGAGCCAAGTGTACCTTTATCCGCGAGTCTGCCCTCGTGTCGAGATGTAGGAAGTCCAATAGGATCAACATTAGTTGAGAACTCAGCCAAAAAATTACCGACCTCTTCACTCACAATCCCCTGAATTATACTTCCTTCTGGTTGCGCTGGATTCCTTACTTTATCTTTCAAAGAGCCTATATGTCTCTCAAAGGGATAGCACCACCTCAAAAACACCGGACCACATAGCTTAATTTCTCGAACTAGATGTACAACCAAATGGACCATAATGTCGAAGAAAGCAGGTGGGAAGTACATCTCAAACTTGCACAAAGTCTGTATCACGCTAGCCTGCAGAGCATCAAGCTTCGAGGGTTGTAACGTTTTGCTACATATAGTATTGAAAAAAGACCACAGCTCTGTTATGGTATGTCTCACGTGTTTCGGCAATATCCCTCGAATTGCAATTGGTAAGAATACTTGCATCATTACATGACAATCATGAGACTTCATGCTCGATAATTTCAACTCACCGTCTAAGGTAACAAATCTTTTCATGTTCGATGAGTACCCTGATGGAACCTTAATGGTGTACAAACACTCGCAAAAAAGACGCTCCTCAGCTCTAGATAGAGTGTAGCAAGTCGGAGGTAAATAGTTCCTATCATCATCCTTCACCGTTTTCTTTCCTTTTCTTTCAATTCCTGCAGGCGACCCTTCTTCCTGTTCCTTTTCTTTTCCCTTTCCTTTTCCTTTTCCAGATACTTTCTCTTTTTTCTTTCTTTTCTTAGTGTCCCTCTTTTGAGCCCATAGTTCTGGTCGAAGCCCCTCACTTTCCAGATACAGTCGCACCCCTTTGCTATCCTTTGTCTTATGTGGAATATTCATAAGTGTCCCTAGAATGGCGTCACATACATTTTTCTCTATGTGCATGACGTCGAGACAATTTCTAACCTCTAGATCTCTCCAATATGGAAGTTTCCACATAATAGACTCCTTTTTCCAAAGTCCCTTATCACCAACACTCGCTCCTTTGCCGAATATCGTTTCAATACCCTTGACTTGATCATAAACCTCAATACCAGTCAATGGTCTACGAGCAACCCCTTCCTCAACTGTTCCATCGTATGCCTTCTTCTTATTACGATAAGGATGGTCACGTCGAAGGAACCTTCGGGTACGCATATAAACATCTTTGTGACAAGTAGTAATGCATTTAGATGTTGTGTCGTCCAGGCAAATCGGACATGCTTTCTTCCCTTTGTTCTTGTACCCGGATAAGTTCCCATAAGCAGGATAGTCATTATGAGTGAATAAAAGCATGGCACGCAATGTGAATACCTCATCAGCATGTGCATCATACACAGAAACTCTGTCTTCCCACATTTTTCTCATATCATCAACAAGTGGCTGGAGGTAGACATCTATGTCGTTTCCAGGCTGTTTCGGCCCTGAAATAAGAATCGACAACATGATGTATTTGTGTTTCATGCACAACCAAGGAGGCAAGTTGTATATAACTAGAAGAACCGGCCACGTACTATGCTGAGAACTAAGATTGCCAAATGGGTTCATTCCATCCGTGCATAGGCCAAGCCTCAAATTTATGTCCTCGGCACCAAAGGTCTTATGACAATGGTTGATTCCTTTCCACTCAGGAGAATCAGCCGGATGTTTGAGAAAACCGTCCTTTTTCCTTCGTTCTGCATGCCACCTCAAGTTCTTAGCATCTTTTTTGGTTGAAAACATGCGCTTGAATCGTGGTATAATCGGAAGATACCACATCACATTTGCTGCAGGACCTTTCTTATCACCAACCCCTGCGCGCCTGTAACGCGACTTACCACATCGAGGACACTCATCCATATTTTCATATTCATTTCGATATAGCACACAATCGTTTGGACAAGCATGTATCCTCTAGTACTCTAAACCGATGGGACACATCAGTTTCTTAGCATAATAGTTCGACTTGGGTAGTTCATGGTCGTCCGGCAACATATCACCAAATGCTTGCAACAAGGAAGTGAAACAAGAGTCACTTATACCGGCTTTCGTCTTGATATTAAAGAGTGTTATCACGGCCGTCAGCTTGGTGTACCTCGTACAACCGGGATACAACGGTTTCCGAGATGCCTCGTCCATGCACTCAAAAATACGAGGCCGTTTGCCTGAATGATCTACCCCCGCCATCATCTCCTCGATATGATCCCCTTCATCATCATCATCTTCTACTTCTATATCCTCATATTCATCCTCGATGTTGTCATTCTTAATGACATCAAACTCACCTTCTTCATGCACATCGTTAACAATGGCATTTCGACCATCATATATACCCTCCTCACCGTGCCAAACCCATACATAGTAGTCTTGTCTAAACCCGTGACGAAAGATATGCTCCCTAAGCGACTCAATGCTACTAACGATGCTCACATTACCACAATCAACACAAGGACAATAAAACCCCTCGGTTCCCTTTGCAGCCTGATGACTTAATGCAACATCACAAAATTCAAAGACCCCATCCACGAATTCACACGTGTCACGACTACCATACATCCATGCACGATTCATTTCAACCAAACCTAGCTCTAATTAAACACAAGCAACAAGTACCCCATGTCAATGACGAACTTCACTACATTATTAGAGTTTATACACGATATATATTTAATGAAATTAGGCATGCTTTCCAATGGTCCTTATCACTCCAACCTAACCTATCCTTAGATGTCTAATCTCACTAGTGAATGTATTGCCTTCAGTTTGAATCTACGGAAAATACGACAGCATTTCCCTACAGTTCTCCAAGTACACGATGTAGATATATAGTTATTTATATCTACATATGTACCCAGAGAACAAAAGTAGGGAAACGACGAGCCAAGATTTTCCTCTAGAATCGAACTAAAGACATACATTCACCACCTAAGTGAGATTAAACATCTAAGAACAGTCCCAAACCGGGGACTATTCAAGACTTACTCCTAATGAGTAAGTCTCGAACGGGTATCTAGGCATATGATATGATGATGCAGACATAGGTTTTTAAAAACAACAAAACATTTTACATCTAATCTCAATTCAACGATAAATATATACACATTTGCACATATATATAAACCAATTTACTATGAAAGAAAGTTAAATATGAGTGATAACATACCAATATCAAGGTTGTGAATAGGGAAATCGAGCTCAACACTCCGTCACTAGCTAGCTTCAATAATCAACAACAAAGTTTAAAAGTTAACATTACTATAAATTAGCAATTCAAACAAAACTAAACTAAACTCTGCTAAACTAAACAAAATATCTAAACCAAT
Source organism: Beta corolliflora (assembly GCA_947648045.1). Classification (NCBI taxonomy): domain Eukaryota; kingdom Viridiplantae; phylum Streptophyta; class Magnoliopsida; order Caryophyllales; family Amaranthaceae; genus Beta; species Beta corolliflora. The sequence goes on along the minus strand of CANSZD010002847.1, from coordinate 121,390 downwards.
AATCAACAACAACGTTTAAAGTTCAAACCTAACTAGTTAGTAAGTACTACAACAACAACAACAACAACAACAACAACAACAACAACAACAACAACAACAACAACAAACAAAAAAAAACAACAAAACAACAACAACAACAACAACAATAGCTACTACTACTACTACAAGTACAACAACAACCACAAAAATAGCAACCACAACAAAGCCCTAGTTTTTAACCTAAAAATCAAACTAACTACTTTAAATAAAATAATTAACTCAAATCAATCAAATTTACACCCTTTAACTATTATACAACCTAATTTCATTAACAATTATTCATAAAAGTACAATTAATTATGAACTTGAAGCTTCAAATATGAGATTACAATAAAAGTTAAGAAATTTTAGGTACCTAAGAAGAGGTAGAGAAGGAATGTAGGTGTTTAGGAACGGTGGTGGTGCAGCCACGGAGGAGGACGCAGGTGCAGCCACGGAGGAGGACACAGCAGCGGTGGGGTTTGTGGTTGAAACCCACCGAATTGGAGAGGAGGACGCAGCAGCGGTGGGGTTTGTTGCCGGTAGCTGGTGGTCAGTGGTGGTGGTGGAACCTAATGGTGGAAGTGGTGGTGGTGAACCCTTGCGTGAAATGTCGAAGGAAGGAAGTCGTTTTTTTAAAAGGAAGGAAGGAGGGAGTTAACAGTGGAATGAGAGGGAGTCAGGCCTATTTCACGCGAAAAAAAAAACAAAATTAAGCGCTGCGGTTCATAAAACCGCAACGGTTAATAGCGAACCGCAGCGGTTAACTGTTAACCGTTGCGGTTTTATGAAGACCGCAGCGGTTTGTTAGGCCACTTTTCCCACCCAAATTTTCGACGATTTACCGCTGCGGTTCTCTTAAGGACCGCAACGGTTGTGTTGTGACATATAGCGTTTTTTCCACTGAAGAAAGGAGATGGATTGCTAATCTATTCCGCAGAAGAAAGGAGATGGATGATACGTTGTTCCATGCGGTTGAAGGAGATGTGGGATTTTTTTTAATGTGCTTTAAAATAATTTTAAATGTGATTTTGTTGGTATATATGTATTTGAATATTTCTTTATGTTGGTAACTTGGTATGTATTTCAATATTTCTTTATGTTGGTAACTTGGAATGTATTTGAATATTTCTTTATGTTATATATGAGAATATTTTTTTTATGTTCGTATGTAAGAAATTATTTGGTATGAGATATTTTTGTTGATATGTATGAGTGTCAGTGCTATACAATAGTTTTATGCACAGATTGGGAAAAAAAAGAGGTAAGAAACTGTCTTTTTATTTTGACTAGTACATCTTTGCTAGATATAATCTGTCATTGCTTAACTTATTGTTGTTTCGCTTACAGGATACAAAAGCTTTATCAAGATTTTAGAACAATCCTGAGATATTCATACCAACTTGACGATTATTTATGTCTTTGGCAAAGCAATTATTTGATGATAAGTGTTGACTAAGGAAGACATTTCATTTTCTAACTTTGAACTTTATGCAGTGTCTCTGTACAATTTACATTTCTATGTGTTAACAATGGAAGTCTTTCAGTTTCCACAACTTTGACCTTTTTTTTTATTACGTTTTAAGCATTATCTAAAGCCAAAGATTTGTATGTGACAAATGTAGGATCTTCGTATCCAAAGCATGATGTGACAAATTAGCTATATGAGATAGGTCATGGACACAGACAACTTATTCAAATATTAAAATAAGTTCGTAAATTGTACTCTAAATTTTAATGGAAGAAGTCACCGTTTTTTCTTCCTTTCTACTAGTTCCTCCACATGTTAAGTGGAGGAGGAGCTGGTAGGGAGTTCGAATGGACAGATTTTCCTGTCTCATTAACTTGTGGCGAATATCTTTTCAAAAAGATTTTCAGACTTGTAAGGATTTTCACTGGTTTATTTAGTTTACTCAGTTGTTCGTTTTGCTATTCGGTTTATACCGACAAAACAAAAATTATTGGATATATTGTAGTCTGGGTTTTAGGAGGTCGTTCTATTCTTTTTTCTACCGTTGATATTGGTATTTGGTTACACCATAAATATGAAATCTGTTTATTTCTCTACCATTTTGTTGCCAATCTATTCCGCTGAAGAAAGGAGATGGATTGCTAATCTATTCCGCTGAAGAAAGGAGATGGATGATACGTTGTTCCATGCGGTTGAAGGAGATGTGGGGTTTTTTTAATGTGCTTTAAAATAATTTTAAATGTGATTTTGTTGGTATGTATTTGAATATTTATTTATCGTGGTAACTTGGTATGTATTTGAATATTTCTTTATGTTGGTAACTTGGAAGTAGTATTTGAATATTTCTTTATGTTATATATGAGAATATTTTTTTTATGTTGGTATGTAAGAAATTATTTGGTATGAGATATTTATGTTGATATGTATGAGATGTTAATGTTGGTACTTCTGTCAGTGCTATACAATAGTTTTATGCACATATTGGGAAAAAAGAGAGGTAAGAAACTGTCTTTTTATTTTGACTAGTACATCTTTGATAGATATAATCTGTCATTGCTTAACTTATTGTTGTTTCGCTTACAGGATACAAATGCTTTATCAAGAGTTTAGAACAAACCTGAGATATTCATACCAACTTGAGGATTATTTATGTCTTTGGAAAAGCAATTATTTGATGATAAGTGTTGACTATGGAAGACATTTCATTTTCTACCTTTGAACTTTATGCAGTGGCTCTGTACAATTTACATTTCTAAGTGTTGACAATGGAAGTCTTTCAGTTTCCACTACTTTGACGTTTTTTTTATTACTTTTTAAGCATTATCTAAAGTCAAAGTTTAGTATGTGACAAATGTAGGATCTTCTTATCCAAAGCATGATGTGACAAATTAGCTATATGAGATAGGTGATGGACACAGACAACTTATTCAAATATTAAAATAAGTTCTTAAATTGTACTCTAAATTTTAATGGAAGAACTCACCGTTTTTTCTTCCTTTCTACCAGTTCCTCCACATGTTAAGTGGAGGAGGAGCTGGTAGGGAGTTCGAATGGACAGATTTTCCTGTTTCATTAACTTGTGGTGAATATCTTTTCAAAAAGATTTTCAGACTTGTAAGGATTTTCACTAGTTTATTTAGTTTACTCTGTTTTACGTTTTGCTATTTGGTTTATACCGACAAAACAAAAATTATTGGATATATTGTAGTCAGGGTTTTAAGAGGTCTTTCTATTCTTTAATCTACCGTTGATATTGGTATTTGCTTACACTATAAATATGAAATCTGTTTAGTTCTCTACCATTTTGTTGCTAATCTATTCCGCTGAAGAATGGAGATGGATTGCTAATCTATTCCGCTGAAGAAAGGAGATGGATGATACATTATTCCATGCGGTTGAAGGAGCTGTGGGGTTTTTTTTAATGTGCTTTAAAATAATTTTAAATGTGATTTTGTTGGTATGTATTTGAATATTTATTTATGTTGGTAACTTGGTATGTATTTGAATATTCCTTTATGTTGGTAACTTGGAATGTACTTCCTCCGTTTCACAATACATGCACCATTTCTCATATGGGCACTATTCATCAACCAACTTTGACAATCTTTCTCTCAAAATTATGTAAGAATAAACATAGTCAAGTGGGTCTTGTTAAATTCGTCTCAATGCGAGGATTTCAAATATCAACTTTTTATAATTTTTACCTATACACAATTAAATATATTACAGTAGAAAAAAGAGCATTGGAGTGCGTGAAAAAGCAAATGGTGCATGTATTGTGAAACAGATGTAGTATTTGAATATTTCTTTATGATATAGATGAGAATATTTTTTTTATGTTGGTATGTAAGAAATTATTTGGTATGAGATATTTATGTTGATATGTATGAGATGTTTATGTTGGTACATCTGTCAGTGCTATACAATAGTTTTATGCACATATTGGGAAAAAAAAAAGGTAAGAAACTGTCTTTTTTTTTTTACTAGTACATCTATGCTTGATATAATCTGTCATTGCTTAACTTATTGTTGTTTCGCTTACAGGATACAAAAGCTTTATTAAGAGTTTAGAACAATCCTGAGATATTCATACCAACTTGAGGATTATTTATGTCTTTGGCAAAGCAATTATTTGATGATAAGTGTTGACTATGGAAGACATTTCATTTTCTACCTTTGAACTTTATGCAGTGGCTCTCTACAATTTACATTTCTTTGTGTTGACAATGGAAGTCTTTCAGTTTCCACTACTTTGACCTTTTTTTTATTACTTTTTAAGCATTACCTAAAGTCAAAGTTTTGTATGTGACAAATGTAGGATCTTCTTATCCAAAGCATGATGTGACAAATTAGCAATATGAGATAGGTCATGGACACAGACAACTTATTCAAATATTAAAATAAGTTCTTAAATTGTACTCTAAATTTTAATGGAAGTACTCACCGTTTTTTCTTCCTTTCTACTAGTTCCTCCACATGTTAATTGGAGTAGGAGCTGGTAGGGAGTTCGAATGGACATATTTTCCTGTCTCATTAACTTGTGGCGAATATCTTTTCAAAAAGATTTTCAGACTTGTAAGGATTTTCACTTGTTTATTTAGTTTACTCAGTTGTGCGTTTTGCTATTCGGTTTATACCGACAAAACAAAAATTATTGGATATATTGTAGTCTGGGTTTTAGGACGTCTTTCTATTCTTTATTCTACCGTTAATATTGGTATTTTGTTACACCATAAATATGAAATCTGTTTAGTTCTCTACCATTTTGTTGCTAATCTATTCCGCTGAAGAAAGGAGATGGATTGCTAATCTATTCCGCTGAAGAAAGGAGATGCATGATACGTTGTTCCATGCGGTTGAGGGAGATGTGGGTTTTTTTTTATGTGCTTTAAAATAATTTTAAATGTGATTTTGTTGGTATGTATTTGAATATTTATTTATCTTGGTAACTTGGTATGTATTTGAATATTTCTTTATGTTGGTAACTTGGAATGTATTTGAATATTTCTTTATGTTATATATGAGAATATTTTTTTTATGTTGGTATGTAAGAAATTATTTGGTATGAGATATTTATGTTGATATGTATGAGATGTTTATGTTGGTACATCTGTCAGTGCTATACAATAGTTTTATGCACAGATTGGGAAAAAAAGAGGTAAGAAACTGTCTTTTTCTTTTGACTAGTACATCTTTGCTAGATATAATCTGTCATTGCTTAACTTATTGTTGTTTCGCTTACAGGATACAAAAGCTTTATCAAGAGTTTAGAACAATCCTGAGATATTCATACCAACTTGAGGATTATTTATGTCTTTGGCAAAGCAATTATTTGATGATAAGTGTTGACTAAGGAAGACATTTCATTTTCTAACTATGAACTTTATGCAGTGTCTCTGTACAATTTACATTTCTATGTGTTGACAATGGTAGTCTTTCAGTTTCCACTACTTTGACCTTTTTTTTAATTACTTTTTATGCATTATCTAAAGCCAAAGATTTGTATGTGACAAATGTAGGATCTTCGTATCCAAAGCATGATGTGACAAATTAGCTATATGAGATAGGTGATGGACACAGACAACTTATTCAAATATTAAAATAAGTTCGTAAATTGTACTCTAAATTTTAATGGAAGAACTCACCGTTTTTTCTTCCTTTCTACTAGTTCCCCCACATGTTAAGTGGAGGAGGAGTTGGTAGGGAGTTCGAATGGACAGATTTTCCTGTCTCATTAACTTGTGGCGAATATCTTTTCAAAAAGATTTTCAGACTTGTAAGGATTTTCACTGGTTTATTTAGTTTACTCAGTTGTACGTTTTACTATTCGGTTTATACCGACAAAACAAAAATTATTGGATATATTGTACTCTGGGTTCTAGGAGGTCTTTCTATTCTTTTTTCTACAGTTGATATTGGTATTTGCTTACACCATAAATATGAAATCTGTTTAGTTCTCTACCATTTTGTTGCTAATCTATTCCGCTGAAGAAAGGAGATGGATTGCTAATCTATTCCGCTGAAGAAATGAGATGGATGATACGTTGTTCCATGCGGTTGAGGGAGATATGGGTTTTTTTTAATGTGCTTTAAAATAATTTTAAATGTGATTTTGTTGGTATGTATTTGAATATTTATTTATCTTGGTAACTTGGTATGTATTTGAATATTTCTTTATGTTGGTAACTTGGAATGTATTTGAATATTTCTTTATGTTATATATGAGAATATTTTTTTTATGTTGGTATGTAAGAAATTATTTGGTATGAGATATTTATGTTGATATGTATGAGATGTTTATGTTGGTACATCTGTCAGTGCTATAAAAAATAGTTTTATGCACAGATTGGGAAAAAAAAGAGGTAAGAAACTGTCTTTTTATTTTGACTTGTACATCATTGCTAGATATAATCTATCATTGCTTAACTTATTGTTGTTTCGCATACAGGATACAAATGCTTTATCAAGAGTTTAGAGCAATCCTGAGATATTCATACCAACTTGAGGATTATTTATGTCTTTGGCAAAGCAATTATTTGATGATAAGTGTTGACTATGGAAGACATTTCATTTTCTACCTTTGAACTTTATACAGTTGGTCTAAACAATTTACATTTCTAAGTGTTGACAATGGAAGTCTTTCAGTTTCCACTACTTTGACCTTTTTTTAATTACTTTTTATGCATTATCTAAAGTCAAAGTTTTGTATGTGACAAATGTAGGATCTTCTTATCCAAAGCATGATGTGACAAATTAGCTATATGAGATAGGTGATGGACACAGACAACTTATTCAAATATTAAAATAAGTTCTTAAATTGTACTCTAAATATTAATGGAAGAACTCGCCGTTTTTTCTTCCTTTCTACCAGTTCCTCCACATGTTAAGTTGAGGAGGAGCTGGTAGGGAGTTCGAATGGACAGATTTTCCTGTTTCATTAACTTGTGGCGAATATCTTTTCAAAAAGATTTTCTAACTTGTAAGGATTTTCACTGGTTCATTTAGTTTACTCAATTGTACGTTTTGCTATTTGGTTTATACCGACAAAACAAAAATTATTGGATATATTGTACTCTGGGTTCTAGGAGGTCTTTCTATTCTTTTTTCTACGATTCATATTGGTATTTGCTTACACCATAAATATGAAATTTGTTTAGTTCTCTACCATTTTGTTGCTAATCTATTCCGCTGAAGAATGGAGATGGATTGCTAATCTATTTCGCTGAAGAAAGGAGATGGATGATACATTATTCCATGCGGTTGAAGGAGCTGTGAGGTTTTTTTTAATGTGCTTTAAAATAATTTTAAATGTGATTTTGTTGGTATGTATTTGAATATTTATTTATGTTGGTAACTTGGTATATATGTATTTGAATATTTCTGTATGTTGGTAACTTGGAATGTACTTCCTCCGTTTCACAATACATGCACCATTTCTCATATGGGCACTATTCATCAACCAACTTTGACAATCTTTCTCTCAAAATTATGTAAGAATAAACATAGTCAACTCGGGGTCTTGTTAAATTCGTCTCAATTTGAGGATTTCAAATATCAACTTTTTATAATTTTTACCTATACACAATTAAAGATATTACTGTCGAAAAAAAAAGCATTGGAGTGCGTGAAAAAGCAAATGGTGCATGTATTGTGAAACGGAGGTAGTATTTGAATATTTCTTTATGTTATATATGAGAATATTTTTTTTTATGTTGGTATGTAAGAAATTATTTGGTATGAGATATTTATGTTGATATGTATGAGATGTTTATGTTGGTACATCTGTCAGTGCTATACAATAGTTTTATGCACATATTGGGAAAAAAAAAGAGTAAAGAAACTGTCTTTTTATTTTGACTAGTACATCTTTGTTAGATATAATCTGTCATTGCTTAACTTATTGTTGTTTCGCTTACAGGATAGAAAAGCTTTATCAAGAGTTTAAAGCAATCCTGAGATATTCATACCAACTTGAGGAATATTTATGTCTTTGGCAAAGCAATTATTTGATGATAAGTGTTGACTATAGAAGACATTTCATTTTCTACCTTTGAACTTTATGCAGTGGCTCTGTATAATTTTACATTTCTAAGTGTTGACAATGGAAGTCTTTTAGTTTCCACTACTTTGACCTTTTTTTATTACTTTTTAAGCATTATCTAAAGTCAAAATTTTGTATGTGACAATTATAGGATCTTCTTATCCAAAGCATGAAGTGACAAATTAGCTATATGAGATAGGTGATGGACACAGACAACTTATTCAAATATTAAAATAAGTTCTTAAATTGTACTCTAAATTTTAATGGAAGAACTCACCGTTTTTTCTTCCTTTCTACCAGTTCCTCCACATGTTAATTGGAGGAGGAGCTGGTAGGGAGTTCGAATGGACAGATTTTCCTGTTTCATTAACTTGTGGCGAATATCTTTTCAAAATGATTTTCAAACTTGTAAGGATTTTCACTGGTTTATTTAGTTTACTCAGTTGTACGTTTTGCTATTTGGTTTATACCGACAAAACAAAAATTATTGGATATATTGTACTCTGGGTTCTAGGAGGTCTTTCTATTCTTTTTTCTACAGTTGATATTGGTATTTGCTTACACCATAAATATGAAATCTGTTTAGTTCTCTACCATTTTGTTGCTAATCTATTCCGCTGAAGAAAGGAGATGGATTGCTAATCTATTCCGCTGAAGAAAGGAGATGGATGATACATTGTTCCATGCGGTTGAAGGAGATGTGGGGTTTTTTTAATGTGCTTTAAAATAATTTTAAATGTTATTTTGTTGGTATGTATTTGAATATTTATTTATGTTGGTAACTTGGTATATATGTATTTGAATATTTATGTATGTTGGTAACTTGGAATGTACTTCCTCCGTTTCACAGTACATGCACCATTTCTCATATGGGCACTATTCATCAACCAACTTTGATAATCTTTCTCTCAAAATTATGTAAGAATAAACATAGCCAAGTGGGGTCTTGTTAAATTCGTCTTAATGCGAGGATTTCAAATATCAACTTTTTATAATTTTTACCTATACACAATTAAAGATATTACGGTCGAAAAAAGAGCAATGGAGTGCGTGAAAAAGCAAATGGTGCATGTATTGTGAAACGGAGGTAGTATTTGAATATTTCTTTATGTTATATATGAGAATATTTTTTTTTATGTTGGTATGTAAGAAATTATTTGGTATGAGATATTTATGTTGATATGTATGAGATGTTTATGTTGGTACATCTGTCAGTGCTATACAATAGTTTTATGCACATATTGGGAAAAAAAAGAGTTAAGAAACTGTCTTTTTATTTTGACTAGTACATCTTTGTTAGATATAATTTGTCATTGCTTAACTTATTGTTGTTTAGCTTACAGGATAAAAAAGCTTTATCAAGAGTTCAAAGCAATCCTGAGATATTCATACCAACTTGAGGAATATTTATGTCTTTGGCAAAGCAATTATTTGATGATAAGTGTTGACTATGGAAGACATTTCATTTTCTACCTTGGTATGTATTTGAATATTTTTTTATGTTGGTAACTTGGAATGTATTTTAATATTTCTTTATGTTATATATGAGAATATTTTTTTTATGTTGGTATGTAAGAAATTATTTGGTATGAGATATTTATGTTGATATGTATGAGATGTTTATGTTGGTACATCTGTCAGTTCTATACAATAGTTTTATGCACAGATTGGGAAAAAAAAGAGGTAAGAAACATTCTTTTTATTTTGACTAGTACATCTTTGCTAGATATAATTTGTCATTGCTTAACTTATTGTTTTTCGCATACATGATACAAATGCTTTATCAAGAGTTTAGAGCAATCCTGAGATATTCATACCAACTTGAGGATTATTTATGTCTTTGGCAAAGCAATTATTTGATGATAAGTGTTGACTATGGAAGACATTTCATTTTCTACCTTTGAACTTTATACAGTTGGTCTAAACAATTTACATTTCTAAGTGTTGACAATCGAAGTCTTTTAGTTTCCACTACTTTGACCTTTTTTTAATTACTTTTTATGCATTATCTAAAGTCAAAGTTTGGTATGTGACAAATGTAGGATCTTCTTATCCAAAGCATGATGTGACAAATTAGCTATTTGAGATAGGTGATGGATACAGACAACTTATTGAAATATAAAAATAAGTTCTTAAATTGTACTCTAAATATTAATGGTAGAACTCGCCGTTTTTTCTTCCTTTCTACCAGTTCCTCCACATGTTAAGTGCAGGAGGAGCTGGTAGGGAGTTCGAATGGACATATTTTCCTGTTTCATTAACTTGTGGCGAATATCTTTTCAAAAAGATTTTCAGACTTGTAAGGATTTTCACAGGTTTATTTAGTTTACTCAGTTGTACGTTTTGCTATTTGGTTTATACCGACAAAACAAAAATTATTGGATATATTGTACTCTGGGTTCTAGGAGGCCTTTCTATTCTTTTTTCTACAGTTGATATTGGTATTTGCTTACACCATAAATATGAAATCTGTTTAGTTCTCTACCATTTTGTTGCTAATCTATTCCGCTGAAGAAAGGAGATGGATTGCTAATCTATTACACTGAAGAAAGGAGATGGATGATACGTTGTTCCATGCGGTTGAGGGAGATGTGGGTTTTTTTAATGTCCTTTAAAATAATTTTAAATGTGATTTTGTTGGTATGTATTTGAATATTTATTTATCTTGGTAACTTGGTATGTATTTGATTATTTCTTTATGTTGGTAACTTGGAATGTATATGAATATTTCTTTATGTTATATATGAGAATATTTTTTTTATGTTGGTATGTAAGAAATTATTTGGTATGAGATATTTATGTTGATATGTATGAGATGTTTATGTTGGTACATCTGTCAGTGCTATACAATAGTTTTATGCACATATTGGGAAAAAAAGTGGTAAGAAACTGTCTTTTTATTTTGACTAGTACATCTTTGCTAGATATAATTTGTCATTGCTAAACTTATTGTTGTTTCGCATACAGGATACAAATGCTTTATCAAGAGTTTAGAGCAATCCTGAGATATTCATACCAACTTGAAGATTATTTATGTCTTTGGCAAAGCAATTATTTGATGATAAGTGTTGACTATGGAAGACATTTCATTTTCTACCTTTGAACTTTATACAGTTGGTCTAAACAATTTACATTTCTAAGTGTTGACAATGGAAGTCTTTCAGTTTCCACTACTTTGACCTTTTTTTAATTACTTTTTATGCATTATCTAAAGTCAAAGTTTTGTATGTGACAAATGTAGGATCTTCTTATCCATAGCATGATGTGACAAATTAGCTATATGAGATAGGTCATGGACACAGACAACTTATTCAAATATTAAAATAAGTTCTTAAATTGTACTCTAAATATTAATGGAAGAACTCGCCGTTTTTTCTTCCTTTCTACCAGTTCCTCCACATGTTAAGTGGAGGAGGAGCTGGAAGGGAGTTCGAATGGACAGATTTTCCTGTTTCATTAACTTGTGGCGAATATCTTTTCAAAAAGATTTTCAGACTTGTAAGGATTTTCACAGGTTTATTTAGTTTACTCAGTTGTACGTTTTGCTATTTGGTTTATACCGACAAAACAAAAATTATTGGATATATTGTACTCTGGGTTCTAGGAGGTCTTTCTATTCTTTTTTCTACTGTTGATATTGGTATTTGCTTACACCATAAATATGAAATCTGTTTAGTTCTCTACCATTTTGTTGCTAATCTATTCCGCTGAAGAAAGGAGATGGATTGCTAATCTATTACGCTGAAGAAAGGAGATGCATGATACGTTGTTCCATGCGGTTGAGGGAGATGTGGGTTTATTTTAATGTGCTTTAAAATAATTTTAAATGTGATTTTGTTGGTATGTATTTGAATATTTATTTATCTTGGTAACTTGGTATGTATTTGATTATTTCTTTATGTTGGTAACTTGGAATATATTTGAATATTTCTTTATGTTATATATGAGAATATTTTTTTTATGTTGGTATGTAAGAAATTATTTGGTATGAGATATTTATGTTGATATGCATGAGATGTTTATGTTGGTACATCTGTCAGTGCTATACAATAGTTTTATGCACATATTGGGAAAAAAAAGAGGTAAGAAACTGTCTTTTTATTTTGACTAGTACATCTTTGCTAGATATAATTTGTCATTGCTTAACTTATTGTTGTTACGCATACAGGATACAATTGCTTTATCAAGAGTTTAGAGCAATCCTGAGATATTCATACCAACTTGAGGATTATTTATGTCTTTGGCAAAGCAATTATTTGATGATAAGTGTTGACAATGGAAGACATTTCATTTTCTACATTTGAACTTTATACAGTTGGTCTAAACAATTTACATTTCTAAGTGTTGACAATGGAAGTCTTTCAGTTTCCACTACTTTGACCTTTTATTAATTACTTTTTATGCATTATCTAAAGTCAAAGTTTTGTATGTGATAAATGTAGGATCTTCTTATCCAAAGCATGATGTGACAAATTAGCTATATGAGATAGGTGATGGACACAGACAACTTATTCAAATATTAAAATAAGTTCTTAAATTGTACTCTAAATATTAATGGAAGAACTCGCCGTTTTTTCTTCCTTTCTACCAGTTCCTCCACATGTTAAGTGGAGGAGGAGCTGGTAGAGAGTTCCAATGGACAGATTTTCCTGTTTCATTAACTTGTGGCGAATATCTTTTCAAAAAGATTTTCAGACTTGTAAGGATTTTCACTGGTTTATTTAGTTTACTCAGTTGTACGTTTTGCTATTTGGTTTATACCGACAAAACAAAAATTATTGGATATATTGTACTCTGGGTTCTATGAGGTCTTACTATTCTTTTTTCTACAGTTGATATTGGTATTTTCTTACACCATAAATATGAAATCTGTTTAGTTCTCTACCATTTTGTTGCTAATCTATTCCGCTGAAGAAAGGAGATGGATTGCTAATCTATTCCGCTGAAGAAAGGAGATGGATGATACATTGTTCCATGCGGTTGAAGGAGATGTGGGTTTTTTTTTAATGTGCTTTAAAATAATTTTAAATGTTATTTTGTTGGTATGTATTTGAATATTTATTTATGTTGGTAACTTGGTATATATGTATTTGAATATTTCTGTATGTTGGTAACTTGGAATGTACTTCCTCCGTTTCACAATACATGCACCGTTTCTCATATGGGCACTATTCATCAACCAACTTTGACAATCTTTCTCTCAAAATTATGTAAGAATAAACATAGTCAAGTGGGGTCTTGTTAAATTCGTCTCAATGCGAGGATTTCAAATATCAACTTTTTATAATTTTTAACTATACACAATTAAAGATATTACTGTCGAAAAAAGAGCATTGGAGTGCGTGAAAAAGCAAATGGTGCATGTATATAAGAATATATTTTTTTATGTTAGTATGTAAGAAATTATTTGGTATGAGATATTTATGTTGATATGTATGAGATGTTTATGTTGGTACATCTGTCAGTGCTATACAATAGTTTTATGCACATATTGGGAAAAGAAAGAGTTAAGAAACTGTCTTTTTATTTTGACTAGTACATCTTTGTTAGATATAATCTGCTATTGCTTAACTTATTGTTGTTTCGCTTACAGGATACAAAAGCTTTATCAAGAGTTTAAAGCAATCCTGAGATATTCATACCAACTTGAGGAATATTTATGTCTTTGGCAAAGCAATTATTTGATGATAAGTGTTGACTATGGAAGACATTTCATTTTCTACCTTTGAACTTTATGCAGTGGCTTTGTATAATTTTACATTTCTAAGTGTTGACAATGGAAGTCTTTTAGTTTCCACTACTTTGACCTTTTTTTATTACTTTTTAAGCATTATCTAAAGTCAAAATTTTGTATGCGACAATTGTATGATCTTCTTATCCAAAGCATGAAGTGACAAATTAGCTATATGAGATAGGTGATGGACACAGACAACTTATTCAAATATTAAAATAAGTTCTTAAATTGTACTCTAAATTTTAATGGAAGAACTCACCGTTTTATCTTCCTTTCTACCAGTTCCTCCACATGTAAAGTGGAGGAGGAGCTGGTAGGGAGTTCGAATGGACAGATTTTCCTGTCTCATTAACTTGTGGCGAATATCTTTTCAAAAAGATTTTCAGACTTTTAAGGATTTTCACTGGTTTATTAGTTTACTCAGTTATGCGTTTTGCTATTTGGTTTATACCGACAAAACAAAAATTATTGGATATATTGTATTCTGGGTTTTAGGAGGTCTTTCTATTCTTTTTTCTACCGTTAATATTGGTATTTGGTTACACCATAAATATGAAATATGTTTAGTTCTCCACCATTTTGTTGCTAATCTATTCCGCTGAAGAAAGGAGATGGATTGCTAATCTATTCCGCTGAAGAAAGGAGGATGATACGTTGTTCCATGCGGTTGAAGGAGATGTGGGGTTTTTTTTAATGTGGTTTAAAATATTTTTGATTGTGATTTTGTTGGTATGTATTTGAATATTTATTTATCTTGGTAACTTGGTATTTATTTGAATATTTCTTTATGTTGGTAACTTGGAAGTAGTATTTGAATATTTCTTTATGTTATATATGAGAATATTTTTTTTATGTTGGTATGTAAGAAATTATTTGGTATGAGATATTTATGTTGATATGTATGAGATGTTTATGTTGGTACATCTATCAGTGCTATACAATAGTTTTATGCACAGATTGGAAAAAAAGAGAGGTAAGAAATTGTCTTTTTATTTTGACTAGTACATCTTTGCTAGATATAATATGTCATTGCTAAACTTATTGTTGTTTCGCTTACAGGATACAAAAGCTTTATCAAGAGTTTAGAACAATCCTGAGATATTCATACCAACTTGAGGATTATTTATGTCTTTAGCAAAGCAATTATTTGATGATAAGTGTTGACTATGGAAGACATTTAATTTTCTACCTTTGAACTTTATGCAGTGGCTCTGTACAATTTACATTTCTAAGTGTTGACAATGGAAATCTTTCAGTTTCCACTACTTTGATCTTTTTTTATTACTTTTTAAGCATTATCTAAAGTCAAAGTTTTGTATGTGACAAATGTAGGATCTTCTTATCCAAAACATGATGTGATAAATTTGCTATATGAGATAAGTGATGGACACAGACAACTTATTCAAATATTAAAATAAGTTCCTGAATTGTACTCTAAATTTTAATTCGGTAGATCTGTTAAATAATACTATCATAGTTACATTTTTTTGCTTTGTGAGACATATCAAGAGCCAAAAACTACAATCCACATTACGTACTCGCCAAACACTTTTCAATCAAAGTTAATATTTTTTTGACATGATTGGTCAAAATATTAAAAGCTGCTCCAAAAGTTGTTATCAATCATCAGCAAAAAAATATTTTATAGGATACGACTTAGAAGAAGAAAAAAATTAGGGATACAACAGATAAAACGCTAAAATACAAGATCACCCCCATAGAAAAACCAAACATAAACATTTTAAGAAAGTTGCAAATAATGTATATTTTGAACATAGGCGGAACGGGTAGAGGTACAAATGAGGCGAATAGATGCGAGACGATTATATATGGGGCGTGTATCCACTAACTATAGCGAATACAATTTTCGACATCATCCATAATTGTCCCTTATCCACCAAAGTTGTAGATTTTTGCATTTCAATTTACGCGAATGGGTACGTTGAAAATCCACCAAATCCTACTCAGATTTCATTGTTATGTTGTATATAGTGGTTGGATATTTACAAAATCATCATCAATAACAACATGAACAAAGCTTTAGTGCCACTAGCAAATCAAGCATATAATTATTGAGAATGTTCCTTTAGGTTTCTAAATGTTTTAACTGATTTTTTTTTCTTCCTGTTCTTTAGCAGGGGTGCATCATACTTTGCATCCTAATCCTCTTCTTAATATCTGGTACAAATTAAAGTCTCTTAAAATTCCTCTCATGTCTTTATACCAAACATTTGAGAGGACTTCTCAGAAGGTTGAGGGATTAAGAGTTGCATTACAGCAGGATTAGGCTTAATCAGTGTTTGATGGGAAAAAATGTTGCTTTGATTGACACTGAGAAGCATATATTCCTTGATTTGGAGAAGTGGAGTAGAATTTATGAGCAGATATGGCAACAAATGGCTAGAGCTAATTAGATAACTCTTGAAGACTCCCACCCTAAATACTTTCATGCTTACACTAAAGTGAGGCAGAGCCAAAACACTATCAAAGTTTTACTAGATGATGGTGTAAGATGTCATATACATGGGTTAATTAAAGAAGCTAGAAGCTTTTATCGAGGATTGATTGGTAATGTTGCTTCTTCTTTGCCTGTGGTTGACAGAGACACTACAAAATTATTTTATGGAGTCGATCGCCTCAAAACGCCCTATGGTGTCACCTCAAAGACGACTCTGTAACTTCCGATAGGATAGGGTCCATTCTATGGAGTCGCCTGTGAAGCGACGCATAAACAGACCTTTTGCCTAGACATTAACTATTTCTATGTTTCCCTTGTGCCTAAGGTTGATAATGCTTGTTCTGTTAAAAACTTCAGGCCTATAGCATGCTGTAGTGTTCCTCACAAAATTATTTCTATTTTTTTTAGTAAATAAATGCAAGTTGTTTTGGATGGTTTGAATGGTGGCAGCCAATCTATTTTTTTAAAGGGTAGAGTCATTTTTTATATATTTTTTTTTTGAGTAATGAGCTTAGCAAGGGGTATAGGAAGAAGCATATTTTTCATAGGAGTATGATTAAGATTAATTTACAAAAGGCTTATGACTCAGTTGAATGACTTTTTATTAGATATCTTAGAATGGAATTGGGTTTCCCTCTCAATTTGTTGAATGTGATAGAGAATAATATTAGGATAGTATTTTCTCATTGTTTTAGGATATACATTGCATAGTTTCCTAACTATGTTAGGACTACGAAATTGTAAACCCTATATATTTTGATCAATAGAATCACTCCAGGTTTAAGGAATTTTCCATAATCTAACATGGTATCAAGAGCGTAGGTTGAGATCCAAAAACACAATTTTTTTTCGGACCTCACATCCACCACGCATACCACCAGATCTCCACCACTTTGCCGCCTTCTTTTAATTTAGTTCGATATTTTGTTCGGCACTTTACCCGCATCCCCTCACGCTTCCCACAACCAGGACTGGTGATGCCACCAAACAGTCGACTTCTCCCCCCGCCCCCCAGCGGTTTTCCACCCTGCCCAGGCGATGAGCAATATCAAGAATGAGATCCCTATCATTCTCGACCGTGAAAAATCACAATATTCTAATTGTCCTGAATTGTTTGATTTCCGTTGTCATGACTGTAACGTCTTGGACCACATCGATCCCCAAACTTCGTGAATGGATATTCCTGCTAAACTATGGAATCGCCTTGATTCCATTGTCAAAAAGTGGATCTATGGTACCATCTCTTCTGATCTCCTCCAGACTGTGCTATAGCGAGGAGCTACTGCGCAATAAACATGGAATCATATTCAAGACAATAAACACACATGCCTTGTGTATTTGGAAAACCAATTTAATATCATGCATCTGTCGAATTTTCCTGACATATCTTCTTATTGTCAACAACTAAAGCATCATAAAGATCAGTTGGCTAATGTTGATCAAACCGTTTCTGAATAAAAACTTGTTCTACGTATGGTTTCTGGACTTGTACACACATATTTTGATACCGTTGCATAATTGATTCAACAAACCGACCCATTACCTACGTTTGAAACGACCCGATCTCGATTGGTGTTAGAAGAATCGCGCCATGTTCAGGATGCCCCAAACACGGCCCAATCGAGGTCTATTTATAGGGAATGGAGATCCCTCTATGGACTTGGTAGTTTATGGGCTTGGACCCATTTATGACTTGAAAGTATTTTTACCTTTGCCATTTGACCATTTTATTTGGATTATTAATATGGACTGGCCTAAAAAGTTGACAACCCAAATTAAGTTTGTTTGATTTAATTAGGAGCTTTCCATAATCTAACAGAATGGGTTAGGCAGGGGAGAGGGAGGGGAGGTGGCAGGGGAGGGGTTGAATGGGATGAAGGAGGGAGGAGAGAGAAAGAATGGGTTAAACAACAAAAAAAAAGATAATATTGTTTAAAAAGAATATTGACCTCTTAAACCGGTCACTGGTTTACCTGGATCGCTACTGTAAAATACCCCTAAAAGTTGGGACTGAACAATAATAAATTGAAGTTGAGACTGTTTTTATCAGGGCGCCCATAGTTGGGACTGATTAAATCAATTTTTCCTTGTTCCTATTGAGGCTCGAAAAGGTTTGAGACAAGGTATTTCACCATATTTGTTTGTTCTTTTCATGGAGTATCTGATAAATGCTTATTGGGGTTACAACACATGTACAACAAGAATTTCAGGTTTCACCCAAGATTCATAAAGGTCAATATCACACATGTTTGCTTTGCTAATGACTTATTGCTATTTGGAATAGAGGACTTATTCTCTATTCCACAATTCCATGATGCTTTTCAGGCTTTTTTTTCTTCTATTTATAGGCTTTTTGTAGACAAGAGAATCCGGTGCTACCAGGATAGATAGCTTCCATTGCTCGGAAGACTTTGTGTTCTTAAGGCAACTAGTATACATTTGGAATATCATCAACATTAGACTTTGAACTCTGCTACTATCCTGGGAAAATATATATGAAGGGGAATGGCAGGCGTGACCCCAAAAGTAAGAGCTTCAGCATGGTTAGAGGATTCAGGGGGGTAAAGTTTCAGTGCATAGGACACTTGGAATTGGTTTGAGAGCAGGAAGAGGTTTGAAAGGCGTATGATGTTGGTAATGTTGAGGCATACGAGAGCGTTACCAGCTTTGAGGTCGAACAGAGATCCAACGAGAATCAACAGCAGTTGTGATGTTACTTGACTCAAGTTTTGCCACTACAAGATCTAGGCATGGAGCAGGTCTCTTGGGGCAAAGTTAAGAAAGTGGTTCTTAGCACCACATATTTGCGAACTTTGTGAACCCCCTCGTAGGTGAGGAAAAATTCAGATGAGTCGGTGTTGAAGGTCATGGTTATGGACAGAGGAACAGCTTTGGAAATGTTTATGTTGAGGCAAACCCGAGCAAACTGGGCTTGTCGTCATTTTCTGGGTGAATCTGTCGAGCTAGACCAATTGGCCTACTTTTTAGGTTAAGGTTGCTAGGTGAGACCAAGACCAGAATTCATTTGGGAGGAAAGAGATTTTGACCCATTGGTCAACTTGAGTTATGGAGCTAAAAAAGGGTTTAAAAAAAGGACGCCAACGCAGCAGAATAAAGTTCAGACCTTGGACAAATCAAGGTCTGCGATCCCAGACATGAGACTTGTCGAGGGGGTTAGAGAAACGAATTAAAAACCAACCATTGGCTAATTATCTGATGGATACTTCACCTTGGATAAATCCCCATTCGCGACGAAGACGATTTATGACAGAAGCAGTTGGAACTGGGTCACCCTAAATTTTGTCAAAGAGGTAGGTTGTTTTGAAGAGGTTAAGTTCAGCATCATACAGGGTGGGTGCTTGGACAGTCACGCTCGGGGTAGGAGAATTTGGAATGTCTGTGACAGTAGCACTTGCGTGCCCTGATTCTTGGGTAATGTAAGGTGCACTGTGACTGTCACTGCCCACTTATTGAACCACAATGGGACTGGGGAGATTGGTCTCACTAAAATGGTTATCCAGAGGGGAAGTTGGAGATTGATTGGGCCTATTAGAGTTAATGGAATTGGAATTAGGATTGCTAGTGGATCGGAGGACATTGACAAAGGATTGAGGGGGAAGATCGGACATGGATATTAGGAGTGTCAATAACAACTCACATGTCCACCTGCATCTGATCCGCATCCGATCTGTTCCGATCCGACATAATCTGGTTTCCCAACCGATCCATTCCGATCCGGAATCAACCCAGCCCAATTATACCCGAACATATCAGAACCTAGCCCAATCAGTTACCGACCCAAATATGTTTTGCTCATAACTTTAGTTCATATTCTTATACTTCCTCTATTTCTTTTTATTTGCAACCTTTGACTTTCACGCTTGCCGATGCATAACTTTAACCATTAATATCTTTAATTACCGATAACTAACAATTATAAAAAGTAGATATTTGGAAAATATGCATTGAGACAAATCTAACAAGATCCCACATGAGTATGTTTTTCCTTAAATATAAATCACCAAAGATAAACTAAGTGGAGTTTGTGAATAGTGTAAAAGTCAAACAGTTGCAAGTAAAAAGAAACAGAGGAAGTATATACTTTTGTATAAGATATTGAAAATTTGTTATTATTAAAATCTCCGGACATATTTGATAATATGATTGTAGTAAATATTAGCCAATTTTATTAAGTTGTTCATTTATGTATTTCTTGCGTTGTCGCGCACATAGATATGCGTGTGCCCAACCCGAACTACGATCGACATCGATAATGACTGGAACCTAATCGACTCAAACATATATATAATGGACCATTTCAACTCTACCTGTACCCGACTTGAGCCGACCCAAGTCCATCCCAACACGATCTGGGCCGACCCAAGTCCATCCAAATACAACGTGATCCGCACAAACCCATTTGGAACCCGACTTATGTCTACCCAAAATCGATTTGAGCCGAGCAGAAATGGTCTGACCCATACCCAACCTGCACCCAAGGATACGTTGGTCGGGCTTTATCCGACCTAAGTGGGTCCGACCCAACCACACTCGATCTGAGAAAAGGTTTGATTCGGTACGATCTGACTCAAACACATCTGACCCAACTTGGGCCAACCCAGACCCACCCGATAACCCAGATTGACACCCCTAGTCTTTATCATGCCTCCTTCTCCTATGCAGTTATGTTGCATTTCTTCTCTTTTCAAAAGATTTATTGCTCACAATAAAGGTAGTTATACATTATTAAAAAAAGGTAATCATATTTGCCAAAAGAAAAAAGATATTTGTTAGTCTATCTTTATTATATAAGCCAATGGGGAGTTATGGTGTCCCGTAAATTTTTTTTTCTACCTTCATTATAAAAAAAATGCTTATTTTAAAATATTCAGTTCCTTCTTGATCTACAATGATGTGTAATAAGAAAAGTTATGCTTGCTTAACTTATAGTAAGATGTAATGTATGCATAAAAACCTTTTCTAAAAAATATGTTTAAAAAGAGAAATTTTCGATTGAAAATTAAACTATTATAAGTAGAGCAATTGCAAACAATTATAAAGCAAGAACTTACAAATTTTCTTTCTACCTAAACTTACAATTGCAATTACAATTTCAAAGAACATACATTAACAATACATAAACATACCAAGAAAAATAAGAAGATAGTCTCATCTTTTTATTTTTTGGATTTTATAATTGTCATATGTGTCAATTAGTATAAACATTTCATATAAAAACATTTTGTTAGTCTATTGCCCTTAAGGGAAGCCGGTAAGCAAAAATATTTCTTAGAAAAACGCTTTGTTGGATTAATTTTACAATTTGGATATTGCATTTATTTCTCATATACATTTTTCTCTCATTCATTCATTTAGTGCCTAAGGCTTGGGAGCAACCCCTTATCTAGTTTTTATTAGGGCGTACTAAATACCGCCCGTATTTACTGAAAAATCGCCCGTATTATTTCTTAAATACTCCTACATTACCCCCTACAAACCCCATACCCCCACCACTCTCACTCTCACACTCTCTCATTCTCACTCCTCACTCCTCACTCCTCACTCCTCACTCATCACTCACAGTTCCACCACTGCAACCACCACCACCACTGCAACCACCACCCCCACTGCAACCACCACTACCACCACCACAACACATCTCCGGCGCCCAAAAAAAACGGAACACCGACAAAGCACCGGCGCGAAGCACACCACCGCGAGATCCAGATCCGCGTGACAAAAGTCGACCACCACCACCACAACTTGCCGGAAAAAGCATGGGCCCAAGGAAGAAGGCAAAGGAAGTGGGAGAATCATCAAATCAGGTTAGTTTTGTTGTTTTATGTGGTTAAAACCGAACCCTAAGCCGGAAGTGAGCAATAGAAAATGCGAATATGTCGCCGGAAAACATGGTGAAAATTTTTTTTTTTTTTCGAAAAAGCGGGGCAACGGACGAAATTCCGTTACCCACGCACAGGTGGTAACGGACATCTTTACCGTTACCACCGCAGAGGTAACGGATCAGATCTACGTTACCTCTGCGGTGGTAACGGTAAAGATGTCCGTTACCACTGTGCGGTGGTAACGGAATTTCTGTCCGTTGCCCCGCAGATTTCGAAAAAAAAAAAATTTTCATTGCTGTTCGTATTTTCCGGCGAGGGAGGGGGGAACTTTGGGTTTTTTTTCCTTTTTTTTTAATTTATGTTTATGTTTTATTAATTTCTGTTTTTTAATAATTATATTTTTATGTTTATTTTAAATAATTTATGTTTGTTCGTAATTTATGTATTAATAATTTCTGTTTGAATTAAAAATAATAATTTGTGTTTATTTGGGCTTTTATAATTTATGTCAATAGTTATTTGAATATATTAATTTAATTGGAATAGTTAATATGTTAATTTGTGTGATAATATTGTAATTAGGTTTTATTATTATTATGTTAATGCATGTTAGTAACATGGTAGTATTATTTAATTTATTTGATTTAATTTATTTAATTGTTTAATAGCATGTGATAATAGTATTATTTAATTTTAATAGTTATTATATAATAAGTTAATAAATTGATTTGAGCATGTTATTATATTATTAAAATATTTCAATGATATTAGCATGTTATTATTTTATATTAGTAGCATATTACGATTATTTATTGTAATGATATTAGCATGTTAATTTGTTTTTATTAGCATGTTAATATTAGTTGTGTAGGGTATTTGTTTTTATTAGCATGTTAATATTAGTTGTGTAGGGTATTTGTTTTTATTAGCATGTTTACTAATGATATTAGCAAGTTAATATGATTTATTGTTGTAATTTTAGTTAATTAATTATTAGAAAGTGAATAGTTATATAATAATGCCCTAATTTACTTACTTTGCGCATGTTAATATATTTTAATAATATTATGTTAACACCATCACCAATGTTAATGCATCTTAGTATTAGTTTTCCTTATAATTTTAGTTAAGTAATTATTAGAGTGTCAATGGTTATAGATTAGTAGTAATTACAATATAATAACGTAGACATTAAATAAATAATAAATAATTAACATAATGTATTATTAGGGTCTTGATGGTCCTGAGGGATCGACGCCACGACACACTAGATCTCGTGGTGTTGATGCATCTAGTAGGAGGGCGAGGACTGATGCTCAGGCTAGCCAGATGCCTATTCCTGAGGACGCGCCTGATGGTGCTGGATGGGATACTGGGGACGAGCAGGAGTTAGATCATGCTATGAGAGATGACGATGGAGCTGATGTGGGTGAAGCCGCCTCCCATGTGCCCGTGTGAGGAAGGGTAGTAGAGGGAGGTTTGTTTCGGGGTCGAGTTCGGATCTAGTAGGCTGTCGAGCAGGGCTAGAGCTGCAAGGGATACTTCGTGGTTAGTTACCGAGGCGATGCCTGGGGGCCCACTTGACGGTACCCTGATTCCTAGTTGGCGGGGCCACGTCGGCTCCCGTATATACCACGATACGACTGCTAGGGATGTTATGCTGTGCCATAACCGCTCCAATGCATTTGATCCGTTGCTGACTTGGGATTTCCCGCAGCAGACGTTGCAGCGCTTGGATAGATCTTGTATTGCCCAGCTACCAGGGATTATGTTTGGGCACCTTGACTTTCCATTGCTTACAGCGTTTGTAGAGCGTTGGCAGCCTGACACGAACACGTTTCACATGCCTTTTGGAGAGATGACGATCATGTTACATGACGTTTGGCAGATCCTACGTGTTCCTATTGAGGGTCGGACTGTTAGTGCTGTTTTGCCGACTTCTGATCAATATGTACGGTTTGAGGAGCTCCTCGGCTTGACTCGTGAGGAGTTATTATGTGAGGAGGCACGGGTCTGGAGGAACGGTGGCGTTACCGTTCAGAAGATTTTCGATCGGTGCATGGATCAGGGTCGTCCGGCTGACGTGCAGGTTCGCGCATGGTTCCTCCTGACACTTGGGTGTACCCTCTTCACTAATAAGAGTGGTTCCCGCCTCATGCCCCAGAACATAACTGAGCTGGATGACCTTGATTCAGTTCATACTTACTCATGGGGCTCAGCTGCTTTGGTGTACCTATATCGTCAGCTAGGGGTTGCGTCTAGAGCGGATAGAAAACAGGTTGCCGGGTGTCTGACGCTCCTCCAGTGCTGGATATACGAGTACTTCCCGTGTTTCCGACCACAGCGAGAGGGGCTGGCCTTCAGTGATCATGATCCTCGGGCACGGAAGTGGGATTATCACATTGTCGGCAAGGATTTCGTCCGACTGGAGTCCATTCGTAGACGCTTGGAAAACCTTCAGGTTTCAGAGGTACGAATATTTAATGCATTATTAAAATATATATTATTATGTTCTCATATATTACTACTACGTTAGTAACATGAAATTATTACATTTATCCGTTTTCAGGTCGACTGGACGCCATATGGGGATGACCAAGCTGCCATGATTCCGAGGACGTTGTATGTCGGTTTCATACGTTATCGAGGTATCATTGAGCCGTACAACCCAGATCGTGTACTTTGCGACGATTAGGTTTTGTTCGAGTCATTCCTACCCCTCCTATTCAGCTCCGATTTCGCGTACGGGCACCGAGCAACCCGAAGAGGTATGAGGTTCGGTTATCGGTCTCGGTAGGCGAGTCCGCATGGCGGCGGTTCACGCCATATCTTTGGGGGTCTCAACGTATCACGGTTGAGACGGGTTACTCGTCGCGGAGAGTGTTCGAGGGAGTACATGGATTGGTTTTGTACATATTCCCATCCTACCCTCATTCTTTGCGAGATAGGACGCATATTCCGCCCCGGCCCAACACTACAAACACCCACTATGTACGCAATATAATCATTTATTTGTTTACTATTTTATATGTTATATTATTGATACATAACATAACATAACTAACTGACTTTTTGCAGTGGATGGCCCGACATTTTGACGCCACGAGAGCGTTGACGGAGGATCGGCACAATGACCGGCGACCCAACACTTCTTTCGCATATGAGATGTTGGCCGAGCCTCGCTCGGGATTGGGATGCTTTGCATTGCGTCTAGATCGGGCACGGGACGCCGCCGAGGACGAGCATCATCATGACATGTAGTCATTGCATATCAGTGTTCTCATTCCATTAGTTATGTACGGGTGTATTATGTAGTTACATTTTGTGATGATATTACTGTGTTAGGTATATATGACTTTGGTTTTATGATGATATTTATTATTTCAATTTGAATCATTGCAACCTATTGTTTCAATTTGAATCATTGCAACATATTATTTCAATTTGAATCATTGCAACTTATTATGATCCAACATTATAAATTAATATCATATCAAATACTACTTATTCGGCTCAAATTCAATTATCAAATAGTACTAATAATTACAAATGCATTTATCAAATACATTACATAAAATATTACAATGAATAGATCGCACTATGTACTATATACTAAGAAGAGAGTAACTCATCCCATAAAGCGCGTCGCACACCATACAACAGATCCCAACCATCAACACTATCTTCATGCATGTTATGCCACAAGTTATGAATAGGTGGTACCGGTGATCCGGGAAGTAACTCCAGTCTAATATAATGCTGAAAGGTACCAAGATAACTTTTCCGGTGCTTCCACAGAGGCAACGGATTTTTTGTCCGTTGGTTCTGTGGAAGCAACGGGTTTTGCATCCGGTTCTTCCACTGGGGTAACGGATTTTCGATCCGTTACCCTGCTCCGGTTGCCAAAAAAAATTTTCCGGCAACTTCAAAAAAAAAAAATTTCAACTTACCACATTTCGTTCCGGCGGCGTTGACGGTCCTTCATCGGACATTTTCGGTACTCCTCACTTGCTTCGGTGGTGCTCCGGTGGTGCTCCGGTGGTGGTGCTCCGGTGGTGGGTGGTGGTCGGCCGGCGGTGGTGTTCGGAAGGTGGTGGTGGTGTTAGTGCTTGATGGTAGAGAGAGAGAGAGAGAGCTTAAGTTTGGTGAGAGTGGAGAGGGTAAAGTGAGGTGAAAGGGGGAGGGGCATGGGGGGTATATAATGAAAAAAATACGGACGATTTCAAGTAAATACGGACGGTAAATAGCGATTCGGTTTTTATTCTAGAATCTTTAGCTCTTTTTTTACGGTCTAAATCTTTATCTCATGGTGTCATTTTTTTGGTTTGGATACTTGGATATAGGCATAATTAATTCTAATGTAAGCTTTAACTGACATGTTAATTTTTTTTCCAATCTAGTATAAGAACACTAATAAACTAATATAATGCACAATGCACCTTAAAATTGTACAATGGCAGCTACATACAAAAGTGTCGATCCACTATTGTTTTAGTATTATACTACTATAATCTTTCGGAAAAACTTACCCTATTTTTCACGTTTATCAAAGTTAACCTTTAAGCACTAATATTGCAAAAATACAAAGTTTAACAATATTTGTGAAATTGGGGGAGTATTTATATTATGTTTTTAGGAAGAATTTTTTTCAGTTAAATCTCTTTTTCTTTTATATATAGAGTAGCTTTTTAATATTAAGATAGCAAAAGGCAAACCCAGCATCATGTCGTTAACCGAATCTATAACCATATGGAGTATATTATATCAAACACAAAGTCTTATAAAAGACCGTTTCACATTAGTGTTAACATGAGACCAATGATGTCATGCTGACGTCACGCAGACATCACGCGGGTGCATCATACCAACAGTGGTATTAGTTAAGCGCTTGAACCTATTAGTTATGCTAATCTTAAATTGCTTCTGGATGAATTAGTTAAGCAGTGAAGCATATTAGTTAAGCGTTGAATTATATTAGTTAAGCGCTTTGACCTATTAGTTATGCTAGTAAAACCATCTCATTTCCCCCTCAATTTATATTTTCTCTCTCCTCTGCCAACTCTAATTTCTATCTCCTATGTGTTATGGCCCTCTCTTCTACCAACTTACGTTTCTCTCTCCTCTACACTGCCATTTCCCTCTCCTCCACCCAACTTCCATTTCTTTATGAAGCTACATCTCTTTCTTTTTCTTTCTTTTCTTTTTTAAACATATGAAACTTTCAACTATATAACGTCCTTTTCCGCGACTTCTTCAATCTTGATGATGAGATTTTCTCAATGCTCTTTGTTTCCCTCCAATGGGTCTAAACTCTAATAAATCTCTTATTATGAGTTACAACCAGGGACGTCTCAGACAATTTAGAGGCCATGTGCCATGCATTAAACATGGGCCCTATAGGGATATGAAAAGGATCTCTAATCCCGTATTATTAATAACTAATTTAATTTTTTTTTTATTAAAAATGGTTGAAACATGAATTAACTTTCTTAAATGCTTCAATGTTATTTTCATTTTTAGCAAGGAGATAGCTTAGATTTAAAAATATATATAGTAAAGATATACCAAGGATAAAGCTAGAATAAGCTATGAAATATGAAAAAAAAAGTATATAGATTAGCGGTAAAAATTTTGGATTAACATATGTATTTTCCATCTAAACTCAAAGATCCTAAAAAGTAAGAAAAATAAAGTAAGAACCTAAAAATATTTTCCATCTGCTCATGTGTCTGAGACCCTGCTCATGTAACAACTTTTAGGTAGAAAGTTACATTTTTTTTCAGGTCAGTAGTTATGGTTTTCTGGTGATTAGTTATCGTTTCCAGGTAAATAGTTAAGCAACTGGGTAAATAGTTATATTTGTAAGGTTAATAGTTATGGTTTTTAGTTATTAGTAATTGTTTATTTATAGCTTATTAGTCATAGCTTTCATGTTATTAGTTATAGTTATGATTCCGGATAAATTGTTATATTTGTAAGGTTAATATTATGGATTTTAGTTATTAGTAATTGTTTACACGTTATTAGTTATAGTTTTCATATTATTAGTTATAGTTATGGTTCTGGACAAATGGCAATATTTGTAAGGTTAACAGTTATGGTTTTTAGTTATTAGTAAAATGCGTTATAATCTGGTTTCTATGATATGACTAATATACTTCAACGCTTAACTAATATAATTCAACGCTTAACTAATATACTTTGCCGCTTAACTAATTCATCCAGAAGCAATTTAAGATTAGCATAACTAATATGTCCAACCGCTTAACTAATTCCGCTGCTGGTTTGATGCACGCGCGTATGTCAGCATGACAACATTGGTCTCACGTTAGCACTAACGTGAGACCGTCTCTTCAAAAACGGACTCTATATCAAATGATCTCGTATTTTTGTTTATCCCGTAGTGTGACATTAGTGATAAATTTTGTTACTATTTTTCTACTAATTACATTCTTGTGAAGTTGTTTAACATTAAATAATTTCATTAGAGTGTAAATTTAAACAAAATTAACATGGTCGTTCGAATTGATTTCATGTGATTTTTTGATTGTTAGATACGATTTGTGTGGCTTTCTTGTATAATTTTATGCCTTAATGAATGTAGTCAACCTCAGATAGTATGAAAATCATCATCAAATACCATCATTAATGTCACACTGTAGAAAAAATAATAATACAGGGGAATCTCACCTCCCGTAAATTTCGACAGTGATGTGTGCCTGCAGTTTTAGTACTTCATTACTCCTCCCTCTCTCTAGACCTTAGTGTATAGTGTAGTACCTTTTTTCCATTTCCATCTCTCTCATCTACTGCACAACTTTGGGATGGGAGATTTGGTGCAAACACGCTTGAGAGAAATTGCACGCTATCCTCTACTAAGAGAATTAGAATCTTATGAAGTCACTATATTGAATAGGCGTTCGCTTGTGCCAAAACGTATGGCGTATGATCCATGAATCACAAAATATTTCATGAGATGGTGGGTTAACTTTTCGAATGACCTCATTAAGAAAAAGAATTATGTGTCAGTTAGGCATAACTTTTTGTTCAAAATGGATCAATTTTACTTACATAGAAGTGATTCATTTAACGTTAAAAATCACCCTTTGTTTAAAAGTAACCCTTCTTAACCTAATAAAGTAACTCATTTGGAGTTAAAAGTGACATATTTATCATACACCTCGTGCACACAATACTAGTTGTCTATGAATTGTCGAAGGACGGAGATAAAAATAACCCTACTGGAATTTTGTCTATAAAAACTTTGTTAGCAGAGTAAGGCTATTTGGATAAATTTTGATAAAATATGGTGCATAATCCATGAATTTATTGGATTGGAATATTCTGGTAGAATTTGTCTCCAGCAAAACCTTCTTGGAAGAGTAAGGCTATTTGGATAAATTATAGTTAAACTTAATTTCATTGTATATAAACTGAATATCTTTTATTTATCCCGTCAACACTTGTTCAATTAGTTTTTAGAATTTGAAGTGTTGATTACGCGGTTTTAGTGTTTTACTAGCTTAATTAGTTACTCTTGTGATACCTTAGGTCATTGCATACAATTTGAGGTTTAATGTTTATTTAGACTAAGTGAAGCTTATTTTTTCAAAATTATTTGGGATATAAATTAGTTGCACATAATTTGAGATTCTAATTTTATAATGAAGTATCATCTTTTTTTTCTGAATCACAATATGACAAAATATTCTTGTTAACCAAAAATTCGTAAATTAGATCAATTTACTATATATAGTACTATTCCCATGGTAAGATGAAGGGCCCTGTCAGACCGGAACCTCTCGCAGGTTAACCCAATATGGGTTTATGGGCAGACACTTTGATATTGGGGGGAATGGTAAGGGGAAACCCTCTCCCAAAGTGCCCCTAGTGGGAATCGAACCCCCAACTTTAAGGTTGGAAGGTTCTTTCCTTACCACTAGGCCAAGCTTAGCTTGGTTCCTTATTAGTAGTACATGCGTTCCCTGAAAAATGACTCATTCATTAGTAAATTCTTGTAATCCCCCGTAATTTTATGAATTTTATAAATGCATTTTAATGATAAAATTATTTATTTCTTAAAAGGTTGATTATTTGAAAGTCAAAGGAATTATTTGATGATTTTAGAAAGTCAAACATTTTATTTAGTCATACTTTGAAAATTATTTAAATGGCTTAAAACACCTTTTGGTTTAGTAAAAAGAATTTTAGATTGGGTTAGAGGAACCGAACTATGCAAATTACCCAACCATTAAATATTATTTAAGCCCAAACACAAGTTCCTAAGCCCAAAAAGGGTTAACTATATAAACCCCAAAAATTTCCCACACTTTATTTTCTCTCTATTCCTTCTCCCAATTTTCGACCCCCTCTCTCTCTTCTTTTTCTTTCTCTTTTCTTCTCTTTCCCTCCTGGTTTTCCTCCTCCTCCGGTGTCCTCCGTCGCCGGCAGCTCGTCGGCAACCGCCGACCACCGCAGTGTCGACGCGCCCTTTCCCCCTTGCCACCGGTTTTCTCCCTCCTCTTCTTTGGTTATTTTCTTCCTCCTCTAGTTTTATTTAATGCAAAGTTTATTTTTTTTTAAGGATGGATTTAATGTTTTCATGTTTAAATTTATATTTTGATGATTTAAATATAATTTTAGATTATGTGAATTATATAGTGAAGTGATTAAAATTTCAGATTTAATAGTTATATTTAAACTAGGGTTTTGAGTATCAAAGTATGGATTTTTAGGGTTTTATTAGTTGAAAAATCATAGTAGTATATTATAGTTTATGAAATTAAGTACTCTTATGAGTTTTATTATGTTTAAGTATATTTGAAAAGGGTTTTAATACATTATATATTGCTGGAATTTTTATTAGTATGCTTATGAAGGAGTTTTATGATCAAAGTATGAGTTTTAAGGGTTTTTAATGACTAGTATAGTAGTACTATACTAGGGAGTATTAATAATTGAAGTTTTAATAATGGGAAAGGTTTTTAAACACTTTTAAAGAGGGTTTAAAGTATTTTAATATTGCTGGAAATTTATAGAGTATTGATTTGTGGTTATGTTGATTATTGTTAGGCGGAGAATTCTCTTTAGGCGACTATTAAGCTTGTTAAAGTGGCCTCGAACTTTGTCTACACAAGGTACGTACGTACCTATGTGTGGGTTGGATTAGTATCATGTCCTAAGGATGAGATTTACGTAGTAACATGTATAGGGAACTATTTATAGTTCATATGTGGTTTATATTCAAATTGAATTTGCATGTTTTATGCTGTTGTGTGGAGCATGTTGGTTATGATGATGATATTATGTTTGTATGGAATATTGATGCAAGCATATGGGATTGAGAACTTTATTTTATTAATTCACATGAGGGATTAATATTTATATTGGTATTGGATCATTGATTTGGATCATGTTGTTCCCTTTGGATTATTTAATTACTTTATGAGGACCGAGGGCCTTATTTGGTAAGTTGGTTATTCACCTATGAAAGGTTGGTTGGTTGTTGATTTGGTCAACAAATAAATAAGGGTTATGGATTTAATATTGGAATTATTCTTGGATTGTTAAGTTGATGATCACCTTATCTAATCTTAAAATAAAAATGGAAGTTTATGTATCTTTGATGACTATATTATTTGTCCTACTTGTGAGTCATAACAATTAAAGTGGAAAGTGAATAGCAATAGCTTTAGACTTGTGTACGTCTGAAGTGTTGGACTAGTATGAGTTGGAGTACATGGTGGTAGACCATGGCTTTTCTTGGGACCGGATTGATCACCGTGTCCTATTTTTACTTAAAAGGTTCCTCGATATCGTAGGTCAGGGGAGTACGGAGTCGCGCCCGTACTTCATCTTCTAAATTGAAGACTGGTTTGGTTTGGACAACTCTTTCCATTGCCTATTCCATCTAAATTAATTAATTTATTAGTTGGGGAGTTTAGTTCTGTAAAGTAGTCTGCTATGTTATTATATTATTATTTATCACCGCTTAATGTTTATTAGTATCATGTTAGGTTTTATATTGATTTACTTTGTAGTACCGAACTTTGCCGATTTCGTGCTTTGTGTGTATGTGTTGATCATGGTCGTGCCTTATTGATCATGTGATGACACATTTGGTGAGCAAGTCTCTCGGGATCAATCGAGCATCGTCGATTACGAGGTGTGAAGATGATGCATCATGGGTTCGGGAAGTTTGAGAGCTTGTGTTCACTTTACACTTTATAGTTGACTTTTACATTTGAGGTTGACTTTTGACTTTATGTTGGCTTGACTTTTGGTGTTGACTTTTGGTTAACTAAGTTTATTTTCAAAGTTAATTATCATTATTTCCGCTGCAAAATTCTGAATAAGCCGATACGTTATCACACCGGTCGATAATGCTTTGATAATTCTCTAAGTTTTATATTGAAAAGGTATTTCAAAATTAGAGAATTATCGAGGGTGTTACAAAGTGGTATCTTGGAGCTTTAGGTTTTGTTGGCCTTTCGTGCCAACCTTAAATTTTTAGGCACCTAGATACTTAAAATGAATTTCATAGAAATCGAGCTCCTACTTATTCTTTGTGTTCAAATCACTTTTGAAACATTTTTCAAGATTTCAAGATTTTAAATATTTTATTCTATTTTGGTTCTAATTATTTTTTTTAGGGTCCGAAAATTCTCTTTATTTTTATTTTTCGGTTCTTTATTTCGAAAATTATATATATATTAATTATTAGTTATTTATTTTAATACTTCTAGTTTATTTTATTTACTTTATTGTTTTGTAAGAGATGGGTAGTATAGGAATGCACATATAGGATAGAAATATTATATATATGCATTAAATAGTTAGTTCAAGATGTTATATTCTTTCTTCCCTGTTTGATTGTTTTATGTTATTCCTATGCATTGAATTATGGTTATTCTTGCCTATTGTTTATTGTTGGGAACATACGCTAAGTGAGAGTACCAAGCTTATAGATGTCGTATTTATCTGTTATAGTATCTCTAGTCATGTCTGATAGAAAAGCTACTAGAGTAGGAAGCTACTACAATCCGATTGTGTTGAGTGATGATGAGAATGATGGAGGATCCGAGTCTGACCGTGATAACTACACTAGAGTAGAATTGGAGATGCGCCGTATTTTGAAGGTTAGCGAGTCCAAATAGTGATGATGAGGTCATTCGGGAGTTTGATCGTCTTTGGGAGTCAAACTCGGAAGGATATCTACTATGCTTGTGATGAGGAGTGTTTTTGGTGAGCCGAGATTTTCTGTAGCAAATGAGTATGAGGATGAGGATGAGGATGAGGATGATGAAGACTTGGAGGATGAGACCGATGATGTATCTCCTTAGATTATGTATTTATGCTTTGAGAATAAATGTTGGATAAGTAGTCAAGCAATGGTTTAAATTTATTTCTTTAGTACCTTTATTTTGTTAAGGAAAAGTATAGTTGTTATGGATAGGGAAAAAAGTGTTAGTATCATCATTTTGAGGAATAAAAGTAAATATTTAGTTACCCAAGTGAGCAAGAAATTTATTTTGGCACGTGAATGGGAATATTTATTTTATTGTTGTGATTGAATTTTATCCTCACACGTGTTTATTATTGATGTGAATACTATTCATGAATGATTATACGATTAATGATGATTTATACTGTGGCATTATTATAACTTCATGAGAATTGTATGTTGATGCGATCTTTATGGTCAAATCAAGTGTTGCCTTCGTAGAGAATGGCATGTAAGTTGTGCACCAAAACCTAAAGTAGAGTTACGTTAAAACTTCAGGTCGCGCAATAGAATGGCTAACAACGATAATGCCTTAGCTTCTACTATTCGCCTATTGGCGGAGAATTTAACTCGCGAAAGAGCTGAGCGTCCCGATCCTGCTGGGGACATGTTTGAAAGATTAGCTAAAATTAAACCGCCATACTTTAAGGGGAAAGCCGACCCTACCTTCTTAGAGAGTTGGATTAGGGAATTTGAAAAGATTTTCGGGGCTGTGAATTGTCCTGAGGGTATGAAAGTAGGTCAAGTTTATTGTATCTGAAAGATGAGGCTGACTTATGGTGGAAAGAGAATGGGGCTAGACTTAGTGTTGTTGAAGGGTTTAATTGGGATTCCTTTATTTCTGCTTTAAGAGGAAAAATTTACCCTGCTTTTATGAGGAAACAGAAGGCTCAGGAGTTCATAGACCTTAGGATAGGGAGCATGACTATTTCTGAGTATTATAGTAAGTTCATAGCATTGTCGAGGTTTGTACCTGGGGTAGTAGCCACTAAAGAGCTAAAGGCTCAAAGGTTTAAGCAAGGTTTAACTGAGGCAATTCAACTGTGGTTAGGTGGTGAGACTTTTGCATCCCATGATGTTGTGTATAGAAGAGCCGCCCATATTTCTAGTCTTCAGTCAAGGTGTGACAAGAAGAATGCTGAACTGGCTGAGAAGAGAAAGGATTTCAATGCTGGAGGAAATTAGGGGAATTTTGAGAAGAACATAAATGGGAATGGGAATTTCCAAGGGAGAAATGGTCAGGGCTATAACAATAAGGGCCAGTGCGAAAGGGTTTACCACTGTAAGAAGTGCAGCAAGAACCACCCTGGTAGAGACTGTGAGGGAGACCTAGTAACCTATAACTACTGCCACAAGAAGGGCCATAGGGAGTATGAGTGCTTCACCAAGCAGAAGAAAGAGCAAAATGGTAATGGGAGTGGTAATCAGGGGAAGCCTGGGTTCAATCAGTCAGGAAATCAAGGTTCGAAACCTATAGGGTCACAGAACAACCAAGGAAGCTACAATAAGCCTGCTAGTGACAGCAACAACAACCAGAATAAGGCTCCTGGTAAAATGTTCGTGATGAGTCGCAATGAAGCTGAACGATCTGCCGACGTAGTTTCTGGTACTTTCTCTATTAACTCCGTTCTTGTTAAAGCGTTGTTTGATTCTGGGGCGACTTATTTGTTTATTTCGTCGTTCGTTGTTAAAAGTCTGGGGTTGGTAGGTTTTAAGGTAATTGACCCGCCTTTTAGTATACCTACTGGAGAAGTCATAAGGTGCACCAAGTTGTTTAAAGATTTGCCTTTGAAGATAGGAGACTGTGTATTTCCCTCTAATTTGATAGAGTTCAATCAAGGAGACCTAGATGTTGTTCTTGGGATGAATTGGTTAGGATCTATAAGGCCAAAATAGACTGTAAAGTAGTGTTGAGAAGCCCTTTGGGGAAGTTGACTTCGTATCGACGTTTTGGGAAGCCTAAGAGCTTTGGGGTCATTTATGCAATGCAAGTGAAGAAGTTGATGAAGAAGGGACGTGAGTTGTTTTCTGTAGTGTGCAAGATTTAGGTAAAGAGGTTGGATTGAAGATTGAGGATGTACCAATTGTGAACGAGTTTATGGATGTGTTTCCGAGCGAGATTTCTAGTATGCCGCCTGCAAGAGCCGTTGAGTTCACCATAGACTTAGTTCCTGGCACTGCACCTATTTCTAAAGCACCTTATAGAATGGCAACTCCGGAGATGAGTGAGATGGAGACGCAGTTGCAAGAGCTGTTGGATAAGAGTTATATTAGGCCTAGTGCGTCACCTTGGGGAGCTCCTCGTGTTGTTTGTGAAGAAGAAAGAAGGGAGTATGAGATTGTGCATTGACTATAGGGAGTTAAACAATGTGACTATTAAGAACAAGTATCCTTTGCCTAGGATAGATGACATGTTTGATCAGTTGAAGGAGCGAGTATGTTTTCAAAGATTGATTTGCGTTCGGAGTATCACCAGTTGAGGGTAGCTGATAAGGTTATACCTAAGACTGTGTTTAGGACGCGTTATGGTCATTATGAGTTTACTATGATGCCGTTTGGACTCACCAATGCTCCGGCGATATTTATGGATTTGATGAATAGGATTTTCCATGAGTTCTTAGATAAGTTTGTGGTGGTATTCATTGATGATATCTTGATTTATTCAAAGAGTGAAGTAGAGCATGATGAGCACTTGAGGATTATATTAGAGACGCTTAGGAAGAATCAATTGTATGCCAAGTTCTCTAAGTGTGAGTTTCGTTTGGAGAAAGTAGCATTTTTGGGTCATTATGTGTCAAAAGAAGGAGTCTCTGTGGATCCTGCTAAGATTCAAGCTGTTAGTGAATGACCTACTCCAAATGTGTCAGATATTAGGAGTTTTCTAGGATTAGCTGGCTATTATAGGAGATTTGTGAGAGATTTTTCGAAGATAGCAAGGCCAATGACTAATTTGATGAAGAAAGAGTCAAAATTTGAGTGGAATGAGAAATGCGAGGAAGCTTTTCAATGTTTGAAGGAGCCTTTAACCTCTGCACCGGTTTTAACCCTGCCTAATGGAAATGAGGGATTTGAGGTGTATAGTGATGCTTCAAAGAATGGTTTGGGATGTGTTATGCCACAGAATGGGAAAGTGATCGCGCATGCATCGCGTAAGTTGAAACCGTATGAGGCTAATTATCCTACCCATGATCTAGAGTTAGCTGCTATTGTTTTTGCCTTGAAGATTTAGAGACATTACCTATACGGGGCAACCTGTAAGATCTTTACAGACTATAAGAGTTTGAAGTACATTTTCACCCAGAAGGATCTCAATATGAGAAAGAGGAGATGGTTAGAATTGATCAAGGATTATGACCTAGATATCCAAAGATCATGAAGGGAAGGCGATTGTAGTAGCCGATGCCTTGAGTAGGAAGTCGAGCCATAGCATGAATGCGCTGGTAGTTCCTGAGGAATTGTGCCGAGATATGCAAAGGCTTAGTCTGGAAATTTTAAATCCTGGAGAGATCAAGGAAAGATTGAGTGCCTTATCATTGGGGTTGTCAGTTTTCGATGAGATCAAAGAGGTTCAAGTTGGAGACGAGCACCTAGATAAGATTAAGGAGAAAATGAAGCAAGGAAAAGAAGTTGACTTTAAGATTCATGATGATGGAAGCTTGAGGTTTAAGGGAAGGTGGTGTGTTCAGCAAAAATGTGTAGAGTTTAAGAGAAGGCTTATGGATGGCATAATACTCCATATTCTGTGCACCCTGGGGGTGACAAGTTGTATAAGGATCTTAAGGAGATTTTCTGGTGGCCAAATATGAAGCGTGAGGTCGCTGAATTCGTGTCAAAAAGTCTAACCTGTTAGAAAGTGAAGATAGACCATAAGAGACCAATGGGGAAGTTTCAATCTTTAGAGATAATATAACAATAGTTACCATGCGAGCATTAAGATGGCTCCTTTTGAGGCGTTGTATGGAAGAAAGTTTAGAAGTCCCATTTGCCGGAATGATTTTAGTGAGAATATAGTAGTGGGGACGGAATTATTGAGGAGACTGTTAAGGATGTCAAGTTTATTCAGGCTAGAATTCAAGCTGCTCAAGATAGGCAGAAAAGTTATGCTGATTTGAAGCAAAGAGAAGATGAATTCGAAGTTGGTGATAAAGTGTTTTTGAAAGTGTCACCGACTAGAGGAGTGATGAGATTTGGTAAAAAGGGCAAATTAAGTGCTAAATATGTTGGCCATGTGAGATTTTGCAAAGAATTGGGAAGGTAGCTTATAAGTTGGCTTTGCCAATGGAATTTGAGAAATTACATGATGTGTTTCATATTTCCCAACTCAAGAGATATATCCCTGATGAGAGTCATGTTTTGGAGCCCGAAAGAATCCAAATTGAGAGTCGCCTCACGTATGAGGAAAGGCCCGTGAGAATTTTGGATAGAAAGGTGCGTAGTACACGCAATAAAGATGTGAATATCGTAAAAGTGCTTTAGTCTAACCATGAGTCTGAAGAGGCAACGTGGGAAGCCGAAGATGAAATGAAAAAGAAGTATCCTGAGTTATTCCTTGAGGTGAGTTACGAGGGTGTAACTCGTTTTCTTTAAGGGGGGTAGAATGCGATAGAATTTCACGTTTTTTTACCTTATTTTATGGTATTTTTATGCATTTTTTATGCTTATTTTGGCGATTTGCACATGTTAGTGCAAAATAAATTGGTTCACTGCATGGAAAATGTGTTCATGAGAAACACAAGTGGTTTTAAAGTTGGTAAAAGTGTGCACATGTTGTGACACAAGTATTTCTAGATGAATGTTTGAGTAAAAAATTTCGAAACTGTGAGGGTTTTCGTGCCAAGTTTCGGGATGAAACTTCTTTTAAGAGGGGTAGACTGTAATCCCCCGTAATTTTATGAATTTTATAAATGCATTTTAATGTATATTATATATATTTTAATGTTTAAATGATTTATTTCTTAAAAGGTTGACTATTTGAAAGTCAAAGGAATTATTTAATGATTTTAGATAGTCAAAAAATAAATGAGCGAAATATTGTGCAAAAATAAAGAAATAACACAGGGCAATTTTACGTGGAAATCCTCTAAATGGGGAGAAAACCACGGGAAAATCGGTGTTCCGCCAATCCACTATAATAATATCACTTTGCAAGCAAAGTGCACCGGTTTTGGCCTGATTGGCGGGACGAGCAACTCGGGTTTTAGAGAGAAAGAGATGGCAGGACGAGCAACTCGGGTTTTAGAGAGAAAGAGAATATCAATGAAAAATAACGGAGATAGTGAGCCGAAATATAGTTTTTAGGGGTATGAGTGATTGGGAGAAAGTTTATTTATTTTACATGGTTTACAAAAGGAGTAGTTATAGTTGGAAGAATAACGGTTTAAGCAAAATCTGTCAAGTATGCTGCAACTTGTTAGTTCCTTCTTTTTAGGGATCCCCCTTGAGCTTCTCAACAGTTTGCCAACTGATTTGAACACTGGCTTACTGTTTGCCTCTTCATCCACATGCCATTATTTTAGGAACAACCTGCCACCATTTTAGGAGCTGCCACAACAACCTGCCACGTTGGCAACCTGCTTCCATCTTCAAACCAATCGCCTGTTGCCAAGTGGTAGTGCAGAATAATTATATTATTGCCAATGATTGATTGCCACGTGGACTGGAATTTTACCCCATAACAATAGCTCCCAATTACCTGATTTGGATGAAGCAAATGATGACGAATTAGGAAATTCTGCTTCGAAATGTTGCTTAGTCGCGTATGAGATTGTTGCAAGATATTTTTTGAAACGGCGTACATGATGATGATTTGCAAATTCCTTATGTGACAATTTGAAAGTGAATTTGCGTCAATATTTTGCCATTTGTATGTATTTGCTAGAAGCACTTTGTATATGCTTCTCGTATGTTGCTTGCTGGAAGCAATTTGTATATGTTTGTTTGAAATTTGCTGTTGTTTTGCTTGTCATTTCGCTCGAAATGACGTGTTTCATTTGTGTGATGTATGCATGTGTTGCTAACTAAAACGTCGACCCGTTTTGAAGTTGGCATTTCGTATACCTTTGTTTTGTAATTTGCGTAGGCATTTTTCCTATCTTTTGAAAGGTCATACCAATTGTTGTTTGCATATGTTTTGTGATCAGGCGAAATTGCCATTAGATATTACTTTGTACTCGGACGAAATTGCCATTGGATAAGAATCTCGCGAAATTGCCATTGGATAAGAATCTCGCGAAACAAATTTAGTTAAAGGTTTGGCTATTCGCTTGCATAAAAATAGAAATGAAAGTAAAAGACAGAAATAACATGTTACTCTTTTTGCCTATGGAAAATGAATGTTTGATTTGCTATGGGAAGATGCCTCATTTGATTTGCCATGAGAAGATGCTTGTTGGGTTTGCCACGGGAATATGCCTTATTTTATTTGCCATGAGAAGATGCTTGTTGAGTTTGCCACGGGAAGATGCCTGTTTGATTTCACCATGCCATGATGCCTGTTGAAATTACCACGAGAAACGTCCTCTGTTTTGCCACTGAGCCCCCTTGCAAAACAAATTGTCAAAACTTAGGTCGTTGGTGTTAAAAGTATGGTGAATTCCAACTCATTGGGGTTTGCACGTTGTTTCTGTCATGTTCTGTTGCTGCCTTTTTGGTGTCAACATCTTCCTCAAATCGAATTTGCGCAAGAGCTTTGGCTTGGGCATCTTCAAACGTCGGACAAGGGTATTTTGTCAACTCCTTGTATAGTTCAGATTCTTCGAGCAAACCTCTTTGGAAGGCCTCTATGGCTGTAGGAGCATCGCATCTTGGGATACATACTTTATCGCGGTTGAATATGTTGAGGTAGTCTCTTAGCGGGTGGCCATACCTCTGGACAACTCGGTACAAGTCGCTGGTTTGCTTCTCAAGACGTCTGCTACTGACAAATTGGAGGTTGAACATGTCCACCAAACCTCCAAAACTAGAAATAACACCATTAGGTAGATTAATGAACCATTAAAGGGAGGGACCTGATAAAGTCGACCCAAATCCCTTGCACATGCAAGCTTCGCGCATCTCGCGGGGTATCAGAATGATAGTCATCCTTTGGTTATATTGCGCAACATGCTCGCTGGGATCTGTCGTTCCATCATATAGCTTCATGGCAGGGACAGCAAAACGCTTTTGAATTTCAACTAGAGCAATGACATCTGCAAATGGCGAATCTGCATAACTAGTCAGGGCAGCTTTCTTGACAAGCTTCGGGAATCTTGGGATTTTCAATATCATCTCTTCAACATATTTGAGTCGCTTGTACAATGAATCTGCCTGGGCGGATGCACCTGCAAAAGGATAATCAGATGCAGTTTGCCTAGGCAGAATGTCTGGGACGTTTGGATGACTTTGCTGGTGCCATCATTCTGATCCTAGCATGGGTCCAAGATGTGCAACTTGACTTGGCAGATTGTCAGATCTGGCATCTTCATTGGCTGGAATGAGCCCTTCCGTTTCATGAGAAAGTTGCCTCCGAGAGTTGGACACAATTGATGCCATGGACAACATTTGGGTGCGGAGTGCATCGGTTTTTCTTTCAAATGGTATGCTTTGGACAACAATTTCTTCCCTGAGGGATTTCTTCATGTCATCAATGGCTTCCATGATTTGCGACATAGCCTCCTGATTTGGCACCTCAGAAGGAGTTTTGGGAGTTGCTAGGGATCCGACTTCGTTGTTGATTTCGACCATAATGCTTGGCAAGTTGCTGAGATTGGCAATTTTGGCATGTTGTTAAGATTGGCGATTTTGGCAAGATTGCTTTTTTAATTATCAGCCCCACAGTGGGCGCCAAATTGTTATGGGCAAATTTCACACTAAGGCTAATTTGCTTGGAGAGGGGGTTGACAATTAACTTGCAATACTTGGCAAAATAAATGAGCGAAATATAGTGCAGAAATAAAGAAATAACACAAGGTAATTTTACGTGGAAACCCTCTAAATGGGGAGAAAACCATGGGGGAATCGGTGTTCCGCTAATTCACTATAATAATACCAATTTGCAGTACAAGTACACTGGTTTTGCCTGATTAGGAGGACGAGCAACTCAGGTTTTAGAGAGAAAGAGATAGCAAATTAAGAATATTAAAGAAAAATAACCGAGAGAGTGAGGCGAAATATAGTTTTTAGGGGTATGAGTGAGTGGGAGAAAGTTGATCTATTTTGCATAATTTACAATAGGAGTACTTATAGTTGGAAGAATGATGGTTTAAGCAAAATCTGTCAAATATGCTGCAACTTGTTAGTTTCTACTTTTTAGGGATCCCCCTTGATCTTCTCAACAGTTTGCCAACTGATTTGACCATTGGCTTACTGTTTGCCTCTTCCTCCACTTGCCATTATATTAGGAACAACATGTTACCATTTTAGGAGCTGCCACAACAACCTGCCACGTTGGCAACCTGCTTCCATCTTCAAACCAATCGCATGCTGCCAGGTGGTAGTGCAGAATAATTATATTATTGCTAATGATTGATTGCTACGGGGACTGGAATTTTACCCCATAACACATATTACTAATTAAATGTAGTCAAAGTTGAAGATACTATAAGTCAATAAAGTAAACAAGGAGACATAGGACACATTTTTAAGTAAATTGAAAAAATGAGTACGGTGAAAAGTTAGGTTCACTTGCATCATTTATTGTTTTTCAAGAAGGTTATAGTTTAGTCTAAGAGTCACACTTTTAAACATAAAATATTATTATATAAAACAATAATTTTCCCTTAAAAAAATCAAATTATGAGGGTGACATATTACATTTTTCTTTACTAAGTAGAATTTCTAAGTATAAGAAATAAAGTTACAAAAATTAAGCTTTGTGACTTTCTTGGGCACTCATGAGTGTGGAAGGGTGACTCCCTTACCACCCCAAGTCTCTTCTCTTGTATAATGAATTAAGACATTGAAAAAATGTTATTAGAAAGATATTTAATAGTTGGATTTGAAATTTGCTTACAAAAACAAGAGGTAGGTTGGTGGTAGAATGATAACTTATTAGGAATGATACCCCCAAAAAAGTTCCCAACCTGATTGACGCATTTAAAAATCAGGTCAAATGGGTCATTTTCAGGTTAGAACTTTCGACCTGAACCTGGCCCATTTATCTTTCAGGTTGGGTTTAGGTTGACCCATTTAACTAATCGAGTTGGAAAACTCAATCCCAACCCGCTATTTTCAGGTCGGGATCGAGTTGGGTCAGCTTTTGCTATGCCTAAATCGTTCCTATTTAATCTTTTGTCAAATAAAATTTTGAGAATAACATTCGATTTTAGATTTGCACCCTGCTTCATCCGTTGCATAATTCTTTTAATACTTGCAATTTTAATATTAAACACTTATCACAAATTCTCACTATTATTTAGGGACATAATTGTTATGTGAGATTTTGTCAAATTCACCCTAATATTTAGATTTTAAATAACAAGTTCTTATGAAGTTTACTAATACATAATTGAAGATATCAATGGTAAAAATAGTGGATTAAATACTGAATATTTACATGTTTCAAGAACTATACATTGAATGGAGGATCTATATGTCCCTAGTACATACTACCTCTGTTCCTTTTTAATCTACACACTACACTTTTTGGGTCGTTCCTTTTTAATAGTTACGCTGTTACTTTATCTATATAAGGTAAAATGTCCAATCAATATTCCTCACCTTTGTCCCCCATGTGGTCCCTCATCAATTAACCCACTTAAAACCCCCACCTACCCCATTTTTCTCTCTCCTCTATTTTTTTTACTTTTTGTACTTCTTACTCCCCACTTTTCAGAATTCCTCTCATCTTTCCTACTTTTTTCACTTTTTCCTTGGTTATACCCCAAAATAAACCATGTAGATTAAATAGGAACAGAGGTAGTATTTAGGAACATGTCAAGTTAGTTTTATGTTATATTTATTACTCTTCAAACTCAGGTTCTTCAACTTTTTGTTCTTTTCAAAAAGTAAGAAAAGCTTTGATACATTGTAAGTGTCGTTTGGCTATCCCTTATGAATAGAATCCTATTTCATCTTGTCAAAAAAAAAAGATATGATACATATCTTTAGAATTTCCCCTGAAAAATATTATCCTATGATTTCTTTTCTAGGAAGTTACTACCTCCGTCCCAGAATAGTCTGAACACTTTCCTTCTATGTTTGTCCCAAATTAGTTTGAACACTTCCATTTTTGGCATGGTCCCACCATTAATATATTATTTCTTTTACACATCTTTGGCCAACACTCTACCTTTTATCAATAAAAAGTTACCCAACTTTCTCTCTCCTCTAATAAAAAATACCCCACCAACTCATATCACATCTACTTTTTAAATAAAATAACATTTAATAACCACACCACAACTTATCACCTTAAACTACGTGTCCCAACAAGTGTTCAGATCTTTCTGGGACGGAGGGAGTATATCATAAGGATAGTATCCTAATACGAGTGAGATTGTAATGCTATATATTTTTATATATTTTGTACTAAGCATCGTTCATTTTTTTTTTACAGGATAAGTAACCAGTTTTATTTAGTAAAGTCTTCCATATCCACCATTATAGCTTGCTCTACTGACCAGTCGTTGTATACTCGCCAAATATAACCTAAACTACCCAATATAGGGTAAGTATAGGGTCGAATCCACAAGGAAGTAGGGTTAATCAAGGGTTAATTAGCTAATTACAATGGGCTAAATTAATTTTTGGGTTTTTTTTTGAAAGTTTAGCAATGATTCTAAAGTCTAAATAAACTAGGAAATTTGCAAAGTAAATCAACGAGCAAGTAAAGGAGATAAAACAAGGGTAAAGAAACTAGGGGATAACGGGGATTCACCAATCATCAAAGCCAAGGGGAAACAAATGGGGGATCACAAGGGGAAAAATCACGCAAATGGGAACTCTAATTACTCGCTGGAGCTAGTTAGAGGAGCTTGATTAGTCAATCATGACCTATTCTCGTGGCATGAGCAACTAATCTAGCCAAATCAAGCACAACATGCTTAAACAAGCTTCCCTAAACTAGGAAATACCTATTTTTATGGAGATCCTAGTCTAGCAACAAAACTTAGTTTATTCCTAGCTTCATCTCTCAATCCTTCACTAGAAATTCCAAATATGTAAGTCAAGTGGTGATCAAGCACCCAACAAACCAATTAAAGCAAGTTTGATCAACAAGTTCAACCCCAAAAGTTAACCCCTAACCTAGATTTAGCATCCAAAGAGTAAATGAAGGTTACATCACTAGTGGAAAAAATGTTAAATGTCACAAAGAAACTGATCCGATTCTCCCAAAACCAGATCAATGAATTCGATTTTTTTGGAGGCAAAATATTTGGCCAATTAACTGATCCGGTGAGGAAGGAAACCAGATCAGTTTTTGTTAACTGAT
The DNA here is from genome assembly GCA_947648045.1 of Beta corolliflora. Lineage (NCBI taxonomy): Eukaryota > Viridiplantae > Streptophyta > Magnoliopsida > Caryophyllales > Amaranthaceae > Beta > Beta corolliflora. The sequence goes on along the minus strand of CANSZD010002847.1, from coordinate 76,631 downwards.
CCGGTTCTCCCTACCGGATCAGTTAAAATAATAATCTCGCAGCCCATTTTCACACATCCCTTAAACTTGTGACGCCTGGGCCCAATATAATCCACCCAACCCAAACTCTCACCCAGCCTCTCCTCTTAAATCTCGCTCATCCTCTCCTCTCACCAAAGAAACCCTACCCCTTCTCTCATTTTCACGCCTCTCTCTCTCAACTCTCCCCATCTCTTCTCTCTCCTCGAGCTCGAGACACCATCTCTCCTACCTCAAAACCCTCGTCGAAACCCTCCATACAACTCGCAGACACAACACCCAGCCATAGTTCATCGTCGTCGTCTTCATCTTCTCTCGTCGTCTCTCGTCTCGTCGTCTCAACCGTACAAGCTACCAGATCTCCCCTTTCGCCGAAGGCTCTCTCCGTCGCTCGTCACTGTCGTCTCAACCACTCGTCTCAACATCATCTTCGTCGCTGCTACCTCATCGTTCTTCCTCTCCTATCCTCGCTGGATCGAACCTTTTTGTTGGGTTTTGTTATACAAGTTTCTGCATCTATTTTTTTCGTTTTCTAGATCTGAAATTTCCATTTTCGATTCAGCTTTTTAGCCTCTTAATTATCTGTGTAAGTTGAAATCTGTAATTTTGTTAGGCAATTTTTTCTTATTTATTAATAATTTTGTGTAATTGTTGTATAATTTTCGCATTTATTTATAATTTTCGTTTTTTATTTTTTGTTTTTGTAATTAGGGTTTAGATTTAGTTTCAATTATTGTAATCTGGGTTCCGTATTTCTGTACGAGTTTGTGTAAAGTTGTACAATTTTCGTATTTTTCATTTTCTGAATTTCGTTTTTTAGATATGGGTTTTGGGTGTACAATTTTCGTATTTTTCATTTTCATAATTAGTTGTAATTAGTTGCAACTTATTTTGTTTTCTGATTTTCGTATTATACGATTTCTCATCTATATTCATATGGTTGCTCTTTTCGTATATCACGAGTCAAAGTTAACTGATTGTACTTTAGTTGCAATTTTCGTATAACATTTACTAAGTTTGAACGAAATAACAAAGCACTTTATATAAAGCACAATACTGTGCTTTGTATAAAGTATTTTTTTTTACCCCACAATTTGCCTAACTGATCCGGTCATTCTACAGAACTGGATTAGTTAAGTTACTTAACTGATCCGGTACTGTGCAATGACCGGATTAGTTAATTCCTAACTGAACCGGTTTTAAACCGGATCAGTTTAGTTTGCCTAACCGCTGCGAGCCCACCCGATCTGGACCAAAACCGGATCTGTAAGTCCGGTTTTGACCGGATCGGATGGGCTTTTTCCACTAGTGCATCCCTTCCCCTAGTAATCAAACTACTCACACATCATGAAATAAAGCAAAACAAAACTTGGGATAACTTCATCACCAAAACTATGAAGGAAAGAGAAAAAAGGGAAAAATCAACAATTAATAATAAACAAGATCTAAGCAACAAAACAATCACAATAAACAAGATTAAAGAAAGAAAAGAAGAAATAAATAAGAAATTATCAACTTTTAAGCTTTCATAAATGGTGAAAATGGAGTTCAAAAGCTTCCAACCTCAACTTTCTCTCTCCTAGGGTTCTAAAGTTTGAATGTTAAACAAGAATTAATCTCCCTAATCTGAAAATAAATTTGCTTAACCTAAAATAAGAGGAGTTCCTCTTATATAGTCCAAAAAAGAAAATAGAATTAATTAAATAAAAGCCCCCGTACAAAAGCATCAAAGTAGAGAAAAGCGCTCCGGAAAAATACCCTGACCCGACCTGGTGACCCGACTCGATTGCTCGGGTGAATTGACCCGGGCGAGTCCACTGGTCAGGAACAATTTGGGACTCCTCAAAATAGCTGACCCGGCCGGGTCTGTGAACCCGATCCCTCGGGTCAGCAGACCCGGGCGGGTCGAGTAACCATAAGGTGCTTTTGCTGCATCCTGGACTGACCCGGGCGGGTCAGGTGACCCGAGCCCTCGGGTCAGTCCACTTCCCTCCTTTTTCTCCTCGTTCGAGCCTTCGATGTCCCATTTCTTCAATGTATTGCTTCGGATTTGTGCATAGGTCCTCCAAGCATGCTCCCAAATCCTGAAATAAAAACAAACACCCAAAGAAAGAACACAAAGGAGGAAAATGCACAAAAAGAAGGAAAAGGAAGAAATTTAGCCTAAACTAGCCTAAAATCTATCATGAAAACTAATAAAAACTAATCAAAAATCAAGTATATAAGCCAATCATCAAACTCCCCCAAGCTAGATCTTTGCTTGTCCTCAAGCAAAATAGATTAAAACACAAGTAGGAGAATGAAAATTTATTTGAAAACAAAATGAAGAAGGAAGAAAAAGGGAAAAGGAGGAAGGACAAAGAATTTACACTAACTCATTTTCGTAGGAATCACGATTGCATTTAGCACATGCAACAAGCTCTTTAAACCCCTAGATCGCTCTAGAGGGCGAGTGGGATCTCGCGATGGTTTCCAAAGAGTTTTCATACCCACAACTCTAGTTTTTCATCAACCATTTATTCAACAACCTTAAGATTTATGCCCAAGTCAACTATCAATGAAATGGTTCACAAGTAAGGATAGGGAGCAACTTTCAAGACAACTAATTTCCAAGTGTACTTATGGGTTATGGGTAGAGAAAGAAACACTAGTAGAATAAATGCTAATTGCGTCAGTCATTAAGTGGTCTATTACGGCGGTTTTGGCCGCACAGCAATTAAGGGCGCAATAATAGGTAATTACCTATTGCTGCGGTTTTTTACCGCATCAATAGGGCAACATATTGCTGCAGTTCCCACCCAAAAACCGCAGCAATATGTTATTTTTTTATTAAAAAAATACAACATATATAGTTTTGGGTGGGAACCGCAACAATATGTTGCCCTATTGCTGCGGTTTCTACCAACAACCGCAACAACAGGTTTTATTTTTTTAAATAAAAAAATAACATATTGCTGCGGTTATGCGTAGGAACCGCAGCAATATGTTGCCCTATTGCTCCGGTTTCTACCAACAACCGCCGCAATATGTTCAATTTTTTTTAAAAAAAAAAATTATTTGCATGCATGTTACATCCAACATCCTAATGCAGCAAGCAGAATGCAGCAGCTGCAATAATATTTTATGTATAAATTTCGACAGAGCTCCGTTTGTAAATTGGATAAACCCTATAATTGAGAATCAACCTGCACAATATTACATCCAATATTCATCATCTAACCATCCTAAACAACCAACATCCATCATCCAAAATTCATCCAACAACCAACATCCATCATCCATCATCTAAATTCATCCAACAACCAACATCCATCATCCACCAACCAATATCCATCATCCAAAGTTCCTCCAACAACCAATTTTCCTCCAACATCCATCATCCAATATCCAAGTTCAACAAAAAATAAATACGATTCAATCCAACATAGATGTCATGCAAATCCAACATATATATATATATATCATCATCAAATCCAAGTCAATACGATAATGTTGGTTGGTACAAGTTACACTAAATTATATTCGTTGTAAAGATAGAGAAACAAAGCAAATTCACATAAACTAAACTACGCAATGCAATAATCAATAAAGTATCTTGCCCACTTATTTTTCACCTCATTGATTTGATCTTCCGTGTAAGGATCGGAGGTAAAGGAACGAGAAACCTGAAAATAATTCACTAAAGTTAGCCTCAAATAATTAAATAATATATGAAATGAATTGTAAGTGAACAAAAACTTACTTCATTGAAATCCTTCGAACCATAATATAAAGTGAGTACGTCAAAAATGTTACGCAAAATAAAAATAAACCGCACTCCTCGCCTCCTTTTTGTTGTGGACACTTTATAAAAAATTTGAAGAAAATGAGAAAATTTATCGTATAATGAGAATAACATAGGCTTAATTGAAAAATATAAGTCTACTATACCTCCACACGCTTCCAAAGAAGATTTTCCCGACGAACTATGTTGCCGCTCAACCGAAACCTCCGAAAAGCACTACATAACACAACATCAAATGATTTAGACTTTATTTGCCTTATACTATAATTTCAATTCATTTAAGATATATATTAAACCAACTTATGCTATCATGTCGGTTTAATCTTTAACTTCCGCTCCTTGTGTAGGCTAGCGGAATCAAAGACATAAATCGTCCCTGCTGTGGGACATATGACAAGGAGCATCCAATGACGGCTATTACAAAAGTTACTATTAAATCACCATATCATGCAACAATGATTAACATTAAACTATAAAAATAGAATATTACTCTTGAAAGATTAGCGCGAAGATGACACTAGCACCTTCAATGACGGATTGAGTCAAAGCACACTAAATGTAAGTCGTTACACTCTCTAATGCTTTCACATCCGCGGTACTCTCCGGACACATCCAACACAAACGAACAACATCCCCAAATGATGTCAAGTCAGTCTGCGATGCCTTATAAAAAGTTGACAAATGTAAAATTTATGTGCAAAATACAACTATCATACAATCAAATATAAAAAAATTTAGAGCTTTGATTCTTGATTACCTCATGTACACTTGAATAATAGAAATATTAAGCATCTCCCCTTTCAAGAACTGGGAAATATCCTCCTTGGTTAGAAAAGCGGTGGAATCTGCTGGATAATGGAAGAAGGAGCTCGGCAAGGTAACACCAATGGTATCATCGTCAGTGATGGCAACGACAAGCGTATCCGCTAACTCCCTACAGTCTTCAGTGAGGGATTCCAAGAACGAGGCATCATCGACAATTGGACTATAACGAGTAGCCGAACCAGCTGAAAGCTGCTGGCTAGGACATCTAACAACCTCCCCCGAAATCCCCTTTTGTTTTTTAGGTGTCAGTGTAACCTAATAATTATTTTTGAGAACTCGCATAAGATTATGTAATTTTTAAATTTAATGCTATTATTTTTACTAAAATGGATAAGATTTCAACAATTACCTCATCACCTAACATTTGCACTAAATTTTTTGGCCATTGCACCCACGTACCCAAAGCACTAGCTGCATTGACGATTTCATATGTGGGGACGGGGACAGGTAGTGGCAAATGACATACTTCTCTACATAACGATGAACTTTCACTCGAAAGTGATCCTTCATCATTCTAGACCCATGAACTGTAGTGTTCTCATCAAAAGCATAAGAATGTGCATCTGCCACGAGACAAGTCTCTCCACTAGTTGGGTCTATCAAATACATTAGACATGGAGTCTCGTCCTAACAGTTAAGTAAAGTTCTAATGATGTAAGATAATTATTTATATGGTGCACATGTATATATGATCAATATATGTACCTTCAACCCCATGAGACTGAGTGTCGGAAAAGCCATATGGTTGAGCAGATGGTGAAACAGATGGTGAATCGGATACTGCAACAAATGGTGAAGCAGATGCTGAAACAAATGGTGGAGTAGGTAGCTGAGTGGGCTGTGAAAGCGCCATATTCTGCATATACGAGGCAATGTCATTTCTCCACCTTTCAGACATTTTATGCATGAATGCTTCCTCTTGTTTCGTGGTTTATTGCTGTGTACGAATAAAACCGCAGCAATTCCACTGCAGCAATAAACAAAAATTCTACTAGTGAAACTAATCAAGATTGCAATAGAACACCTAATTAGACTTTTTACTAGCTCGTTAGAGAACACCTAGCTATCCAAAAGACTTAGGGCTCTTCAAGTGTTATAGAAACTCAAACCACTAGTCCACCATCGCTAGACACACAAATAGGCCTTAGACTGCACTCTACTCAAAACTTTAGAAAAATAGAACTAAGTGTGGGATGTATCCACAAATTGACCTCTTTATTGAAATTCTTCTATTCTTTTTGTTTTTCATTTTTCTTCACTTTTTTTTTCATTTTTCACGCCTTTTTTGACTGTTTTTGGCTTTCTTTTTCCCTTAATGTGAGAATTTTTGCTATACAAATGAGAAGTAACTACTCACTAAAGAGAAATATGAGAACTTGTGGCTTTTTGTACCACTTATTACAAATGAAAAGAAGTAAAAACTAAGCTTCTTGTAGAGCTTTGTTTGGGGACATGATGAGCATATATAGGGACACTAAGGACCGCAAATTTGAAGCTAAAATTATCAAGCATGAGCAACATAGTCAAGATTCAAGACTAGACATCCAGTTGAGGAGTGAGGATCCTCTCCAGTGATTGCACCAAGGGTTGGGGTCATTTGGAGATTACATCCCAAATTTCTCCTCTCAAAGAGTAGCACTGGACATCCAGTGCACTGGAGATGATCCTGACTCCCAATTGAGCATTCATTGGTTTGATTTTGGTTGATTCTAATGCAATCAAGATTAATCACCTCCTAAAGCACCACAACCCAAACTCACACTCTTCCAAAAGGAGCCTTTAAACATATACTCAAAATCAAAGCAAAGAATCGACATATATCATCAACTAGCATCTTCCATGGGCAAGGAAATCAAAACTTTATCCAAAGCTAAAACTTCTTTTTGCTTTTCTTTGTTTTTCAGATTTTTTTGTTATTTTTGCTCTTTTTCAAAAAAAAATCTTTTATTTTTTTAGAACTAAAAACAAAGATTGAAAAACAAGGAAAAGAAAAGGAAAAGAAAGAAAGCTAAAACAAAGAAAGAAGATGAAAAAGGAAATAAAATTATTTTTGGGTTTTCTAAAAAGTATATGGAATCATGGAATAACACATATTAACAAACATTGGCCCATTCACCAAGCATAACCACAATCAAAAGCAACAATTCAATCAAAAATAGCAACAAGGATCTCCTAACACCTACCCCGAAAAGTAGAAATCACCCAAACAATGAAAATACCCCCCCAAGCCAAAGCAAACACCGTCCTTGGGGTAAAAGGAATAACAATCGGGGAGGGGGTGGGTAGAGAGAGACCAACTCAAGGGTTTAGGTCCTCCTCCCCCTCAGGGGGAGACGTTGGTTGCATATTAGAGGGGTAGGGGGTGCCGGAAGGGACCATGTTGTTATCATGAAAAAGCTACAATATAGGGGAAAAACTCTCTCGCATCTCTTGTTGGAAGGTGGTTAATCTTTGTTCGAAACTATCAAACCGCCTATCTATATGGGCATAGATAGGGGCATAGTCGGGAACATAGGTGGGATGGGGTTGGGGAGGAAGAGGGGGAGGGGCGGAAGAGGAGGAGGCAAGCTCGTGGGGATCCCGCCTTTGGTAGGTGCGGATCTCTATGCCTTCCTCCGCGGCTTCCAGGATGAGATAGTTTGCTTGCTCTGTTTTTATTTCGATGATACGGCGGTTTGGAAGTTAAATGGAAGACGTTTTACCAATCTTCCAAGTAAAACAAATTTCATTCACAGTAAAACAACGCGCATCCCGTAGGTGTTGTTGGTTTATGAGGTTCGGCCCTTGGACCTCGGGGGTCCAAGGGCGAACTCTAAAGTGCTCAGCAATGGCGGTAATTAAACCACCTACAACAATTGTCCCACGTCCGTGAGTCTTTGGGGTACCTACCCTTTGGAGGTGATGGGCAAACAACAAAGGTATGTTCAGCTTCTTATGTCTCCATAGGTAAGAACCTATGATCATAAGTTCAGACTCACTTACTTTTGAGTTATCCTTCCTTCCAAAAATAGTGTTCCCCAAAAACTTACGGAAGTACCAGAGAGCCGGTTGGTGGATAAGTGAGTCATTCGCATTTTTGGGTTCGTAACTTTTTGACCCACTTATCTTACACCAACAATCATTAAGGTTGATAGAAGGTGAGGGAGTGGTGCTCGATTCAATTTTTAAATCAAAAATTTCTGCAAAACCGGCAATAGCCATAGAACGAACAACATTCCCTGTCCTAAAATGAAGAACGGCTTCGGCTCCAGTTGAGCATGCAGGCCGTTTCTCTCCGGTTACTTCCAAAGAGCAAAGAAATTCGAGTGTTATGCATTTATAGGTTTTCTTTCTCATCATTAACACTTTTCTCAAATGTAAATCAATTGCAATATTATTAACATCCCCCCTTATTCCCCATAATGATAACAAAGATTCATCAACAAAGCGGGTGGGGGTAAATTCTTTAGCCTTAAGGGCTTGAAATCTAGTGAAACGCTCTAAACCATCAAATTTAAGGAAAGGAAATTCGGGATCATGAAACTCATTGGGCGCATCAAGCCCCGAGACGTTTTCCTCCGCTTGTCGGCTTGAGCTAGCTTCTCCTGCTTGTCCACTCCGCTTTGATTGCCTCCTCTTCATGCTTTGAACTTCTTGTTGCTCAAAAAATTCAAATCCCGTAACTAGGAGTGGTGGGTGGGAAAAAGTGAAATTTTCTTTGTTTGTTTTTGAGTTTTTTATGAGGGAAATGGAAGGGGAATGATGTTTTAGGAAGAATTTATGAAGAAATTTAAGCGGAAAAGGATGAATTTGAGAGTTATGGTGAAATTGTTGAGGAGAGAGAAAATGGTGAGGAATGGTCGAAATGGGGTTTTTGAGGAATAAAAAGTTGAAATTTATGGAAGAAAGTTGATGAGGATGAAGATTTCTGAGGGATTTCAAGTTTTTGAGTGGTGAGATGAGTGATTTGAGTGAGTTTTAGGAAGTTAGGGTTTGAGTTTGCAAAGTGTTAGAGAGAGATGAGAGGTTGAAGATGAAGGAGTTGGGGGAAGAATGAAAAAAAAGTTAGAAATTTTTTTTGCTCAGTTTTCCTTAACAAGCTTACTGACCACCCTACCCGGGCGGGTCCACACACCCGAGAGCTCAGGTCGAGCGACCCGGGGGGGTCGTATGCCAACCCGGGCGGGTTTATTCCATGTTGCGCTGCTTCTTCCCCAGATCACGACCCGGGCGGGTCCACACACCCGAGTGCTCGGGTCGACCAACCCGGGTGGGTCGTGTGCCAACCCGGGCGGGTCTGTTGGTCAGGAAGTTTCTTTTTGTCTCCTTAGAGCGACCCGGGCGGGTCAGGGGATTCGGGCGCTAGGGTCAGCCCCAAGTTGCCCTTTTTTTCCTTTCTTTTTCGCCTCACTTTGCTCCAAAACTCTCCAAATCAATCCTAAACACGCACAAATCACAAAATCACCACAACAAGTAATCCAAAAGCCACAATAATATGTGAAAAGCCATCATTCTAAGTAAATCAAAACCAAAATGAAGAGAAAGAAAGAAATAAAAAAAATAAGTGAGAAAAACGGGTTGCCTCCCGCTAAGCGCTTGTTTTAAGTTATTAGCTTGACTACCATATGTCTTCAATCATCGAGAGGGGAGTAGTCCTCAAGAGCATTAGAGTATGCTTCTTGAATAGGTGCACCATCATAATATATCTTGAATCTTTACCCGTTCACCTTGAAACATCCCTTTGCATCATTGTAAATCTCAACCGCACCATGCGGGAATACTTGCTGCACGGTGTATGGACCACTCCACCTTGATTTGAGCTTTCCCGGAAACAACCTCAACCTTGAATTGAACAAAAGGAGCTTGTCACCAACCTTGAACTCCCTCTTCATGATCCGTTGATCATGCCAAGCCTTTGTTCTCTCTTTGTACACCCGGACACTCTCATAAGCATCCCTCCTAAGCTCCTCAAGCTCATGAATATCAAGCATCCTTCTTCCACTCGAAGCTTGAAGATCAAAATTCAAAGCCTTGATGGCCCAATAAGCTTTGTGCTCCAATTCCACGGGCAACACGATTTCCCATATATAAGCTTGTAGGATGTCATGCCAATAGGGTTTTTGTAGGCCGTGTGGTAGGTCCACAATGCATCATCCAACTTGGAAGACCAATCCTTCCGAGATCGGTTCACCGTCTTCTGTAAAATAAGCTTGATCTCTCTATTCGATATCTCCGCTTGACCACTAGATTGGGGGTGGTAAGAGAGACCCATTTTGTGATGCACCTTATACTTAGCAAGAAGGGCTTTGAATGATTTCTAGGCAAAGTGTGATCCCCTATCACTAATAATCGCTCTTGGACCTCCGAAAAAGGGAAAGATCACCTTCTTGAATAGCTTGACAACAACCTTGGCATCATTTATAGGGGAGGCGATTGCTTCAACCCATTTAGAAACATAATCAACCGCTACCATGATGTAGTGGTTACCAAGGGAGGAGGGAAAAGGCAATCCCCCAAATATAAAAAATTTCCAACTCTAAGATGCTTGTGAGGGGTAGTTCATGCCTCTTTGATATATTGCCAACTCTTTGACACCGATCAGAAGCCCTAACAAATCCCCAAACATCCTTGAACATGCTTGGCCAAAATAATCCACACTGTAAAATCATTGCCACGGTCTTGTAGGCTCCCATATGACCACCACATGGGGATGAATGGCACATCCTTATTACAAACTCAATCTCATCATTCGGAAGACACCTCCAAAAAATACCATCCACGCCCCTCTTGAACAAGTATGGGTCCTCCCATACATAGTGCTTGGCCTCATGCATGAACCTCCGCTTTTGTTGGTAGCTAAGGTCATCCGGTATCACTCCACTAGCATGAAAATTAGCAAAATCCGTGAACCAATGAGCATACATGGCCTTCATGGCATAGAGGAAATCATCTTGTAGAGAGTCATTGATGGGAGGTTCCAAACCTTGTGAAACATCCATAGGAAGGCGAGAAAGGTGGTCGGCAACCGAATTTTCGGTGCCCTACTTATCTTTGATCTCAATATCAAACTCTTGAAGGAGAATGATCCACCTAATCAACCGAGGTTTGGCATCCTTCTTGGCCATGAGATACTTGATAGCCGCATGATCCGTATACACCACCACCTTGGAGCACACAAGGTATGACCGGAACTTGTCAAAAGCAAATACAATTGCTAGTAGTTCCTTCTCCGTGGTGGCATAGCTCCTTTGAGCCGAATCAAGCGTCTTGCTTACATAGTAGATCACATGGAGCTTCCCTTCTTTTCTTTGTCCTAAAACGACTCCCATTGCGCTATCACTAGTATCACACATTAGTTCAAAAGGCAAGCTCCAATCCGGAGCTTGCACTATGGGAGCGGAAATTAGGGCCTTTTTTAGAGTTTCAAAAGCATGCATGCAATCTTTGTCAAATTTAAATTCAATCTCTTTTTGAAGCAAAATGGATAGGGGTTTAGAGATTTTTGAGAAATCTTTGATAAAGCGGCGATAAAAGCCCGCATGCCCAAGAAAAGATCTCACTCCCTTCACCGAAGTTGGGGGAGGTAATTTCTCAATAACCTCAATTTTAGCCCTATCAACCTCAATCCCTTTTTGAGAGATTTTATGACCAAGGGCTATGCCATCTTCAACCATTAAATGACATTTTTCCCAATTAAGAACGAGGTTCATCTTTTGACATCTCTCCAAAACCTTTTGAAGGTTGGAGAGACAAACGTCAAAGGAAGAACCTACCACGGAGAAGTAATCCATGAAAACTTATATGGTTGATTCAAGCATGTCCGAAAAAATGGCGGTCATACACCTTTGGAAAGTGGAAGGAGCATTACACAATCTGTAGGCGTGTTTTTATTTCGCCTACGCGGTGTGAGCGCGAATTATATTTGACTACCCCACTGTAAAGGTTTTATTGAAAATTATTTTGTATTGAAATAAGGCGCCAACAATTCTTTTTAGGAAGAATCATAAACCTAATTGGATATGGGAAAAACATAGGGACAAATTATCCAATGTAGATTTCCCCGTCATGACTCCGTAGATGGTCAAAGTGAACCAAAGATTGATGTCGGGGGTGAGGGAACAAATATAGTCAGGAACCATATTGCCCAAAGTTGGCCTCTACTAAATATCGATTCATTGCAGAATTTATGCCAAAGAATAATCAAATAATGTTTTAAACACCCTAAAAATATTTAGTCTAAATTGGTTCAGGAAACGCATAAAAAGACTAATTTTAGTGATATGTTATTTAGGCAATCAATATTACAGGTAACCTAACAGGTTGTACAAATTAATCTGATTAATGTTAGAACAGTTCTTTAGGTCTTTGATTAGCAAAAATAACATGTGGGTGATAAAAGTATTAAATCAGGACAATCATATAATATACATATAATAATCAGGCAAGCATATAATATACAAAGGCATGAATAAATATAATATGAATATAAAATAAAGTATAGAAAAGAGGTTAGAATATACAGTAGAGCGATTTTACATTAAAGATCTGCATCAGGAAAGAAAACTGTTAGTAACTTCAATATAAAAATAATTTATTTAAGGACCCTCAGGATTATAGCGTGGCTTGGGTCTGAGAGATTGACAACCTTTGGGACGAACAATCGTGAAGCTGAAAATCTGAATGTCTGAAAGTATGTAGATTGAATGTATTTGTGTTTGAAAGGTGTGAATTTTGTAGAGAGATTGTATAATTCGTCGAGTGTTATGTGAAAAATCAGTTATGAGATCTGTTCGGAAATCAGGCCTATTTATAGGGAAAACGACACTGTGCCTCACATGTTGACTGCGCCAGGCGCAACTGACGTGGCAAGCGGATGACGCGGCATGACCAGTAAAAAGCGTACACGTGGTACGCGTTTTGAAAAAGATAAGAAAGAAACTCGCGCTTCACACGTAGCCGTGCGCCGAGCGCACGGCACAAGACCACGTGTCGGGAAAAGCTACGCCCGATGCACGAGACGTGCGCCGGGCGCACGACCTGCGCCAGGCGCAAACTTGTGCGCTAGGCGCACCAGCCTGGCTCTTGACGTATCATTGCCAGCTTTTCTAAAACGCGTTTTAAAAGATTTCTTTTATCCTTTAACTACAGATATCCGATTTTAAAAAAAAAAATTATATTTTGAAAATATTTATCTATTAAAATAAATCAATTAATTATTGTTAAAATAATTAATTGGGCTTTAAAATAGGACTTTAACACTTTTCGAAATGGTTTTGAATGGCTTTTCCGACTGCTCTGCCCTTGGGTCGGACCAATTTAGACCACGGTATGTTTCAGCATCGGATTCTTAAATGGGGAGACACGATTATGTGTCTACACAAGCCCCCACTTTGACTGAGGTTCAGGAAACCGAAAGTCAAAGTATACGGTGTCGGGACGGAGAACGATTCTAAACGCTCTGCAGTTTAGAACTGATCTATAACCGCCAGTCTCTGCAAAACAAAGTTAGTATGCAGGACAATAACTACAAGTAATCTGATTACCTGCAGGGAAAGATGTTAGCAGATAGGTGCAAACAACTCAGATAAGGCACATAGTGATGCAAATAATACAAACTTAGACTCTCTAAGGATGCATGAGACGCTATGCAAGGATTAAGGTTATGCAAAGCTAAGGGATGACACGTCATGCAAGGCCAGGGTTATGCAAGACTATAATGTATGAAATGCAAGGCTGCGATGCAAGGTCAGGATTTTGCAAGGCTAGAAGATGTGTAGAATGATAGGATGATAAAAAATAGATTGAATGATTTTCGAAAATCGTTTTAGTAAATAATCGGGGTCCGTAAACGAGGTCCGCGGATTACAACTCTTCGGAAGTTTGATTTGAATTGGAGGAACCACCACATAAGGAAAACCCACTTAGGGTGATCTTGAATTTGTCATGTACTTGATCTGATATTGTAATGTAGTTGATCTGTCTTGAACGTTGAATGTTGTCGCTGGGGATTCTTCTTTGGGAAGTTGATATAGGCAAAGTCAAATATCGCCAGAAGCCATAGAATTGTTAGAGAGTCCTTCAGGGAAAAGGAGAGCTTGGATTGAGAAATAAAAGGTTTAAATTTGTGACTTAAATAAATGTAGGTTGGAAAAGGCTTTAACGAGGCTAGGTGCAGACAGTGGCGGATCCAGGATTTTACGGATGGTGGGTCACTACCATGGTTTAAAAATGTGGTTTCGATTGCGGTTGCATAAATGGTAGCGGAGTCGGAACGAATAAGTTGACGATAGACTACATCGCAATTGCCATGTCGTGATTTTTATAGTAAGTTTTTTCAAGTGCTATTAAATATTTGTACTAAATATCATGAAACAAGATCCTTTCATAAATCTGTTCCAAAAAAGAAATTCCTTTAATTATTACTTTTTTGTTATTTTTACTTGCACCATTTTTCATTTTAAAAAGTTGCATAATACTTGCAATATTGACTTTTTGGCAATATATTCTCTCTTTCTTTCTCCTAGTAGGTGGGACTTGGGTGCTAGGTCCTTTTTGTCACTTTTTATTTTATTTTCTAACTTCTTGTGTCATACTTCAATATTGCAAATAAAAAGAAAAGCGGAGGAAGTCCATAAAAGATTAAAAAGATCCTAAACATTAATCAAATGTTTATCCCTTTTGTTATCAAATAAAAAAAAAAAGCAAGGCCAACATTTCTATTCAATAACCTCTTGTATAAAAAGCCTAGCCCTTCTACCCTTCCCACAAAAAAAAATCAACTTTTAAAAAGTAACTTTATTCTATTTAATATACTAGTAATTAACAATTTACTTTTATTAAGCCTAGTAGCCTACTACTAAATAGAGCACAAAAGAAAAAGAACAAAAACTAAAGAGTAAAAAGAAAGAACAAAAAAAAAGAAACAAGAAATTACCCCCCCAAACCCACGTGCTGTGCTACTGTGCTAGTCCCCATCCCCAAACACTTAACTTGCCTTTCTCTCTCTTCAAAAAAAAATTATCACTTCTTCTTTCTCTTTCTCTTCTCAGTTTCTGGTTCTCATTCAAAACCATGGAGTTTTTTTTTCTGTTCTCTCATTTCCTCTTCTTCCAGTCAATGGTTTTGCTCTTCTTCCTTGAGGTCGACATATAGAAGCTAGAAATTCAGGGTTTTTTTTAAAAAAAAAAACAAATAGAACTTCATTTTTTTTTTCTCAGATAATGGTGGGTCACGTGACCCACCATGACTAACCGTGGCTCCGCCACTGGGTGCAGACTCGAGTCCATGTCGGGATCTAGAAAGAGATTATGCTCCTAAATTCTAGAAAGTCAAATCATTAGACCATGACTAATTTTTATTTTATTAAAGCGGTCGGACCTCGAGATGAGGATTCCTACGTATCCTTGCGGAATCAGACCATTCGTAGTTCTAGATCTGATTTCTTTTATTATTATTATTTTTTTGGTGCCCTAACTTTTACCAAAGCTGCCCTTTCGGGTTTTCAACCTAGCGGGCTTGGACATATCTTGAAAAAGGAGTTAGGGTTGATGAAAGGTTAAAGGCTAATGTAAGGATTATGAATTTGGATTATATGGATTAAAGGTTCGATGAATCGAAGGGATTTAGATGAGGGGTAGAACTTGTGTGCAAGCCCCCTAGCTTGACTTTTATTTGCCTTTGGCTCTTTCTTTTTGAATCTTTTCTTTTTTTTGTCTGTGCGTTTTTACTTTTTTCATTTTTTTGCACTTTGAATTTTTTTTCACTATTTTATTTTGCATGGCATTGATTTTTATGTAGTAGGGCTTACACACAATCCATTGGTTTAGGGTAGTGGAAGGTTTGAAGGATATTTGTGGAGCTTTGATGTTGAAGGGATTGTTTGGTTTATGGAGATGATGGTTTAAGGATGATGGAGGAAGAGGGAATAACTCATAATCCAAACTATGTCCATTTTTTTTCTCTTTCTCTTTTTTTTTTCAGATCTCTTTTATTATTATTATTTGTCAAGTTCATTAGGTGATTTAAGTTTCATCATCGAATTAGCAGCATAAATGATGGTGAAAGGCCAATGAAAATAAAAAGAAAAATAAAATGAAATGAAAATGGAAAGGCTATAATAGATGAAGTCCTATAGTGACATAGACTCGATGGGAAATGACATAAATGGCTTAGGGTAAGGGCTCTCTGACTCATCCTAGTAAACCAGAAATAAAAGACTAAGCCTTTGAATTGTTGATACACTTCGCAAAAGGGTTGCTGGTGATGTTGTTTCTCGTTGTAGCAAGTATTAGTAGTCTATCGTCATCGACTATGTGTAGCAAGCATATCGTATGATCTAACACTAGATGTCGAGATGTTCATTGTTCGATTGGAATTCACGGTAGAAATGTAGGTTGCACCTTTTGAATTATCTTTTAGGTGCAGGGTTCATAATAGACCTTATGGAAGTGATCACGCCTCTAATGTGAAGGCGGTAGACCCTATGGAAGTGATCGCGCCTCTATTGTGAAGGCGGTCAAAAGTAATCTTCATGACTCTAATTGAAGTCGGGGTGGTGATAGTATGATTGATGAGCTTTAGAGTAGGCTCACATTTTGTTCCTCCTTTAGGCACTCCTAAGTTGTAATCTCTCGATCGGTCATGAACAGAATCGAGTGGACCTTGCTTGTAAGTTTTAAGAAACAATGTTTTCGAAATGAGAAATGGAGATGAGAAATGGGAATTGAAATGGAAACGGAAATGGAGATGAAAATGGGAAATGATTAGAGATGGGTATGATTTTGGACTAGTATGGACTTGACCACGATGGAGACATGGGCCTAACTATATGCAAATGCAGACATGGACTGGACTGGACTGGACTATGCGAGCAGACTGGATTCCACGATTGGGTTTTGGTGATGATAGGAGAGACTAGACTTTGAACTTATGGGTGAGCAAGTAGGCTAGACTTTAAGGAAGAATGGACAATAAGGGAGACTAGACTCTTAATTTAAGGCAAGCAGGCTAGGCAACTAGACTTTGAACTTACGGGTGAGCAAGCAGGCTAGACAACTAGACTTCGAAACTTACATTAAACTAAGCAGGCTAGACTCAAAAATTGCCTATATGGACTTATGGAATGCTAAACCTTAAACTTACGGGTGAGCAAGCAGGCTAGACACAATATTTGCCTATGGACTTAAGGAATGCTAGACCTTGAACTTACGGGTGAGTAAGCAGGCTAGACACAAAAATTGCCTATAGACTTAAGGAAAGCTAGACCTTGAACTTACGGGTGAGCAAGCAGGCTAGACTTTAAGGGGTGAACCCCATTGAAGTCGCCAAATTGTAGGCGTGTTTTTATTTCGCCTACGCGGTGTGAGCGCGTATTATATTTGACTACCCCACTGTAAAGGTTTTCTTGAAAATTGTTTTGTATTGAAAGAAGTCGCCAATTAATTCTTTTTAGGAAGAATCATAAACCTAATTGGATATGGGAAAAACGTAGGGACAAATTATCCAATGTAGATTTCCCCGTCATGACTCCATAGATGGTCAAAGTGAACCAAAGATTGAGTTCGGGGGTGAGGGTACAAATATAGTCAGGAACCATATTGCCCAAAGTTGGCCTCTACTAAATATCGATTCATTGCAGAATTTATGCCAAAGTATAATCAAATAATGTTTTAAACATCCTAAAAATATTTAGTCTAAATTGGTTCAGGAAACGCATAAAAAGACTAATTTTAGTGATATGTTATTTAGGCAATCAATATTACAGGGAACCTAACAGGTTGTCCAAATTAATCTGATTAATGTTTGAACAGTTCTTTAGGTCTTTGATTAGCAAAATTAACATGTGGGTGATAAAAGCATTAAATCAGGACAATCATATAATATACATATAATAATCAGGCAAGCATATAATATACAAAGGCATAAATAAATATAATATGAATATAAATAAAGTATAGAAAAGAGGTTAGAATATACAGTAGAGCGATTTTACATTAAAGATCTACATCAGGCCTATTTATAAGAAAACCGGCACTGCGACAGGCGCAGCTGACGTGGCAAGCGGATGACCAGTAAAAAGCGTACACATGGTACGCGTTTTGAAAAAGATAAGAAAGAAACCTGCGCTTCACACAGAGCTGTGCGCCAGGCGCACGGCACAGTGTGTGTCATAGTGCCACGTGTCATGAAAAGCTACGCCTGACGCACAGACGTGCACCAGGCGCAAGCTTGCGCCAGCTTTTCTCAAACGCGTTTTAAAAGATTTCTTTTATCCTTTAACTACGGATATCCGATTTTAAAAAAAAAATATCTTTTGAAAATATTTATATATTAAAATAAATCAATTAATTATTATTAAAATAATTAATTGGGCTTTTCAAAGAATTAGGCTCAAAATACAATTAATTATCATGAATAATTGATAGGGCGTTAAAATAGGACTTTAACACTTTTCGAAATGGTTTTGAATGGCTTTTCCGACTGCTCTGCCCTTGGGTCGGACCAATTAAGACCACGGTATGTTTCATCATCGGATTCTTAAATGGGGAGACACGATTATGTGTCTACACAATCCAAATGGCATCCTTCGATAAGCGAAGGTGCCAAATGGACATGTGAATGTTGTCCTCTCTTGGTCATCGTGGTGAATGAGGATTTGAAAGAACCCCGAATAACCATCCAAAAAGCCAAAATGGGTATGACCCGCCAATCTTTCAAGCATTTGGTCAATAAAAGGGAGGGGGAAATGGTCTTTTCGGGTGGCTTTATTCAACTTACGATAATCAATACACATTCGCCACCCTAGACCGATCTTGTGGAGATAAGCTCACCTTTGTCATTATTAATGATGGTCATTCCTCCATTTTTTGGGGACAATTTGAACGGGACTAACCCACTTACTATCCAAGATAGGATAGATTATCCCCGCCTCAAGGAGTTTCAAAACTTCCATTTTTACCACTTCCTTCATGTTAGGATTTAGCCTTCATTGAGGCTCAATAGATGAGGCTTGACCATCATCCAAATGAATTCGATGCATACACAAGGTGGGACTTAGACCCTTGAGATCATCAATTGTATACCCAATGGCACTTCGATGTTATTTTGAATCACAAAGAAGTTTGTCAAGAGAAGGACCACTGAGTGTAAAATTGACAATCACGGGGTAAGTCTCATTATCTCCAAGAAAAACATACTTCAAAGAAGGGGGGAGGGTTTTAACTCACATGTAGAAGGAGGCGTAGTCCTCTCCTCTTTTTCTAATGAAGCCTCCAAAACCTCGTAGCTTGCATGAGTAGGTTCGTAGATTGGTGCTTTGTCCATGGCTTTCTTGAGGTGCCAAGCTTCACCCTCCTTTTCTTGTTCTTCCCCTAGGAGCACATCTTCAAGAGGATCTCTTACTTCAACCAAAGCCCTTAGGCTTAGCACTTCTTGCTCAAGGGTATCGATCTGATGTACTTCTTCCATAATAGGAGCTTTCATGCTCTTGTTGAAAGCGAATTACATCTTCTCATCTCCACCTCTCAATGTCATTACATCTCTCTTCATGTCAACTAGCACTCCGGGTGTTTTCAAGAAAGGCCTTCCCAATATAAGGGGTACTTGGCAGTCTTCTTCCATCTCCATCACTACAAAGTCACAAGGAATGAAGACTCTCCCAACTTGCACCGGGACATCCTCCAATTCTCCAACGGGCACCTTAACTGAGCGGTTTGCTAGTTGTATCACTCTTCTAGTGGGTTTAAGCTCAAAGTTCAACTTCTTTGCAATGGAGAGTGGCATTAGGCTTACACTAGCCCTAAGATCGGCCAATGCTCTCTTTGGCTCCAAATCTCCGTTTCTCAAGGGTATGGAGAAGGACCCCGGATCTTCAAGCTTTTTGGGGAGCTTGTTTTGGAGGACCCCACTAACTTCGGCGGTGAGAGCAATGGTGGAACTTTCTTCAAGTCTGTACTTGTTAGAAAGAAGTTCCTTTAGAAACTTGGCATAGGTGGGCATTTGAGCCATAGCTTGGAGAAATGGAATATGAACTTGTAAACCTTTCATTACCTCAAGAAACTTAACAAATTTGTCATTGAAGTGCTTCTTTGCTAACCTTTGAGGATATGGAACCGGAGGAGTGTAGCTCTTCATTGGAGGAGGCTCTTTGTTTGATGTTTCGGGTTCAATAACTATAGGAGTCCCATCCTCGTGAATGTCTTCCACAATGACATTTTCAACCTCTTTAACAACTCCACTATCCACATTCTCACTCTCATTGGAGGGGTTAACATCATCAAATGTGGGCATCTTAGGACCCTCATAGTGAGCCCCGGATCTCTAAGTGATGGTTTTAGCTTGCTCTCGAATGATGGGTTGGCTAGGAATTTGGGTAGAAGAGTTTGAGGAGTTTTTGCTCACTTGTTGAGCCACTTGAGCAAGTTGTGTGTCAATAATCTTGTTGTGAGAATTCATTTGTTGGATTGAAGCGTTTATCTCTCCAAACTTCCTATCATTATCGGCATTAGTTTTTGTTTCTTGGGCTAGGAAGAGTTGGAGAGTGGATTCGAGGGAAAATTGTTTTGGTTGGTTTGGTTCAAAGGGAGCTCTAGGGGGTGGTTGTGTGAATGCTTGTTGGGGGTTATGGAATTCGGGTGTCTATTTGAGGCTTGGTAAGGTTGGGGTGGTTGAGGGTTCTTCCATCCACCACTTGCATTGTTATTCCATCTTCCTTGATTGTTGAAGTTAGGATTTCCCTCACCTCTAGTATTCACCCATGCAACATGGTCCATAGAGCCTCCACAATAAGAACTAGCATCGTCCGATCCACCACAAATTTCACAAGAAAAAGATTTGGAAGTGCCTTGGCTAGGAGTTGCCAAGATTACCTTTTCCAACTTCTTTGCAAGGGTATCAAGTTTTGCATTAATGTGGTCAATGGCATCAAGATCATACTTGCCTTTGCTTGCATTCTTCTTGCTTGCGGTTCTAGTAGAATTCCCCCAAGAGTAGTGTCTTACTACATCTTCAATTGTAGGCTCAATATTGTCAACCGGAAGCTTTGTTAGTTGGCCACTCGCACCCGAATCAAGACTTGCACGGGTCATAGGAAGAAGACCATCATACAAGCTTTGCATAAGCACCCATTGACTATAACCATGGTGAGGACAAGATCTTCGAAGGTCCTTCAACCTATCCCAAGCTCCATATAATGTCTTATCCTCCTCTTGGGAGAAATTAGCTATCCTCCTCCTAGCTTCGGATGTCTTCTCTTGAGAATAGAATTCATCCACAAAAGCCGCGGTCACTTGTGCCCGAGTTGTCAAAGAGTCTTCCGGAATGGATTGCAACCATTTCTTAGCCTTGCCCACAAGAGAGAAGTGAAATAGAGCCTCACACACTCTTGACTCACATTGTTTTGCTTAACCGTGACACATAGCTCCGATAAATTAGCCAAATGCTCAAGAGGGCACTCATGAGTCATACCCCCATAGGCCTCTTGTTTGATCATGCGAATCAAATGCGAAGAAAATTCGAAGTTGGCAGTGGTAGTTGGGCGGCGAATACCACTTTTGAGTTCAAATGCCTCGGGATGCCTAAAATCCCGTAATGCTCTAGAAGCTTCATCCCCCATAGTGCTAGAAGTAGTGGAGATAGACGACTCTTGTTCAAAACCCGGTTGTTCAACGATCGATGGTTGGATCTTGGGTTCCCTAATGATTCTCCTTAATTGCCTCAATGTATTTTCAAGGTTATGATCGATGGGGATGGTTCGATCGCCCCTCAATCTTCTTGACATGCAACCAACAAAGCTAAGAAGAATATTTGTAAAAACAACCAAGAGGTAAACACACCAAAATAAAGAAAAAGACAATTTAGTCTCAAAATTAACTAATTAACTAATGTTAACCGCTACCTCCCCGGCAACGGTGCCAAAATTTGACGAGTCGTTGTTTACTCTCCAAATATAACCTAAACTACCCAATATAGGGTAAGTATAGGGTCGAATCCACAAGGAAGTATGGTTAATCAAGGGTTAATTAGCTAATTACAATGAGCTAAATCAATTTTAGGGTTTTTTTTGAAAGTTTAGCAATGATTCTAAAGTCTAAATAAAATAGAAAATTTGCAAATTAAATCAACGAGCAAGTAAAGGAGATAAAACAAGGGTAAATAAACTAGAGGATTAGGGGGATTCAGCAACACTCAATCCAAGAATCCAATCATCAAAGCCAAGGGGAAACAAATGGGGGATCACAAGGAGAAAAATCACGCAAATGGGAACTCTAATTACTATCTTGAGCTAATAAGAGGAGCTTGATTAGTCACTCATGACCTATTCTCATGGCATGAGCAACTAATCTAGCGAGATCAAGCACAACATGATTAATCAAGCTTCTCTAAACTAGGAAATACCCATTTTCATGGAAATCCTAGTCTAGCAACCAAACTTAGTTTATTCCTAGCTTCATCTCTCAATCCTTCACTAGAAATTCCAAATATGCAAGTCAAGTGGTGATCAAGCACCCAACAAACCAATTAAAGCAAGTTTGATCAATAAGTTCAACCCCAAAAGTTAACCCCCTAACCTAAATTTAGTATCCAAAGAGTAAATGAAGGTTACATCCCTTTCCCTAGTAATAAAACTACTCACACATCATGAAAATAAAGCAACACAAAACTTGGGATAACTTCATCACCATAACTATGGAGGAAAGAGAAAAAAAGGGAAAAATCAACAATTAATAAACAAGATTTAAGCAACAAAATAATCACAATAAACAAGATTAAAGAAAGAAAAGAAGAAATAAACAAGAAATTACCAACTTTTAAGCTTGCATAAATGAAATGGAGTTCAAAAGCTTCCAACCTCAACTTTCTCTCTCCTGGGGTTCTGAAGTTTGAATGTTAAATAAGAATTAATCTCCCTAATCTGAAAATAAAATTGCTTAACATAAAATAAGAGGAGTTCCTCTTATATAGTCCTAAAAATAAAATAGAGTTAATTACATTAAAGCCCCCGTACAAAAGCATCAAAGTAGAGAAAAGCGCTATGGAAAAATACCTCGACCCGGGCTGGTGACCCGACCCGAGTGCTCGGGTGAATTGACCCGGGCGGGTCACACCGACCCGGGTGGGTCCACTAGTCAGGAACAATTTGAGACTCCTCAAAATAGCTGACCGGGCGGGTCGTGAACCCGAGCCCTCGGGTTTGTGGACCCGAACCCTCGGGTTTGCGGACCCGAGCCCTCGGGTCAGCATACTCGGGCGGGTCGAGCAACCAAAAGGTGCTTTTGCTGCATCCTGGACTGACCCTGGTGGGTCAGGTGACCCGGGCCCTCGGGTCAGTACACTTCCCTCGTTTTTCTCCTCTTTCGAGCCTTCGATGTCCCGTTTCTTCAATGTATTGCCTCGGGTTTGTGCATAGGTCCTCCAAGCATGCTCCCAAATCCTGAAATAAAAACAAACACCCAAAGAAATAATACAAAGGAGGAAAATGCACAAAAAGAAGGAAAAGGAAGAAATTTAGCCTAAACTAGCCTAAAAGCTATCATGAAAACTATTAAGAACTAATCAAAAACCAAGTATATAAGCCAATCATCATTTACCTCCTCTGGGTACTCCTCTAGCCAAACAAGCATTTCAGATTAGCCATTACATAGTTTAGCTAGTTTATGAGCAACATAATTACCTCCTCTCTTGACAAAAGATAAAACACAAGAACTACAACTATTGATTAACATCAAAATATCTCTTGTGAGTTTTCCAAAAGATGAGGGCTCGTGCAATCCTTTCTTCAGATGAGTAAATAAATTCATATTGTCAGTTTCAAGCTCCAAGTCATGAAAACCAACTTCAAGAGTAATGGTTAGGGCGTGCCTAATCGTCATTGTCTCTGCTATTTCGACCTCAAAGCTCCCAGCAACAGGCTTACTCGTGGCCACCACCACCTCACCCAAACCCACTTGATTGTTAGGGAAAATAGCCGCATCCGAGTTGAGTTTATAAACTTTATCTGTTGGCTTCTTTCATCTTTCATTCCATTATTGCCTAGCAACACTCTCACTCCTGCACATTGTGGCTTTCTCCACTTCTCCTACAATTGATTTAGCTTTATCATGAATATCACTCATCATCCATCTCTTGCCTTCAAAAACCCAAGCATTTCTCCGGCACCAAATTCCCCACATTAAACCCCAAAAATTGCTCCACCAAAATCCATCTTTATAAACTTTCTCCAACTTCATACGCCAATCATACAAATTCTCCTCTTTCATGACATCTACCTCCAGCCGAAGCACTGAGTAATACCACACCCCTTTACCTCAGGACACCACACAAGGGCATGTTGTATTGTTTCTTTCCCTTAACCACAAATAGCGCATGTATTATCAAGCTGCATCCCTCGCCTTTCCAGCACTTCCCTCACCTCAATGCTATTCTTCAAAACCCGCGATACAAACATCTTTTTTTTGGAACATTCCTGCATTCCACACTTTTTTCCACTTGAAGATATATCTGCCAGTTGAAATTGACGCCTTGTTCCTCCTCTTCTCCGCCAACAAAATATGATACCCGCTCTTGACTGTGTAAATACCATTTTTTAAATGACTCCACGACCACTCATCCTCCGCATCGTACCTCGGAAGTGGGATACTTAGAATGGGCTCCACCTCCTCTTTTGGGAAGATTTCATCTAATTTGGCCTGCTGCCATTTCCCATCTATCAACAATTTACTCACATACCTTGGATGATCACTACCCACATTCTGCCTCCTTTTAACTTTGTAATCCGGCAAATTCGGAACCCAAGGGTCTGCCAAATTTGTGTCGATGCGCCATATCCTATAACTCTTTTCAGTCCCTTCTTGAACACCCCTCTCACCTTTAAAATTGACTTCTATGTGTAGCTTGCTTATAGACTTTCCTTCACTTACATAAAAGTAGAGTTGCAAAAATATTTACCCTTCAACACTTTCGCCGTAAGGGATTACGCATTGGTAATAATTCTCCATCCCTGCTTCGCTAAGAGTGCTTCATTAAACATTATCAAATTTTGAAAACCTAAGCCCTCTTCTTTCTATGAACAATACATGTTATCCCATGCCATTTTTTTCTCCTCCCCTTTTTGTCCCAAACAGAACTTCCTGCAAGAGTTTTCAATAGCTTAAAGTATCCCACTAGGTAACGCGAAACACTACATAGCATATGATTGAATCACTTGATCTATTAATTTGATCAACACTTCACGCCCTGCTTGAGACAAATAATTTCTTGGTGCACAAATTTCTCTATCTTATTCGGTTCTTCTTAGTGCAATTTCTTCTTCGCTTCTTCCCCTACCATATAGCAATTAATTTCTTGATTTCATTTTTAACAAATTTGTTGGTGCTTCTTGCTGTCTTTCGATCTCCATATATCCTTCATTAATGATTGCTTTATTAGGTAATTATATGCTGCCTCATCAATAGTTGTTTTAATTTCTAATTAATTTTCGATTTTTTTCTATTTTTTATTTATTAATATGGCTTAATATTAGAAAGCAGAAACTTTTGGTGGTATTTTGGTTCAACTTTTGTTTAACTTCTAGCAAATGATTATGACTTAGGAGTTAGGATAGAGGGACACTTATTTTCATTGTAGCTTTCTATGTCTACCTTTTTTATTCCCTTAATGGCATCTGTTATTTCACTAGGAACACTACAAGAGGGGGAATTATAAAACTTAAAGGATTTTTTGATTTTTACCACCTTTTAAAATCACCATTTTTAAGATAACCACCTTATAAGTTAATTTTTTTAAATAACCACCTTATATGACCTAAATCTCTTTAAATACATACCAATTGGCAGATTTCGTCCAAGAAATTGGTCTTAAATAAGGGTTTAAACCTTAAATACATTCTAGTGAATAAAGGTGGAGGTGATGAAATCGTTCTTAAACCCTTTTTGAGGATGATTTCCTTGACAAAATCTGTGGATTGGTAGGTATTTAAAAGGATTTAGGTCATATAAGGTGGTTATTTAAAAAAATGAACATATAAGGTGGTTATTTTGAAAAACATGATTTTATAAGGTGGTTAAAGTCAAAAAATCCAAACTTAAACAAAGAAATAAGCTAAAGGAAAACAAGGGATTTTTACGAGGAAAAACTTTTTGGGCCCAACAAGAAGAAACAAACTCGACCACTAGGGATTTTAAACTCAACACTTTCACTAATTAGGACAAACAACTTTGTTACAACCTAATTCTACTCACAGGCCACACCTTGAGTTCCTAAAGTCAAGTTCCTGAACAATTGTTCCCTTAACAGTTGTTCCTCTCAACTTCACTTGTAGTTTTCTTACTTTAACTCGCTTCGCTCAAAGCTTTTTCTCTTAAATTAAGGACTTCACTCAAAATCTCCTTACTCCAAAACCAAAATACAATGATCAATAAACTTAGTGAAATTAGAGTAAGAAGGCAAAGAACAAATGGTTTTTATGAGAGAATGAAGGCACTGACACTTTACTTAGTTAAACTCACTAAATCACTTGGTCAGACACAAATTGGAACTTACTTAGACATAAATATTTATAGTAGTGATTAAGTAAAACGTGGGATTAAAACATGTGTTAGTGGTTAAACTATTTTCCCATGATGTTTCTTAACCAAATGAACACGTTCCTTAATTTTACTTTTCCCATGAACTCCACGATCTATGAAGAACGTGTGTTAGGATTAATATTGCTTCCTTAATTTTAGCAACAACTTTGTCAAGTAAATATAAATCTAATTTTTAATTAAAAAGTATTTTAATTAATAAAACCAAAATTAAATCCTTTTATCAAAATATTATGTTTGAAAATATTTTCTTTAAAACCGAAAAGGAATTTTAATTTCAAATAAAAATAAAATGTTTTCCTTAAATAGATTTTCCTTAAAATCATATTTTTACTAAATAAAAACGGTTTCCTAAAATTTAGGCATCAAACACTCAAACGTCATAAATTAACCATTGCACTTATTCAACATATGTCTAGTTCCTTTTAGATAGTTAGTTCCTGTAACTTAACAAGACAGTGCCAGTTCGTCTGTTCCTTTCAAAGGAACAAACACTCATTCTCTTTTTAAATTGTCAGTGTTCCTTACCATATCTTACTCGTTTCTTTACATTGGAACTAGAAACAAAAAGCCTTGCTTAGGTTCTCTTGCTCCAATGCTTCTCCAGTACCAAATCCTTGAGCATCTTCACTTAGTCTTCAAAATCCAAACTTGATTTCTTCTTTTGACTTAGTATTCTCTTTGCTCTTTCCATTGATACCTTGTAAAATCCATTCACTTAACAACTTCTTAGTTCATTACTTAGTTTGTATCATTGTTCCTTTGTCATCATCAAAACTAGGGTTCAACATCATCATTTCTCATTTCATATGATTATCATTACGACTAAACTTAAATTTTTAGTGTTGTCCAATGGAAAAATGGGTAAATGGTTTATATGAGATGAAAAATTCAATTCACCCATTTTTCCAATGGACAACACTAAAAATTCGTAGAATCTTATGATTTGACGATTCGATTTTACGATCCAATTCTAAAAGACCTTTTCGATTTAAGTAGAATCGCGAATTTGCCAACCTTGGCCTAGACTAAAAGATAAAAGAAAAAAACAAATGATTTAGTGCAACTCTACACTAGCACACATGGGATTATATCTGAAATGTTGCATATTTTAAAAGTATTGCATCACTTTGGATAGATGTCGTACATCTAGTGCCCGATACTAAGAAGCGGGACTAGGAGTAGTAATGAGTTAGTCCTGTTTGCGAATAATTTGGACTCAATTCGGTCAAAACCCAGCTCGTGACCTTAAAAAGCAGAGCCGAACTAGGTCAAGCTCAGCTCGAAAAAGCTCGTGAACAGGCTCGATTATTATTTTATATAAAAAAATTATTATAACTTAAAACACTTAAAAAAGTTATTATTATAGGCTAAAGCACTTAAAACATGTTATTATATACTTCCTCCGTTCCATAATAAGTGAAACATAGGGATTGGGCACAAGATTTAATAAACATCACTTTCAAAAGCCAAAAAGTCATAAAATACCCTTTTTATTATCAAAAGGAGGAGAGAGAAAAGCAAACCACGCAAGTTTGTGATGGGTACTCTTGTCATTTTGTCACTTTCTTTTTTTGCATTTAAGGTATGTTTCACTTATTTTGAAACGTTCTAAAATAGTAAGTGTTTCACTTATTACGGAACGGAGGAAGTATATCCTTTTATGTATTTTTTTACATTGAATAATTCATGTCATTTCTTTTTGTATCCTTTTAGATCTAGTTTGTCGATTTTTTATGTATATTTGTAAGTAATTCATTTGGTTAGCATGTAAAAAATCAAAGGAAATAATATATGTTTATTCATGTTACTTTTTGAATTTAGGGTATAATTTTACAAGATTTGTCAACAATTTATTTAAATGTCGAATTTTTTTTTGGTTTAATGTTGTGTTGGTTTATGTTTAATTTGCCTCAAATCGAGCTCCACCTCGACGCAAGCAGGGACGGACCCGTGTGGGGTCCTCGATGACACGGGACCCCCATTGTTTTTTTTATAAAAAAATTAGTTTCCTTAAGAAAAAAGTTAAAAAAAAAATTTACCGTGAGTCAGCTATTACTCCCTCTGGTTCCGAAAGATCCTCCTTGTTACTGTTACTACAGATACCAAGGAGGATCAATTTATGTGGGGTCTTAGGTGGGTAAAGTAGGAGAGAGAAAGGGGGTTAAGGAAAATAAACAAATAAAAAGGGGTAAAGTAGGAGAGAGAAAGGGAGTAAACTTTGAATTAATAGTGTAATGGTGGACTATATGATAGGGACATGAGAGGGTAAAAAGGAAATTTTTTTTGCCAAATAAGGAATAAAGTAAAAGATGGAGGATCTTTTGGAAACGCACTTAAACGGAAAGAGGGAGAATCTTTAGGAACCGGAGGGAGTACTTACTACCTAGGGGTGTCAGAAACAGATCTGAGCACTGGGTCAACCTAATTCTGACCTGACTTGAACCTGGTTCGACCTGTGAGGGTCAGTCCCCAGACCTGACCGAAACCTGACCTGGGATTACCCAGACCTGACCGGCACCTGGCAAGATTATATGCTGACGACCACGCAGACACTCGCATTCAAACTCGAACCCGACCGTATTCAACCAGATATTACTAAAATTCAATTATTTTTTTATATCTACATAATCATTTAAATATATTAATTTATAAAATTTATTACATTTAATAATTAATTAAATAAAAAACTAAATTACATTTAATTTAAGGGTTAAACTTTGAATATCATGTACTTGTTTATATTTCATTTAATTACCCAATATTCCCATTTTCAAATAATATTAAAAAGTATGTGATTAAACCCTATACTTCAAATTTATTATCTCATTTTAATATTCTACCAAAATTTCTCCATTTTTTATTTCTACCAAATTATCCCATTTTAATATTCTACCAAATTTTCTACCAAATAATATCTCAAATTCTCGTAACCCTATACTAAACAATTTGCAATAACCAAATTAAAACTTACATATTTACAATCTCCAATATGCCAAATTAAACGGAAGAAAACAATTGCCAAACACGAAATCTCTTACATTAACATGAGCAATAGAAAAAAAAAATCCAAACCCATATGGCAAACATAGAAAATTCAGATACTAAAACAAAATTACAGATTTATTTTTCTTTATACTAAACAAACCCATATGAAAAATTCAGATAAGACCTACTTCAATTTCATGACAAACAAAAAAATAAAATACTGCAAAAATAGATATGTTTATTGAATTTGAGAATGTCAAAAGAAAATTACAATCCCAGATCAAAGTTTATCAGATAAAAAAATTTCAAAAAAAAAGGTAAAATAAAAACAAAAATTCATTTATCTTACAAGCTTTCTCGCTATCACCACATGTTTGGCTTGAGTTTTTTTTTTGCCTTCAGATCTAACATTTACAAACCCTGCCATTGGATATTGAAAAAGGAAAAATAAATTATAAAATAGTTAAAAAATGAAAATGGAACTCATAAACACTTGTTATGCTCTATTGGAGAAGACCGGTCTGAGAGGTGAAATCCATTCAATTTCACGAGGAGGCGGTTTCCTTCCGATGATGACGACGGACTTGGTGGAGTCAAGCGAAGATTTCGTCAATGTGCAGCGAGAATGACGTTGATGTTCAGCGAGGATGATGAGAGGCGAACGAAGAGTTCGTCGATATTTAGGGAGGCAGTAGACGACCTTGGTTGTGGAGGATGAGAGAGGCTAGCAGATGAGAGTGAGAGATGAGAGAGAAAGAGCAGCGAAAAAGGGAGGAAGGGTGGTGGTGGCCGAATTCCGGTAAGGATGATGGATTGATGGAAGGAGGGAGCAGCCCAGAGAAATGGAAGGAGCAGCGCATAGAAATATGATTTTTAGGTTTGGAGGAGAGATGGGAGAAGTAATAAGGTAGGAGACGATCTAACGGTTCAGTTTGTTTATGACATGTATCCAACGGTTAATATTTATGATCCGTGTGCTTTGTGTTCACTACTACATAAATGAGCTATTGCAACGGCTATTTGCAACGGCATGAGCTATTGCAACAGGCTTTTGCAATGGTATGAGCTATTGCAACGGTTATTTGCAACGGCTTGCTCTAATGCAATAGGTATTGCAACGATTTTTAGGAACCGTTGCATTACACCATGAAATGCAACACCTTTACTAGATATAGCAACGGTTATGATACACCATTATATTTGATTAAATTCCACAATTGCATCCAACTTTCTCGAAAATTCTAATACCCCAGAGCCTTCTTTTTCTCCAGACAAAAAAAAAATCCTTGTGTCCTCCATTTCTCTCGCCATCTCCCTAACATATATCGAGCAACACCACACCATCTTTCCCTCACAAGTCAAATCACCACACCACGCCATCTTTCTCTCTCAAGTCGGACCACCGTACCGCACAAGGCCACCAGTTCGCCAGTGCCAAAGTCTATCTTTGTTCTCCTCTGTGCGAGCAACGAGGATTTTCACTAGACTCATCACTCCAGTGTACGTGTCCCCGCCTGTCGCCACCGTCACCTCGTCGGCCACAAGTGCTTAGCCTTTTTCCGTTGAGTCCTACCACTCGATCTCTAGAAATTCGAACTTAGGTAATCGAATTTTAACCTAATATTAATTGCTTATTGTTGAGTTGTTATTTCTTTTAATTGGTTGTTAGTTTGTTCTCCTTAATCTATTTATCAAATTTCAATCTCTAAAAAAAGTGATTATAATGTGTCAATAATTTAGAATTATTTATAACTAGTTCTTGCCAAAAGAACAAAGAATTGATAATTAGTTGTAAATAATGAGGGGTTTAATTCAAATTGTTTGCCAAATGAGAATTGATGATGTAATTGGATTTTGTTCATTGTTTGTTAGTAATAATTGACAAGAATAAGTATACCGTTTGATATAAGAACTTATTGAATTATTTGAAATTGTTGGATTTGTTTTTGAAAGTTAGCTCTAGTGCCCACTACTTGTTCGATGAAATGCCTAGTAGAAATTTTGATAGTGCCCACTACGTTTGATCAGTTTCTTACTTGTTTGTATGGTTACCTACTCTTTGACTGAGAATAATTCCGATATCCATATGCCAGCATTTACAATCACAAATACATGTAATTGAGATTTAAGCCCAGAAATCTTATTCCTTATGAGGTGACTATGGTAAGTCCAAATGGTTCTTCTTTTGGTATTTCCTTATTGAAAATATTAATATAAAGAAATTTTTATGGTACATATAGTCGGATTGTTTGGCCCTTTATATGCCTATGTTATTTTATATAAGATGAAAGATCAAATAGAATGCAAAATGATAATTTGTTTAGACAAGGTAATCTTATTCCCATTTGGCTGATTCATTGGGTGTATCAAGTCTCGAATAATTCTTTAGTTTGCTGCATATCACGTTAGCAGCTATAGAGGGCATAAAAAAGAAGGCCAAATTTGTACCAATATAATTTGCTAGTTGGTTGATGCGACAACGATAATGGCATTTCAGATTCGGAGTAGTGGTAGCGAAGTGGTGATATAAGTGGGTGCACCGAGGACAATGAAGGGTGTGATTCTCATCGGAGTAAAATCTACCATAGGCATACACCTGAGCAGATTTAGCAGTCGGAAGGGTAAGGAATCTCTACCTTTCCAAGAGTTATCAATTTGTAACCCGTCACATTCTTACCCTTTTAATCTATGGTTTACAATTTGTTTTTTTTCCCTTATAATTTATCTTACTTGGTATTCTAGTTGTCTTTTGACTATTGTAAGGTTGGCGTGTGTATTTTTATTGTCTTTTGACTATTGTAAAGCTGGCTTGGGCCACTGGAGAATCTTTTTCCATCCCTCCCTTATGGTGGATTATGTATCTTTGTGAGAATGGGTGGTGGTTATTCAGTTTCTGGCTAATTTCGTATCTTTTGTCTTTTCCTACACTTAGACTCAATGAATTTTGCTACATTTACAACAAAAGAAATTATGGAGTCCCCTTTTTTTTTAACTTGCTTGGATTTTCTGGTTTATTGAGTTTGTTTTTCTGTAAAGATGTATTATACATTATCCGATCCATTGCTCTGTTTTTTGATGAGTGGGAAGCTGCAGTTTCCCCCATTGTCCTTTATAAAACTCACCACTATTTCAGCCCCACCATTATCAACCCGCCACGGCAACTAAAAATTTTACAAAGAATGGCCCAATCTACTTGCATAACAGTAGCTAAAAGGTCATACAAGGTTGCCACCATTACCAAAAGATGCATTTCTGAACCTTCAGTTGGAATGGACTCTAGTAGACTCAGCCTAATGGTCTAC
Organism: Beta corolliflora; assembly: GCA_947648045.1. Classification (NCBI taxonomy): domain Eukaryota; kingdom Viridiplantae; phylum Streptophyta; class Magnoliopsida; order Caryophyllales; family Amaranthaceae; genus Beta; species Beta corolliflora. The sequence goes on along the minus strand of CANSZD010002847.1, from coordinate 44,154 downwards.
AGTAGTGTTCTATGTCTATTGTTTGACTTGTTATTATTTGTTGTCATTATTGATCTTTGACTTAATATTATTTTTTAAGGGGAACTTACCTCAAAAGTCAAAACTAATTTGGCAAATTGTCTATAGGATGGAAATTTTTAATATGTTCTATATAGTGCTTCATTGTCTAACAGATACGTTATTTCTGTTGTTGGTTATCCAATTTTTCGTGTGATTTATTCTCTTATACAGATGTTTCGAATATCAAAAGTTGATGTTGGGGATGATGAAATAGCATATCAAGCTATGGTGGAGTGATAGCAATGAATGTCATATAGTAACAAGTCATACATGCTCAAATGTTGTTAGTCATACAACAGTGACTGGAAGTAGAAATCAAGACTTTATGACTATAATTGGATGTTGTAAGAAGTCCTACATGTAATTGGGTGTGAATGCATTTGTTATTTGAGCACTATGTTTAACATAACAAGCAACAATACTAGTTACTCTCTACGGGTCAAGTACGGAGCATTTGTATGGTTTTTAACCGAAGCACTTGATGCTTTTTCTACTAGTGGTGGAGTTCCTTTGGGACTTTCTCCCTGATTAAAACCTCATATTGGGTCGACGGGAACCAGTCTCTTGCTTACTTGGAATAAAGGTAACCTTTCCTTTTTCATTGATAGTTATGCTTATATTTTATTGTTGCTTGAAAATTTTATTTTGGTTATATTATAGGACAACTATGTTTAAAGAAACTTAATTACAAACGTTTGATTTTACTAATTTGATCAAATATGTCTTAATTTGCAGGTGGTCATAAATGAAGAAATGGAACGCCACATTCGATAAACTAGTTGCTTATAGGATGGCATGGAAGCATTTTAGATGTAGAGTGATTTATTGGAGCATTTTACATGCTGAAAAGAATTGAGAAACCATAAATTTTATATAGTTTTTTACTTAATAGACTTTTGTAATATGTATTTCGTAACTTTGTTATTAGGCGCATGAATATTGTATGTATAATCCCTCTTCTGTGTATATAATTTCAAAATAAATTTATGAATATATAATTTTATATATATCAATGTATTACTAATAGACTATTACGGTATTGGATTTGCATTAGCTACGGAGTCGTTGCAATAGGTGCTAAAATGAGGTATAATATTAGTAATAGAGGCGTTGCAATAGCTATAAGATGGTGTTACAATATATATGGAGGCGTTGCATTAGATGCCAAAATGGGACACAATATGAGTAATAGGGGCGTTGCAATAGCTAATGGATGGAGTTGCAATAGGCTCTATAGCTAATGCAATGATTATTTACACCTATTGCAACGGTTATGGGGTAGCCGTTGCAATAGGCCTAAAAATCGTTGTATTAGACCTAATGCAAGGGGCAACAGAAAGGTTTGTTTAACCGTTGCAATAGCTCTATTGCAATGGTTTTGGGCTCTATTGCAACGGTTTTGACAGGTTGCATTAGCTCATTTATGTAGTAGTGGTTGTTTTCTTGTGTGCCCTTGATTATGATGATCTAACGGTTTAGATTTTGCCCATTAGATGATTTTGGATTTTGCCTTATGAAACAAATATTCCTACCAAAATATTATTCATAACAACTAAACTTCATGTTCCACATCCCTAAACCCCAAATCTCATACCTATAACCCCATTTTCAAATAATAATATAATTATTTATAGTAGTAATCTCATATCCACTAATTGATCATAATATGTAATTTAAATCATTCAAGTAGATTTTTTTATTTCTGAAACGCATTACACTCGAGGACGATTATCATAATGATTACCTATTTACATTGATTAATCTATACACTAATCCATTCGTATTACTTTGTGTTTATACTAATGTATACTAGCTAGAAATGCAATACATTGATCTATACACTATCTATACATTGACATATAGTCGAAATGCAATACATTGATCTATATACTAATCTAGTTTAGCCTAATGATTACCCCCTACATTGGCTTTCGTCACGTTATACTCGTATTAGCTTGTGTTGATCGACTTTAATCATCATTATCACCAATTATGATCACATTATACTCGTATTGTTTTTTTGGTCAATAAGATTTGAGAAATGATAATGCTAATGGACAAGGGAGTAACCGAGTAATTGACTAAGTGTTAAGTTACTATATGGTTGTGCAACATATGAACCCTCGTTATAATCACTTAGGCTTCATATGAACCGTCATTGTAAACATATGAATGTATGATTGTCATTTGTTATAGTATTATAATATATCAAGAGTCGTTATACTAATTTATAATCAAATGAGTACTAGATTGGTTTTACAATTAATTTTGATACCAATTTTATACTTTATCGTATATAGTCACAACATAATACATATATACCGCGTTATGTTTGTTATTGTTATTGATATTATTAGCATTGTTGCTACTATTACTATTAGTATTTATATTGTTATTGTTATTGTCATTGTTATTGTTATTGTTATTGTTATTGTTAGTATTCCCTGTTCTCATTTGTATTAGTATTGTTATTGTTAGCATTGTTACTATTATCGTTATTATTTGTATTATTATTATTATTATTATTATTATTATTATTATTATTATTATTATTATTATTATTATTATTATTATTATTATTATTATTATTATTATTATTATTATTATTATTATTATTATCATTGCTTTATGTTTATTAGTATTATTATTCTCATTACCATCATAACTATTTACAAACTTATATATCAATCATAATGCTTATAATAATAAATCATTTATATAAAGTTTGGAATTGATCGTCTACTCGTTATTATTGTCGTTGGTTATAATATATAATATTAAAACATATGAAGAGTCGTTCTACTCCTTTACTCATTAGAGTGGTTTTACGCAGTTGATTATTCGAAATAAGAGTTGAGTAAGAGAATACACTAAACATCACGGTAATCAATATAGTGTTTTTATTGGTTTTTCGTTGTCATCCATATATTTATCGCACACAAACATATGTATATATATGTCGATCTTAATACTTTTTTTAATATGATTCGTTTACAAAATCCATAACAAAATCAAGATGGCCCGATCAGGAGTTACCCGAAATTGAGTTGACGTTCAATAGCGAATGGACCCGATGTTTCACAATGATTGAACTAAGGTCATTACTAATTCAACCCAAGTACATTTGGCTTAACTCAACCGTACATGAAACCTAAATACAACCTGCGCAAACCCGGTAAAAAAAATGTCAAGGGGCGATCATATCCGGGAATGAATCGACTTGTAAATGGAACGCTCAGACCTGTCCGGCACCCGGGAATCCAATGATTCAAATGTGTTCGACCCGGTTGAACAAAACCCGACCGATCATGACCCGGGGGCACCGACAATCGAGATCCTAACTTCGTCCGGTCCGACTGGTTCACCGTGGGTATACCCAGAACCTGTTTGAGAACCTGTTTTGACACCCCTATTACTACCGCTACACTACTCTAGGTATCTAAACAAGTCCTTTAAAAAAAAGGTATCTAAACAAGATTCTCTAAACAGTCCTATCAAAAAAAGAAGACAAGTTTCTCTAAACAGTACTCTCAATTCTCAATTGCCATAAAGCAAAACCTAAAAATTGGAAAAGTTAATAGAGAGAACATTGAACTAGTCTGACGCCTAAGAGAGTAAAGTGAGGCTGATGTCAGCCCAATTGTACAGAGCCACAAAGGAGACACGACTTCATGAGGAGTGATAAAACACTATCAGCTAGAGGGCACCTTGCCCACTATCAGGGACAATGTTGTAATTTATAAACCCATATTTGTGTATCAAAAACACTTGTTATTGATAAACCAACCCATATTTATGTGTTTGAGACACTTGTTACTTACAAAACAACCCTTGTTGGTGTGAATTTAGTGTAACTTTTGTCAAAAAGTCAAACTGTGATTTCTGACAAAAAGTAAAAGTTGTCTCGATTTGCGCATTTTGCCAACTTTTCCTCGAAAAAATGCAACCTTATTTTTATGAAAACCCATGTTTGTGTGTTTAAAACACTTGTTATCTATACATCAACACCTGTTTGTGTATCTTATACACATGTTATTTACAATTCAACCTTTGTTTGTGTTTGTTAATATGCCAAAATTACAACATTATCCCTGATAGTGGGCAAGGTGCCCTCTAACTGATAGAGGTTTATCACTCCTCACACTTCATAGCCTCAGCGCCCTCAAGTCAGTATATTTTTCTGTTTTTCTTTTTTCCTAAATCTCAATATTAATTTGGCTATCTTTTTCTTCTTAATTGTTAGTGTAGTTCTTAAATAAGATTGTTGCACTAATTTGATAATAATTAACTAGTTTTTAGTCCCGGGCGATGCCCCGGGTTATTAACATTTTCTTGTTAAAAAGTATCATCTAATGTTGCACAGCTTACTGATTAGAACTTTAGTATATTAACTTGAGATCATGTATTCGAATCTTATATAGAGCATATTTCTAATTTTTTTTTAATGTGCATAATGATGACATGGAATGAAACAACTAAATGGAGAGTGACATGTGGCGTGTAGACTTGTTTAAAAACGCTTTTTAATATATTAGTATAGATGTGTATTATTGTGATTTATGGAGTATGAATCAATTACACAATGTCATAAATTAGATAATATCATTGGAATTCGGAATCATCAATAAATACATATCAATGATGTTGATTTAATTATATAATTTTATTTTTATATTTAAAAGAATTGTTATATTGTGATATAAATAAAAAAATTTGTGGGTAACTTTATCCACTTTTTGTTTTTTCAATTGTCATATAATCTTGGGTGGATTATTTTCATTCGCCCAAAATTTAAATTCTAGATCCGCCCCAGGAGTTGAGTCGAGCTCCCGAACCAAGCTCGAGCTTTGAGAGAAGCTCATGAGCTCGAATCGAGATTCACTTATCGGGCTTGTCGAGCTCACAAGCTAAGGCAAGCTATAAGATAAATGAGCCGAGCGAGCCTAGTGCATTTTAGGCTCGGGTCGTGCAATAAGTATCCTTAGGGGGGGCAAAGGATTCCATGTTTTAGTCCTCCAAGAGCATTAAAGAAACCACGAAAGCTTTCATTATTAATAAGATGTGTGTACTTTCGGGAGGCATGCATGTCAGGGACTTAACAAGCCATCTAAAACATAATAGATTCAAGAAGATCACTAATAGCAACTCTAAATATAATCAAGTAATCAACCCATCTTCAAAGAGAGGATTAAATTAATTTTTTTAAGGGAACAAGGCTTAAAATCAATTTAGATGTAAGACATATCATATTAGTTGATTTGGGCAAGTATATAAAAGATAAGCATCACAATATATTTTTTAATAATAAGTTCAAAATAATAAAAATAGATAATTCAAGTTCTGGATTAATAAAAAATTGCAATTGGTTCTCAATAAACCAAAAGGAGCTTAATATTATATAAACTGATTCAACTTTTTCTATACAATTCAAAAAAAATATCATTAAACTTTGCTCGAAATGTAATTTAAGATAAGATCATTATATGTATATATTAGATTTTTTGACGAGTTATTCTAGAAGCGGCACTTATGTATATTTTGGACTATTTATTGATTGGTTTACTAAAAATATATATAATTATACAATAAGGTATCTTTGTTTTATTTTAGAGGAACATACAAGAATTTAATTTAGTTACGTATACCATGATGCAAAGCATAGAGCACCAAATTGTAATAGGAGTAAAAAAAAAACAGCAATCAACCTTAATGAAGATAAATAATAAAACTGAAAAAAACTCACTTAAATGGGAAAATAATTATATTCTCATTTTTGAAATTAAATCCAGGTAATATTGGACAAAGTGAATGATGTCTGCATTTTGTTTTTGTTTTACTCACCAATCTTTCAATTAGTGTTTGAAGTTGGAAAAGTAAGACAGTGGATACTCACTAATAAAAATATCAAATATTATCATGTACGATTAATATCAATTTTAATGTATTCCAATTAAATAAAGATAATCATTAACAATTATATATATCTAATTAGTCAAACGTCTACATCAAATACAAGGTATGGCAGTGGGTTCAAGTCCAAGCTCCGTTGGACCCACCTCATTTTTAAGGGTATGGATCCAAGTTTTCCAAACCCAATGGGTCTAGGTCGGATCTAATGTTGGGTCAGGTCTGGGTCTAACGATGTCGAACCTAGACCCGCCCCAAATCCGGCACATTGACCCATTTATAACTGTTTCAAAAAAATAAAAAAATAAAAATTGTAAAATGCAATTAATCTGCTCACAATTATAAGTCTACATTCTCTAGAAAGTAAAATTAATGATGAAATATAGGAAAATTAGCAAATGAATTTTTTGGTATTATTGTTATATACCAAAGGATATATGATTGTAGATATCTTTGATATTATGTAGTTTTATAGTCTTGTGTACTAAACTTTTTAAAATTAAAATATGTTTATGTTGTAATTTCTTGAGTTAAAATTTTATTACTTTATTATTCATTAAGTATTAATAGTCAAGTTAATTTTAATATCGTGTTTTATGTAAAAATAAGTTTAGAGAAAATGACGTTTATATTAAAGGATATTGAAAATAAAAAAGTTCTTAATGACCCATTTTGGACCCAAGACCCGTTTGACCCAGCGGGGCTGGATATGGGACTAAAGCGTATGGCCATTCGTGGAGTCGTGATGGGAAATCAACAATGGGTGAGTCCTAAGTTGTCCTAATGGCTTCCGATGTCCAATTAGGTTTATTAGTCTTACTTTAAGGACTTGTTGACGACTTCTTCAATTCAAAAATATTTTCAAAATAAAACCTTTACAATTAGTTGAACCAGATTTGACATGATTTACACCTGCTTTGAAGTGATGAAAACCTGTTTTGACGCGAGGAAAACCTGTTTTGACGTGTTGAACAAGTGTTTTTGACATGATGTACACTTACATGGACATGATGTGATATTTTAAATTAGAAATGTCAAATAGGTCGTGTCATGTTTATTTCTTGTTCGTGTCATTTACTAATCGGGTTAAAAAGTCTGGATACTTGCCCGACTAGTTTAACTAGTTGTGTCGAAATCTCTTGATTCAAACTCGGTTAGTTTAATTAAGCGGTTACACGTGTCGACTTATTTAACATATTTATTCAAAATCCCTATGGGCCAAAATCTTCTACATCAATAAAAAAAACACAAATTATATAAAAGAAACATCTTGTTTTTATCATGCCTTCCTCTCGTATGCAGCTATGCTGCATTTTTTCTCTTTTCAAAAGATTTATTGCTCACAATAAAACAAAAAGGTAGTTATACTTTATTAGAAAAAGGTAATCATATTTGCCAAAAGAAAAAAGATATTTGTTAGTTTATCTCTATTATATAAGCCAAGGGGGAGCAATAGTGTCCTCCTTGCAATTTACTTAATTGTCCTTCAACAACATAAATATTAGATTCCAAATTTCCACACATAGCTTCTAATAGTTAATCAAAACCAATCCAATGAATAAACTTGCCAAAAAAACAATCAAATCTCTATTAAACCAAATCAACTCATATAAATGCTCAATCACATAAACTTGCCAATAAAAAAGATTCAATCAATAAGATTCATAATCAAGAACTTACCAACCATTAATACCACAAACAATAACAAAAAAATACACGACATTCTCATTACATAGACAACTCAATTCAAACTCAAAATAATTTTTCCATAACACAAACACAATTACAAACACAAACTCCAAACTAAAAAAAATCAGTTCTTTTCATAGATTGGAGCTTCACGACATTCTCAAATTTGAGGATACTTTACTTTTAATCAGGTACGCAGTTGGTTATTGAAAATAAAAGTATGTGTAAAGTTATATGTTTAGTAAATCTAAAGAATCAATATATCTAAATTCATTTATAAAAAATTAATATTAAAAATCACTCACAACCTTTGTTAGTTTTTTGCAATAGCGAATTAATATATCTAGATAGACTAGATTCATCTATCTATTAATCTTTCACATTTTTAAGAGTAATCATAACTATAGTACGGATGGAGTATATAATAACAAGTTTTGAAATTAATGACGCATCGCGCATTCGCGTGCATATAAGACTAGTACTTTATAAGCCAAGGGAGAACTATGGTGTCCCCTCTGTAAAATTACTTTTCTACCCTTCAATATAAAAAAATGCTTGTTTTAAAATATTTAATTCCTTCTTGATCTACAATTATGTGTAATAAGGAAAATTAACTTGCTTAACTTATAGTAAGATGTAATGTATGCATCAAAACTTTTTCCACAAAACATGTTTAAAAAATAATTTTTCGATTGAAAATTAAACAGTTATAAGTAGAGCAATTCCAAACAATTACAAAGCAAGAACTTACAAATTTTCTTTCTGCCTAAACTTACAATTGCAATTACAATTTCAAAGAAAATACATTAACAATCCATAAACATACCAAGAAAAATAAGAAGATAGTCTCATATACATTTATCTCTCATCCATTCATTTAGTACCTAAGGCTTGGGAGCAACTCCTTATCTAGTTTTTATTCTAGAATCTTTAGCTCTTTTTTTAAGTTCCAAATCTTTATCTCATGTTGTCATTTTTGTCGGATTGGATACTTGGATATAGGCATAATTAATGCTAATGTAAGCTTTAAGTGACATTTGAAATTTCTGTTTTCCTATCTAGTATAAGAACACTAATAAACTAATATCATGCACAGTGCACCTTAAAATTGTACAATGACAGCTACATACAAAAGTGCGGAACCACTATTGTTTTAGTATTATACTACTATAATTTTTCGAAAAAACTTACTCTTTTTTTCCGTTTATTAATGTTAACCTTTAAGCACTAATATATTTAATTATGTACTCGTAAAAATTATCAAAAGTTAGTACCTTGAAAATACATATTGACACGAATTAAAAAAAATCTCATGTGATAATATTTTTCTTTACGTATATATGAAGCACAAATGATGATCAAAGTGGTGATGATAAATATTGCAAAAATACAAAGTTTAACTATATTTGTGGAATTGGGGGAGTATTAATATTATGTTTTTAGGAAGAATTTTTTTCAGTTCAGTCTCTTTTTCTTTTATATATAGGGTAGCTTTTTAATATTAAGATAGCAAAAAGCAAACCCAACATCATGTCGTTAACCGAATCTATAACCATATGGAGTATATGATATCAAATGGAAACGTATTTTGGTTTATCCCATAGTGTGACATTAAATTTTGTTAATATTTTTCTACTAATTACATTCTTTTGAAGTTGTTTAACATTAAATAATTTCATTAAAGTGTAAATTTAAACAAAATTAACATGGTCGTTAGAATTGATTTTCATGTGGTTTTTTTATTGTTAAATAAGATTTGTGTGGCTTTCTTGTATAATTTTATGCCTTAATGAATGTAGTTAACCTCAGAGAGTATAATATAGAAAAAAAATCATCAAATACCATCATTAATGTCACACTGTAGAAAAAATAATAATACAAGGAATTTCATATAATAAGTTTCTTTTTTCTTGTCTACCACATTTACATAGCGAAAGCATATAATAACAATCCGAAACCCTAGGCCTCCCCCATCTCTCTCACCTACCATTTCTCTCACGTCTCATCTCTGTGACTATGTCTATGAATTTTAATTTTTCGGCAGCTCTTTTATTTTGGCAGATCAATTTTTATCTCACCTCCCATAAATTTCGACAGCGACGTATGCCTGCAGTTTTATACTTCATTTTCACTCCCTCTTTCTAATAGCCTGCAGTTTTATCTTCTAGACATTAGTGTAGCAGATTGTCTGTTTTATTTTTTTGACCTTAGTGTAGCATATTGGAAGCAGACACGCTTGAGAGAAACTACACACTAACCTCTACTATATCCAAGTGATGAAAGAAGATCTAGGAGAAGAAAGAAATGTAATTTAAAATAAGATCATTTTATGTAGATATTAGATTTGACGAGTTATTCTAGAAGCCGCACTTATGATTATGACGTTAACATTTATATTTTGGACTATTTATTGATTGGTTTATTAAAAAAAATATAGTAATATACAATAAGGTATCATTGTTTTATTTTAGAAGAACATACAAAAATTTAATTTAGTTACGAATACCATGATGCAAAGCATAGAGCACCAAATTGTAACAGGAGTCAGAAAAAAAAATCAGGAATCAACCTTAATGAAGATAAATAATAAAGTGAAAAAAAGTCACTTAAAAGGGAAAATAATTATATTCTCATTATTGAAATTAAATCCAGGTAATATTGGACATAGTGAATGATGTCTGCATTTTATTTTTGTTTTATTCACCAACCTTTAAATTAGTGTTCGAAGTTAGAAAAGTAAGACAGTGGATACTCACTAATAAAAATATCAAATATTATCATGTACGATTAATATCAATTTTTAATGTATTCCAATTAAATAAAGACAATCATTTATAATTATATATATCTAATTAGTCAACGTCTACATCAGATACCAGGGATGGCAGTGGGTTCAAGTCCAAGCCCCGTTGCACCCGCCTCATTTTTAAGGGTATGGATCCAAGTTTTCCAAACCCAATGGGTCTGGGTTGGGTCTAATGTTGGGTCAGGTCTGGGTCTAACGATGTCGAACCTAGACCCGTCCCAAATCCGCACATTGACCCATTTATAACTTTTTCCAAAAAATAAAAATATTGAAATTGTAAAATGCAATTAATCTGCTCACAATTATAAGTCTACATTCTCTAAAAAGTAAAATTAATGATGAAATGGAGGAAAATTAGCAAATGAATTTTTTTGGTATTATTGTTATATACCGAAGGATATATGATAGTAGACATCATTGAAATTATGTAGTTTTATAGTCTTGTGTACTAAACTTTTTAAAATTGAAATATGTTTATGTTGTAATTTCTTGAGTTAAAATTTTATTACTTTATTATTCACTAAGTATTAATAGTCGAGTTTAATTTTAATATCGTGTTTTATGTAAAAATAAGTTTAGAGAAACTAACATATATATTAAAGAATATTGAGAATAAAAAAGTTATTAATGACCCATTTTGGACCCAAGACCCGTTAGACTCAGCGGGGCTGGGTATGGGTCTAAAGCGTATGGCCATTCGTGGAGTCATGATGGGGAAATCAACATTGGAAGAGTCATGATGTCCAATTAGGTTTATTAGTTTTCAAAAACATTTTCAAAATAAAACCTTTACAATTAGTTGAACCAGATTTGACATGATTTACACTTGTTTTGAAGTGATGAAACCCCGTTTTGATGTGAGGAAAACCTGTTTTGATGTGCTGAACACGTGTTTTTGACATGATGTACACTTACATGGACATGATGTGATATTTTAAATTAGAGATGTCAAATAGGTCGTGTCATGTTTATTTCTTGTTCGTGTCATTTACTAATCGAGTTAAAAAGTCTGGACACTTACCCGACTAGTTTAACTAATCGTGTCAAAATCTCTTGATACTAACCTGATTAGTTTAATTAAGCGGTTAAAAACTGAAAAAGGTTAAAATTGACCTTAAAAAATGGAACATCGTTCAGGATTCGGACACATTGACAGTAATATAGAAAAGCTGGAAGAGCAAATCAGTTTTTATGATAGCATTGCTGATGACAAACCACTCTCAAGCATGGAAATCCAGGCCCGAAAAGATGCACAACTTGAACTTTGGACCTGGCTCAGACGGAGAGAGACCTACTGGGCCCAAAACTCAAGAACCCAGTGGCTTAAAGAGGGGGACAGGTATACCCGTTTTTTCATGCTTTCGCCTCAATCCGCAATCGTAAAAATTCTATCTCTTTTCTTAAAGATGGTGATGCAGTGATCGATGATCCCTCAACTATCAAGAAAGAGGCGATTTCCTTCTTCATAAATCTCTTCAAATAATATTTCCATGATAGACCGGTCTTCACAGGGCTAAAATTCAGAAAACTAAGACCGGATCAATCTCACTGCCCCCTTCGAGAATCAAGAAGTTGATGATGCGATGATCGGACCGTGATGGAGCTAAGGCTCCGGGTCCGGACGGATTCAATTTCAGATTTATAAAAAGTGCATGGGAGGTCATTAAGGAGGATTTCTACCGAATCATCAACGAATTTTGGGAGTCTTCAAAACTCCCCAAGGGATGCAATAATGCATTCATTGCCCTAATCTCCAAAGTTGATTCACCGGAAGGCTTCAAAGATTATAGGCCTATTAGTATAGTGGGCTCAATTTACAAAATCATCACCAAATTGCTTTCCAAAAGACTCAAAAGAGTGATGAACTCATTGATCGGTAATCACCAATCCTCATTCATAGAAGGAAGGCATATACTTGACATTGCCCTCATCGCCAGTAAAGTGATTGATTCCTGCAAGAAAAGAAATTTGAAAGCGGCAATTCTGAAATTTGACTTTCACAAGGCGTTTGATTCCAATTCATGCAATTACTTGGAATGGACCCTAACCCAAATGGGTTTCCCCCGTCAATGGATCTGTTGGATCAACTCTTGTGTTCGATCTGCCTCTGCATCCATTCTTCTAAACGGCTCGCCAACCGCTTCTTTTAAGCTGCACCGAAGGCTAAGGCAAGGGGACTCCTTGTCCCCTTTCCTTTTTGATATTGTTGTGGCGCCCCTAAGCCTTCTCATCCAAAAAGAAATTTCCCTTAATTTATGGGTAGGAGTTGAAGTTTGTTATAATGGCCCTAAAATCTCTCACCTCCAATACGCAAATGATACTATCATCTTCTGCCCTCCTCATCTCCCCTCTATTCTAAACATAAAAAAAAAAAACTCTCATCCTCTTCAACCTCGTTTCAGGCCTTAGAGTCAATTTTCACAAAAGTTTCCTATTAGGAATAAACCTTCATGATTCATGGCTCATCTCCACTGCCGAGCATCTTCAATGCTCCACTGGCTCTTTTCCACTCAAATACCTCGGCCTTTCCATTGAATTCGTCCCGTCCCGAATTTGCACATGGGATCCGATTATTGATCAAATGGATAAGAAGTTGGCTTCATGGAAAGAGAAATGTCTTTCAATTGGTGGTAGACTTACACTAATCAAGGCCTCTTTATCCAACCTTCCACTGTATTTCATTCCCCTCATTCCTATGCCGAAGGGAGTTATTGCAAAAATAAGCAAAATTAAAAAACAATTCCTTTGGAGTGGTAGTGTGGACAGCAGGGGTCTAGCTCTTATAAAATGGAGCCTCGTAGAACTCCCAAAAGCATGTGGAGGTCTTGATGTTGGTAATATTTTTCACAAGAATCTCGCTTAGCTGTTCAAATGGATATGGCGTCTATTCTATGAAGAAAACAATCTATGGCAACATGTTATCCGTGAAAAATATAAAATATCATGCCTCACCATCATCAACAGCATTTCAATCCCCTATTTTGGGGGGCCTTGGAGAGGTATCTGTGTATCAACGCTGAATCATCCACTTTCTCGCTAATTATTGAAATCATGTGTGAGAAAACAAGTTGGCTGTGGGTCTAGCACCATGTTTTGGAAAGACCTGTGGGTGGGTGAGCCTTCGCTTCAATCTCTCTTCCTCGCCTGTTTTCAATAGCACTTATCCAGGATGCAACTATTGAGAATATGAGTTTTTGGGATGGAAGTTCATGGAATTGGAGTTTTCAATGGCGGAGGGTCCTTCGAGTGCGTGATAGAGAAGAGCACAATAATCTCATGCACCTGCTCAAAAGGGTACATCTTGATCTTGGCTCAAAGGATAATCTCATTTGGACTCCCTCCAAATATGGGTCCTTCTCGTTAAAATCCTTTACTTTTGAACAAGGAAAATTTTCATCTGCTCCTTCTCATGATATTATAAAAGGCATATGGAAAGGGGTTGTCCCTCACCGTGTCGAAATATTCACATGGTTCGCAATTTTGGGAAAGATAAATACGAAGATGAAACTTGCATCTATAGGTATCATCCAACCCGAAGACACTCAATGCATAATATGTAATTTCCATCAAGAAGAATGCAATCACCATTGTCCTCTCGCATGGAGTTTGTGGTCTTGGTGGCTTGAAAAATGGGATTACTGCTGGGTTTTTCCACTTACTCTAAAAGACTTATATACCCAATGGTCTTACTTCGGAGGAGGCGAGCCCTTCTTCAAAAAAGTATGGTGTGCAAGTTTCTTTGTGATTGTATGGTCCATATGGAAGGAGAGGAATGACCGGATTTTCAAAAACTCCTCTTGTTCATTGGAAAAAATTCAGGAGCTAATCCTATTGAGAATTAGTTGGTGGGTGAAAGGATGGGAACCTGTTTTCCCATACTCCCCTAATGAGATTCTCCGTAACCCTTCATGTCTCAAATGGCGGAAAGTTTGTGTTGGCTCTAAACTCCCAAAGAATGTTAATGCCTTGTGGTGCCCTCCTCTCCCAAATTCTTTCAAATGGAACGTAGATGCATCTTTTGATGCTCATCTACAGTGGTCTGGTATCGGAGGTGTTTTGCGAGATTGTAATGGAAATTTCAAAGGTGTTTGCTCATGCCCAATCTCTGCTGTAGAAATCAACTAGGCCGAGATATACGCCATTCAACGCTGTCCAATGGTGCAATAAAAAAGGAGGGTCGTGGAAGTTAACTTTCTTGCTCAATTTTATTCGATCCTCTACTGTCAAATAGCGGAATTTACAGATTGTCCACAAGAAGAGGCATTCTAATGGTGTTGCATATGCTCTAGCCAAGCACGCATTAAGAAGGTCCGTCGATATCATCGCTTGGTTATAGAATTCACCTGAAGATTCCACAGCTTTCGGGCAAGATCCCCTGATGTTTTCTCATAATTGATTATGTTTTCGTTGATGGTATTTCAATCTTTTCATGGTTAATATGATGTATGGAGATGATGCATATTGTTGGTAAGACTGTTGTCTTCTCAGTATTGATTTTAATTGATTAATAAAATCCTCAAATTATAAAAAAAAAGTTCAATTAAGCGGTTACACGTGTCGACTTATGTAACATATTTATTCAAAATCCCTATGGGCCAAAATGCTCTACATCAATAAAAAAAGCACAAATTATATAAAAAAACATCCTATCTTTATCATGCCTCCTTCTCGTATGCAGCTATGCATCATTTCTTATATTTTCAAAAGATTTTATTTTTTTGACAATGGAGGAAGGCACAACAAACAAAAACTAAACATTAGAGGGGAAGGGGGAGGTGAATCCTAAACAAGTTCGAGCACTATTATTGTTAGCCAAAATATGTGCAGAATGAACTTGTTGACCATTCACCTTTTCAAAAGATTTATTGCTCACAATAAAACAAAAAGGTAGTCATACATTATTAAAAAAAGGTAATCATATTTGCCAAAAGAAAAAACATATTTGTTAGTATATCTCTATTATACTTTATAAGTCAAGGGAGAACTATGGTGTCCCCTCTGTAAAATTACTTTTCTGCCCTTCATTATAAAAAATGCTTATTTTAAAATATTCAATTCTTTCTTGATCTACAATTATGTGTAATAAGGAAAATTAAACTTGCTTAACTTATAGTAAGATGTAATGTATGCATAAAAACGTTTTCCACAAAACATGTTTAAAAAAGCAATTTTCGATTAAAAATTAAACTGTTATAAGTACAGCAATTCCAAACAATTACAAAGCAAGAACTTACAAATTTTCGTTCTACCTAAACTTACAATTGCAATTACAATTTCAAAGAACATACATTAACAATCCATGAACATACCAAGAAAAATAAGAAGATAGTCTCATCTTTTTAATTTTGGAGTTTATAATTGTCATATGTGTCAATTAGTATAAAAATTGCATAGAAAAACATTTTGTTAGTCTATTGCTCTTAAGGGAAGCAGGTAAAGAAAAACATTTCATAGAAAAAATGCTTTATTGGACTAATTTTACAATTTGAATATTGCATTTATTTCTCATATACATTTTTCTCTCATTCATTCATTTAGTGCCTAAGGCTTGGGAGCAACCCCTTATCTAGTTTTTATTCTAGAATCACTAGTGGAATAAAGTCCAACCGCTGCGGTCAAAACCGGGCTTGCCGCTGCGGTTTTGGCCCGCAACGGTTGGACCAGCAGCAGCTTTCATAAAAAAAACTGCTGCGGTTGTGAACCGCAGCGGCAAAGCACAAACCGCTGAGGTTCCAAGGCAAAACCGCAGCGGTTAATAGGCAAAACCGCTGCGGTTTATCCTTGAAACCGCAGTGGTTTGTTCTTTGCCGCCAACCTCTTTGTATGCATTGGAACATTAACTGATGCGGTTCTCTTAGTAAACCGCATCAATTAATGTTATATATATATATATATATATATATATATATTATATATATATATATATTATATTTGTATATATATAATATTTTATTATATCTAACCTGCTATAGTTGACACAAATCCCACAAGCGCGTCGTATACAAGTCAAATTAATATATATATAAATATAAAATTTGGAGAATGTACTACAAATGAAGTTGTACTACGTACTAAAATCCAAAATAAACATCAATTATATTATTGTACCTAAATAACTAGAAAGTAACACAATAAGAACAAATAAACTCAAAGTCGCGGTATCATCTTCACATGCAAACTTCGGTAAGGTAGTGTGCTAGCAAATCCCGAACCTCGTTTATCTCGGATGTGGTCAAAGAACTCTCCCTTTGGTTGAATACCTTAAACATAAGGAAACACACATAATATCAGTTTTAGTTTGAGTAAGACCTTAGATAATTCTAAAGAGATTAAAGAAATCGAGCTTCAAAAGCCAAAATCGATTAAAAATGACAATCATTAACCCAAAATGGGTTTCAAAGCATATGAGCGAACTTTAATTAACTCTTATAGTTATATATGTACCTATTAGAACTATATATGAACTAATATGTGGCTAAAAACGGGAAACTAAGTGAAATGAGCTTCGAAGGCCAAAATCAGCCCGAAAAGGCCTTCATTTACCCAAAATGTATTTCAAAGCATATAAGTGGAGTTTAATTGACTCTTATAGTTATATATGTACCTATTAGAACTATTTATGACCTAACATGCGGCTAAATGCGGGAAACTAAGTGAAATGAGCTTCGAAGGCCAAAATCGGCCCGAAATGGCTTTCATTTACCGAAAATGGGTTTCAAAACATATGAGTGAACTTTAATTTACTCTTATAGTTATATATGCACCTATTGGAACTATATATGACCTAACATGTGGCTAAATGCGGGAAACTAAGTGAAATGAGCTTCGAAGGCCAAAATCGGCCCGAAACGGCCTTCATTTACCCAAAATGGGTTTCAAAGCATATGAGTGAACTTTAATTGACTCTTATAGTTATATATGTACCTATTGGAACTATATATGACCTAACATGTGGCAAAATGCGGGAAATTAAGTGAAATGAGCTTCGAAGGTCAACATCGGCCCGAAACGGTCTTCATTTACCCAAAATGGGTTTCAAAGCATATGAGTGAACTTTAATTGACTCTTATAGTTATATATGTACCTATTGGAACTATATATGACCTAACATGTGGCTAAATGCGGGAAACTAAGTGAAATGAGCTTCGAAGGCCAAAATCGGCCCGAAACGGCCTTCATTTACCCAAAATGGGTTTCAAAGCATATGAGTGAACTTTAATTGACTCTTATAGTTATATATGTACCTATTGGAACTATATATGACCTAACATGTGGCTAAATGCGGGAAACTAAGTGAAATGAGCTTCGAAGGCCAAAATCGGCCCGAAACGGCCTTCATTTACCCAAAATGGGTTTCAAAGCATATGAGTGAACTTTAATTGACTCTTATAGTTATATATGTACCTATTGGAACTATATATGACCTAACATGTGGCTAAATGCGGGAAACTAAGTGAAATGAGCTTCGAAGGCCAAAATCGGCCCGAAACGACCTTCATTTACCCAAAATGGGTTTCAAAGCATATGAGTAAACTTTAATTGACTCTTATAGTTATATATGTACCTATTGGAACTATATATGACCTAACATGTGGCTAAATGCGGGAAACTAAGTGAAATGAGCTTCGAAGGCCAAAATCGGCCCGAAACGACCTTTATTTACCCAAAATGGGTTTCAAAGCATATGAGTGAACTTTAATTGACTCTTATAGTTATATATGTACCTATTGGAACTATATATGACCTAACATGTGGCTAAATGCGGGAAACTAAGTGAAATGAGCTTCGAAGGCCAAAATCGGCCCGAAACGGCCTTCATTTACCCAAAATGGGTTTCAAAGCATATGAGTGAACTTTAATTGACTCTTATAGTTATATATGTACCTATTGGAACTATATATGACCTAACATGTGGCTAAATGCGGGAAACTAAGTGAAATGAGCTTCGAAGGCCAAAATCGGCCCTAAACGGCCTTCATTTACCCAAAATGAGTTTCAAAGCATATGTGTAACACCTCAGAATTTCAAAGCGGAAAAGAAAGAAATAATAATAGTATTAATAGGACGATGGCGGAAACATCGTCTTCTGGGAATGTCACTACTACAAGAAATGTGTTTAAATAACTAAGTGATAAACCAACATAAGTAAATAGTATAAATAAATTAAATTAATTAGAGTAATAACTAAAAGAGAAAACTGACTCTCAAACTAATTAAAAGTCTAGGCCTAAAAAATCTAGCTTTTTAATGCTCACAACTCAACTCGAGTCCAAAACCAAAGAAGATTCCCATCAACATAACCTGCAAAATATATAACAACAATCCACAATCAGTGGGGAGTAACGAGCAGTTCTCCCAGAACAAATGAAATCAAAGCATGATTCAGACATAGATTAATAAGAAAGGAAATAATAAAGTCAAGTCAACTACGATATGCATCCACTTCCATATAACTCACAAATAACGCAAGTGAATAATAAATAGCAAGTGAGTTGGATAAAAATAAATAAATCATCTCAAAAGTACTTTTATAAAAATAGAAGTATAGGTAAAACAAATTATTGAGTCAGAAACCGAATGCCAGTGAATCGCAATTCACTTCCTAAGGTTTGTCAGATCGCAATCTCCAGGTTAGTCTACGGGCTTACGTTCCCCACTGCGTGTGTCTAAGAATGGCCAAACTCCCGATGCAGGGTAGAACACGCAGAACTCCCTGACCTCTCGGACGACAACAATTAACCCATGTGTACCCCTAGTTCGCAAACCAGGTGGTTGGCATGTTCTTCACCGGGGACTACATCTATCCCACCGGATATTCTTATCTCAAAAATAAAATCATAAATATCATCAAAGTATCATTCATCTTAAAATATTCATCAAAAAGGGATGCCACCCGGCCTTATACCCAGAATTCATCAAAACAACTCTTCATAATTCCTCAAAAATAATAACTTACAAACGTTCAACAAATGTCTCCCACAATAAACACTTGAACATCTCGAAACATCAACAATGATATTAAACTGGTTTTTACAGCACCAACAATTCAATCAAAAATACATCACCAATTAACTCCAAGGCTTATTCAATAAAGAGTAGTATCAATTAATCATTTTCTTTCATAAATCAAACATAAACATAAGGATACCCAATAATACTTACTGCAACCTACTGAACATCAGCAACCAAGAACATAATAGATTACAAATTTTTTCGATTAACAAGCTCTCAAATAATTTAAAAGATTATCCTCAATTTCCTAACAAAAACACAATAATAATTATTAAACTAAATAGTTCGATCAGTAAAATCACGCAAAAATTATCATACGACCCTAATGGATCTACTGATATGGTAATATTTTTATTTATAATTTTCGGACTCTAAAAGTATTTTTAAACGTTAATTTACAGATGTACTCAATAAAGCCAAAATAATAATTAAAAATAAAAAAATACAAATAAACGCCCAAAAATTACCAAAAAATTTACCTAACATGCATAAACTCACGGAAATACATAATATACAAATAAATGAATTTTTTAGCTTCCAGAAATAATTTTCATGATTTATATACTGACAGAAACGATAATGCAAAAACAGATATATCAATTAA
Organism: Beta corolliflora; assembly: GCA_947648045.1. Lineage (NCBI taxonomy): Eukaryota > Viridiplantae > Streptophyta > Magnoliopsida > Caryophyllales > Amaranthaceae > Beta > Beta corolliflora. Next base: position 24,076 of record CANSZD010002847.1, on the reverse strand, counting down.
ATAAATTGTTAAACAGTAGGAAAAAATTATTCCAAGGCATGAAATACATACTACACATATAACATGATCCACGAAAAATAATTTCAGTAATTTTAACGTTCGTTTAATAATTATTATGCTAATAAGCCAAAAACGCACAAAATACCAATTAAATCAAATAAATACTAAAAATCAGACGAAAATTATTTTTCTTTATACAATATTCACAAAGAATGCATCAAGTATATTCACGTCAAATTTCATCAATAATTTCATTCAAAAAGTATTTTAAACAATTCCTAGCGTAATAATCTAATACCGAATAATACCCTAATCACTATTGTTCTAAGATAATTCTTGTTCCCTAGGTGGGGAGAGGGGGGGGTTTTAAATTTTTTAAAAATATGTGAGCAATCCAATTCCTCCATGAACGATAATAGTAGCAACAAGCATTGTTGTTAAAATCCCGATCCGGATCTTACGATCCTACGATTCTACGATCCGAGAAGGCTGAGTCCTACGTAGATCTTAATTTTGTAGGATCTTTCGATCCTACCCAACCACAAAAATCACATGGTAGGATCTTAATCCGATTCTACGATCCTACACTCACGATCCGATCGAAAAAAATCATAAAGTATTTCACATATTATATTTCTCCTATTAGATTTTGGTGCATGTTACTTCAATCTTATAGTATAAAAATATCACAATTTTTAATGAAATAAGTCATTATTAATTTCTATAAATTTTTAACATGAGTTTCTCATCATATTCTAGCATAATTATCTCTATTTTATAAATTGTAGGATCTTACGATCCTACGATCCGATCCCACCGATTCGATCCTACCAACCCCTACATCCAAAGTAGGATCCCGATCAAACATTGTGCAACAAGTCACTAGGCATTTTCTTCTTGAACGTTGAAAACTCTTATTTCGTACTGCTCTGTTCCGACCATGATTCCCGGTGATCAAAAGTTCTGATTCAAAATCGGTCCGGTCAAAGAGAATATAAAGATGTTATACACGTGCTGTCCAAATTTGAGGATGATCCAACGGTTAGATCTCCGGCTACCATTATTTTCGTGAAGGTGTGACAGAAAAAACCGGGTTGAACCTTTCTATTCTTTTCCTCTTCCTTTTCTCTCTTTCTTTTCTTGAAAACGGTGAGGGTTAAATGAGAATGATGCTGAACTTATTTTAATAAAAATCAGAATTTTATGGCAAGGAAAAATGAAGGGTTTAGGAGAAATGATTAGGGGGGGTTATGGGGGTTACAAACTACCAAGAGTCATCAATTAAAAGAAATGAAATAAAAGAAGAGAAACTTCTTCCTTCTCCCTCCCCATAGCCGGTTGTCCAAGCCCAAGTACACCAAGATGATTTCGGCCCAAGTCATCAAAGGTCCACGCATCAAAAGTCCGTCACGCGATAAATCGATAAATTCCTAAATCGCGTCTAAACTTAGAAAATACTTAATAATGAAAATAATTCTAATAAATTATATTATAAATATAAATATAATGCACACATTACCACACCATATAATAAAATAATAATTCGGCTCCTAAATTATAAAGAATAAAAATCATTAATCTAGAGAAAATAATAGTTTTAGGGAAAACTTTTGCGGAAAAACTAGGAGCAAAATTATGGGTTGTTACAATATGAGTGAACTTTAATTGACTCTTATAGTTATATATGTACGTATTGGAACTATATATGACCTAACATGTGGCTAAATGCGGGAAACTAAGTGAAATGAGCTTCGAAGGCCAAAATCGGCCCGAAACGGCCTTCATTTACCCAAAATGAGTTTCAAAGCATATGAGTGAACTTTAATTGACTCTTATAGTTATATATGTACCTATTGGAACTATATATGACCTAACATGTGGCTAAATGCGGGAAACTAAGTGAAATGAGCTTCGAAGACCAAAATCGGCCCGAAACGGCCTTCATTTACCCAAAATGAGTTTCAAAGCATATGTGTAACACCTCAGAATTTCAAAGCGGAAAAGAAAGAAATAATAATAGTATTAATAGGACGATGGCGGAAACATCGTCTTCTGGGAATGTCACTACTATAATAAATGTGTTTAAATAACTAAGTGATAAACCAACATAAGTAAATAGTATAAATAAATTAAATTAATTAGAGTAATAACTAAAAGAGAAAACTGACTCTCAAACTAATTAAAAGTCTAGGCCTAAAAAATCTAGCTTTTTTAATGCTCAAAACTCAACCCGAGTCCAAAACCAAAGAAGATTCCCATCAACATAACCTGCAAAATATATAACAACAATCCACAATCAGTGGGGAGTAACTAGCAGTTCTCCCAGAACAAAAGAAATCAAAGCATGATTCAGACATAGATTAATAAGAAAGGAAATAATAAAGTCAAGTCAACTACGATATGCATCCACTTCCATATAACTCACAAATAACGCAAGTGAATAATAAATAGCAAGTGAGTTGGATAAAAATAAATAAATCATCTCAAAAGTACTTTTATAAAAATAGAAGTATAGGTAAAACAAGTTATTGAGTCAGAAACCGAACGCCAGTGAATCGCAATTCACTTCCTAAAGTTTGTCAGATCGCAATCTCTAGGTCAGTCTATGGGCTTACGTTCCCCACTGCCTGTGTCAAAGAATGGTCAAACTCCCGATGCAGGGTAGAACACGCAGAACTCCCTGACCTCTCGGACGACAACAATTAACCCAGGTGTACCCCTAGTTCGCAAACTAGGTGGTTGGCATGTTCTTCACCGGGAACTACATCTATCCCACCGGATATTCTTATCTCAAAAATAAAATCATAAATATCATCAAAGTATCATTCATCTTAAAATATTCATCAAAAAGGGATGCCACCCGGCCTTATACCCAGAATTCATCAAAACAACTCTTCATAATTCCTCAAAAATAATAACTTACAAACTTTCAACAAATGTCTCCCACAATAAACACTTAAACATCTCGAAACATCAACAATGATATTAAACTGGTTTTTACAGCACCAACAATTCAATCAAAAATACATCACCAATTAACTCCAAGGCTTATTCAATAAAAGAGTAGTAACAATTAATCATTTTCTTTCATAAATCAAACATAAACATAAGGATACCCAATAATACTTACTGCAACCTACTGAACATCAGCAACCAAGAACATAATATATTACAAATTATTTCTGATTAACAAGTTCTCAAATAATTTAAAAGAGTATCCTCAATTTCCTAACAAAAACACAATAATAATTATTAATCTAAATAGCTCGATCAGTAAAATCACGCAAAAATTATCATATGACCCTAATGGCTCTACTGATATGGTAATATTTTTATTTATAATTTTCGGACTCTAAAAGTATTTTTAAATGTTAATTTACAGATGTACTCAATAAAGCCAAAATAATAATTAAAAATAAAAAAATACAAATAAACGCCCAAAAATTACCAAAAAATTTACCTAACATGAATAAACTCACGGAAATACATAATCTACAAAGAAATAAATTTTTTGGCTTCCAGAAATAATTTTTCGTGATTTATATACTGACAGAAACGATAATGCAAAAACAGATATATCAATTAAATAAACAGGTAAACAGTAGGAAAAAATTATTCCAAGGCATGAAATACATACTACACATATAACATGATCCACGAAAAATAATTTCAGTAATTTTAACATTCGTTTAATAATTATTATGCTAATAAGCCAAAAACGCACAAAATACCAATTAAATCAAATAAATACTAAAAGCTCTGATTCAAAAATTATTTTTCTTTATACAATATTCACACAGCATGCATCAAGTATATTCACGTCAAATTTCATCAATAATTTTTTTCAAAAAGTATTTTAAACAATTCCTAGCGTAATAATCTAATACCGAATAATACCCTAATCACTATTGTTCTAAGATAACTACTAGTTACCTGGAACGTCGGGAGGAGAGCTGAGTCTAAAGAGATTCGAAAAATATGTGAGCAATCCAATTCCTCCATGAACGATAATTGTAGCAACAAGTCACTAGGCGTTTTCTTCTTGAACGTTGAAAACTCTTATTTCGTACTGCTCTGTTCCGACCATGATTCCCGGTGATCAAAAGCTCTGATTCAATCGCTCCGGTCAAAGAGAAGATAAAGATGTTATAAACGTGCTGTCCAAATTTGAGGATGATCAAACGGTTAGATCTCCGACGACGGTTATTTTCGTGAAGGTGTGACAGAAAAAACCGGGTTGAACCTTTCTATTCTTTTCCTCTTCCTTTTCTCTTTCTTTTCTTGAAAACGGTGAGGGTTAAATGAGAATTATGCTGAACTTATTTTAATAAAAATCAGAATTTTATGGCAAGGAAAAATGAAGGGTTTAGGAGAAATGATTAGGGGGGGTTATGGGGGTTACAAACTACCAAGAGTCATCAATTAAAAGAAATGAAATAAAAGAAGAGAAACTTCTTCCTTCTCCCTCCCCATAGCCGGCTGTCCAAGCCCAAGTACACCAAGATGATTTCGGCCCAAGTCATCAAAGGTCCACGCATCAAAAGTCCGTCACGCGATAAATCGATAAATTCCTAAATCGCATCTAAACTTAGAAAATACTTAATAATGAAAATAATTCTAATAAATTATATTATAAATATAAATATAATGCACACATTAACACACCATATAATAAAATAATAATTCGGCTCCCAAATTATAAAGAATAAAAATCATTAATCTAGAGAAAATAATAGTTTTAGGGAAAACTTTTGCGGAAAAACTAGGAGCAAAATTATGGGTTGTTACAATATGAGTGAACTTTAATTGACTCTTATAGTTATATATGTACGTATTGGAACTATATATGACCTAACATGTGGCTAAATGCGGGAAACTAAGTGAAATGAGCTTCGAAAGCCAAAATCGGCCCGAAATGGCCTTCATTTACCCAAAATGGGTTTCAAAGCATATGAGTGGACTTTAATTGACTCTTATAGTTATATATGTACCTATTGGAACTATATATGACTTAACATGCGGCTATAGTCGGAAAGAAAACAAAACTAAGTGAATTGAGCTGTAAAGGCTAAAATCGGTCCTAAATGACATACATTTACCCAAAATGGGTTTCAACGCATATGAGTGGAGTTTAATTGATTCTAATAGTTATGTATGTACTTGTTAGAAGTGTAGATGACCTAACATGTTGTTAAATGCGGGAAACTAAAGAAATTGAGCTTAAGAGGCCAAAATCGACTTTAAATCAAGCTACGTATATTAGTTTTATATGTATATATATATATATATATATATATATATACCTTCTCAATATCCCCGACTTCCTTGCAACTTGAGGCTATATCGAACATGACCCTCAACACATAGTAGCCACACTCGGTTCCCCCTGGTTGCTGAGCACACTAATCATAGAATTACATAAAAAATCATGTAATTAACATACATGGTTGTTTTTTGCTAAAAGAAAGAAGTACGTAGCTTAACTAATATGTATTACCTTCATTGCTTTCCATTCAGCAGGTATTTTTCCCGTGCTCTTAAATTTCTTCAAAGAACTGTAGTTAAGTTAATTTCATGTGAGAAGTGGCCAAAGAATGAAATTAGTAAAAAGTGTAATGCTTATTAGCATTTTAAATAACAAATATACCTATTTATGCATGATTTGAGGAATAAGTGTCGTGGTGGATCTTGAGCTATAGAATCAAAATGATATACTGTGTTGTTTGAAGGACAAATCACAACGAGCGACCAATGGAGACTAAAATGCCAAAAAAGTTAGGAAGCAATCATGTGAGTACTTCTATTGTATATATAATGATAATTAAAGTGGTAAAAATAGATACAAGGTTAAGAACTATACTCTTCAAAACAAGGGGCAAGTATGAACTTATGTTGTGCACGTAGATATGTTTTGATACATAGCCAAATATACTCCTCACCTCATTTGTGTTTTGCAAACAATTGTCGGCTCGGGTGAAATTTGGACATAACCACCCAAATTGATGCCCTTGTATGCTCTTGCGTCCACAACGATCATCTTGGAGTAATCTTTAAAGCACAACCAACTTCGTAACATAAATATATTATTGTATATTGCAAAGCATTTTTATTTACTTCAAAAGTACAAATGTTTTACCTCATGAAGACTTGAATCAAGGAAACATTCAACATCTGTCCGCAAAGGAACTCTTTCAAATCACCTTTAGACACCCATGTCGATGTATCCTCAAAGTAATTGAATTACGTGGTACCCAAATTCACCTCGAGAGGTGCATCATCCGACATATCACGCGCATTTGCATGTAGCCATATGCATGCCTTAGTGAGACACTCGATCTTTGGTTTCTCGATCCAAGTATATGTAGTTGGTTTTTCTTGGTGACTTGAATCTTGCATTCCTTTACCCAAAATGGCCTTCTTTGGCCCGCTTGAACCCTTCTTCTCTGAACCCTTCTTCGCCTTCTCTGGAGGAGGTGAGTCCGCCTTGCTTTCCTTGGGCTTGTTAATTCTCTCCAAAACCTAATAATACAACGGTAAAAACATTCGACTTAGTTAGTAGGTAGGTATAAAATAAATCATTATGAATATGGATTTAAGTTGCTTCAATTTACCTCGTCTGAAAACCTCACCCATGCTGATGGCCACAACACATAACCACCACGAGCGTCGGTCAAGACATTTATATCAATTGACTGTTTAGGCAGCGGAAAAGCAAAGTCTTTGTAACCAGGAGTAATGGTGACTACACTAACCGCCAAGTGCTCATTGCCCACAGGCTCATGATGGACAACTGCTCTTTCACTTCGTGGTTGTGCATTTCCTACAGCCACCACAATCAAACCCTCATCTTTTACATCTAGTAAAAGCTGGCAAGGCGTTTCTTCCTTCAAAAAGTAAATGAAATTGAGGTTACGAACATGCAATTATAGAATATAACATGTTACTTAGTTTTAAAAATTATAAGGATTATAGTTACCTCTAACTCAAGTATAGATGGTGGGGATTTTTGTGTGTTAGGATGGCTAGCTTTGTCCTCCAAAAGACGATCCAGTTTAGGTTGATGTATCGCCGGTAAATCAAACTGTGAGAGGACCGCGTTGAAACTCTCCGTGAGTTTCTCTGTGAGTTTCTCCGTCACTTTCTCCGTCACATTCTCCGTGACTTTCTCCGTAATTTACTCCGTGGGTACAAAATCACGCTTCCATATCATGTGGTTGAGAGCGTGATTTTGTACCCACAGAGTAATCTTTAGAATACGCTTTTGTCACACCTAGACGAATACCACCTAAACCCCTCAAACGTCCACTGTGGTCCTTTCCCAAAGTCTCATAAAGGGCATTGATACGCTCAAGTTACACGTAGTATTTACGTAACTTTGGGTGCACTTTGCTAAGGGTTTGATTGTAATTGTTAACATTCGTGTTTTATTTAACTCTTAGCGGAAGTTCGGAGTTTTGCGAGATAATTTGTGTTAACGTCATGTATTCCGAGCTTCCAAGGTGAAGTGCATTTGAGCCGAGCAAAGCCCAAGCATCACCGTAAGCTAAGCATCACCACAAGCATTACCGCAAGCCAAGTCGCCCAGTGCTCCATCATCGTAAGCCAGCCGCATCGCATGCTCGAAGCAAGCTGCCCAGCAAGCATCGCTCATCGCCCAGCAGCCTCGCTCGAAGCACCGCACGCTCAGCTCTCGCCCATGCTCGCGCATGCTCGCCCAGCGCTCGCCCAGCTCTCGCCCAGCGCGCAGCTCGCACCTCGCGAGATAGGTCGCACCTCGCGAGATAGGTCGCACCTCGCGACCTGCTTGCTCGCACCTAGCGACCTGCTTCGCACGGTGCGACCTGCCTTGCCCAGCCAAACCAGCGGTAGGCAGAACACTCTTCGCACGGTGCGACCTACTTCGCACCTCGCGACCCCTAGGTCGGTCTAAATGTCGGCTGACTTTTGAGCTTTAGTATAAATACTAAACTTGATTTTTGGACCTAGGGGGCAGCAGCCACAAGGAGAGGGAGTCTCCAAAACTCCACTCCTCTCTTGTTGTCTTCTCTTTTTAGTTTTTATTTTCTAGTTTAGTTTTTGTAGATTTCAATTATGGGATTGGCTTATGCTATGCCAATTGTAGCTTGAACCGTTCTTGAACGAGATTAATATGAAGCTTCAAGCATTATTGTGAGATCTTTCCTCTCTATTTAGTTCCTTTGATTATGGTTTAATTTCTATGCTTGCTTTCTATGATTTTTGCATGATTATGCTAGGAATATTACTAGTTTGATTGTGTAATTAATCTAATGCTAGATTTAAGAATAGAATCGGATTGTTTTATTCTTTTATCAATTGGTAGCAAACTAGGAAGTAACTCAGATGCTGATCATCTTGGTTATTTCTTGGGGAAATTGAATCAACTGTTGAATGTTTATCGCTTGTATGACGTTAGCAGGTCTGTTGGTTCTCTGTGTTTATTGCTGCTATTGGATTGAACTTAGACGCGATCGGACTAGGTTATCCTTTAGTTAGGGTTTTATAGTCACGCTGATCGTGCTATTCAACTAGGAATAAGGAGAACACGAGATTAATTCTCGACAATAGATAATTATGGAAATAATTAGAGTTGAGGTTCAAGGATCGATAATGAATTGAAGTGGATGTTAATCGGATTCAAGATCTTCCCATATTGATTTCTCATTTTGTTTATATGCTAGTTAGTTGTAGTTTAGTTATAATCTACTTGAAACCCCCCTTTGTAATTATTATTAGGTTTCTCGGCCCTTAGCTTAATCAAGGTTTTGAATCACGCTGAATACTAAACTCGTCCCTGTTTCCCTGTGGATACGACCCCTACTTCCATTATACTTCCTTAGTGTAAAAGAGAGTAGGAGAAATTTTATCTTTGGCCGGGTGCGGTGCACAACGACACATCCGCGCCCGCCCAAATTTTGGCGCCGTTGCCGGGGAAACGGTGTTACTAGTTTGTATTTAGTGTGTTTTTGGATGGTATTGTTTGTGCTCTTTGTTTTTGGTTGACACTCATAGCGCTAACGATGCATTGCAAGAGTTCTTCTCAATCAATTTTGCAGGTACTTGAAGTGGAGATTGACATGGAACCACTACTGTCACACATGGAGCACAACCCAATGATTAAGCTTAAGGTATTAAGTCGAGCTAACGACTTTAAACAACAGTGCTTCTCGGGAGGCAACCCGAGACCCTTTTTATTTTCTTTCTTTTTCTTTATTTTCTCATCAAATTTCCACCACCACAACAAATTTTCTTTTACCCACCGCCCACCCACTAAAAAGATCCACAACCAATCTTAATCCACTTGGAACCAAAATCCACAAAAGAAAACCCGTTGGGAGGACTTCAATAGCTAGGAGTTGGTAACACTAGAGGATTGATATTGTTAATGTATCTTTTCGATCTCTTGAGCTAGGTGAAAATCTCACAAATTCAAAACTTTTGGACTTGTCATTTGTTTGAGTGATTCGAGGGAGAGGGTTGTGAGTTGAGTTATGAGATTTGAGTTGGTGTTGTTAAGAAGTTTGAGTTTGACGGATTGCTTTTCATGAGTTTTGAGCATTCGATCTTCGATTTACCCGATTTTCAAATTTCTCCCCTTTTTCAGTTTACTTTTTCTTTTAATTGTCGACACATTGAGGAAAATGTGTAGTTTAAGTAGGGGGGAGGGTATTCTCATTCTCATGTATCTATGTTGTATATATTACTTTCAATTTGAAAAAAAAAATGAAAATGAAAAAAAAATAAAAAATATAAAAAAATATAAAAAAAAAGTGATGAAATGAAACCCGCTGAGTTGAAAACCCGCAAGGGCGGGCGACTCAGGAAAAATTGGGGGCTCGGATAGGTCGAAAACCCGAAAGGGCGGCCTATGCAAAAAAAGAGCTAGTTGAGCGGGTAAGATGGTGAGATGAAAAAGAAATGTGTGAAGTTAGGATGAAAACCCGAAAGGGCTCCTAGGCAAAATGAGAGATTAAGAGAGAATTTTGTACTTTGAAAACTCATTTGCCGGAGATGGTGTCATAAGGTGGAAAGCGTTTTCGGGTTGGGTTGGTTATTTCATCCTTGATTTTGTGAAGATTTATTTTGGCTTTCACATTCTTTTGGTTAATTGTTTGTTTTTGGGAGTAAGCATGGAATTTATTCCTTTTTGTCTTTGTTCCATGGCTTGCTATTTTAAGTTAGTTGTTCTAGTAGTAGTTTATCTTTTGAGGTTTTAGGCGAGTTGTCATTTTGATTGTGGCGTTGGAGTGGGTTCAACTCCTTTGAGATCCTTCAGGATTTGAGCTCACATTTTGGTTGTCGTTTGGTGATTATTGTTGTCGCGTCTGTATTTCTGATAGTAGCTTGAATCTAAGTGTGGGGGAATCATCGTCCCTTACGTTTAGGTTTTGAGCGTATTTCATTAAGATGTGATGATGATGATGTAGTTGGTGGAGAGAGAGGTTGGTGTTGATAACTTGGGTGATGATTTATTTGGTGATCCTAATTTTGAGTTTACTCGAGGTCGAGTAAAGTTCAAGTGTGGGGGTATTTGATACGCTCAAGTTACACGTAGTATTTACGTAACTTTGGGTGCACTTTGCTAATGGTTTGATTGTAATTGTTAACATTCGTGTTTTATTTAACTCTTAGCGGAAGTTCGGAGTTTTGCGAGATAATTTGTGTTAACGTCATGTATTCCGAGCTTCCAAGGTGAAGTGCATTTGAGCCGAGCAAAGCCCAAGCATCACCGCAAGCTAAGCATCACCACAAGCATTACCGCAAGCCAAGTCGCCCAGCGCTCCATCATCGTAAGCCAGCCGCATCGCATGCTCGAAGCAAGCTGCCCAGCAAGCATCGCTCATCGCCCAGCAGCCTCGCTCGAAGCACCGCACGCCCAGCTCTCGCCCATGCTCGCCCAGCGCTCGCCCAACTCTGGTCCAGCGCGCAGCTCACACCTCGCGAGATAGGTCGCACCTCGCGACCTGCTTGCTCGCACCTAGCGACCTGCTTCGCACGGTGCGACCTGCCTTGCCCAGCCAAACCAGCGGTAGGCAGAACACTCTTCGCACGGTGCGACCTACTTCGCACCTCGCGACCCCTAGGTCGGTCTAAATGTCGGCTGACTTTTGAGCTTTAGTATAAATACTAAACTTGATTTTTGGACCTAGGGGGCAGCAGCCACAAGGAGAGGGAGTCTCCAAAACTCCGCTCCTCTCTTGTTGTCTTCTCTTTTTAGTTTTTATTTTCTAGTTTAGTTTTTGTAGATTTCAATTATGGGATTGGCTTATGCTATGCCAATTGTAGCTTGAACTGTTCTTGAACGAGATTAATATGAAGCTTCAAGCATTATTGTGAGATCTTTCCTCTCTATTTAGTTCCTTTGATTATGGTTTAATTTCTATGCTTGCTTTCTATGATTTTTGCATGATTATGCTAGGAATATTACTAGTTTGATTGTGTAATTAATCTAATGCTAGATTTAAGAATAGAATCGGATTGTTTTATTCTTTTATCAATTGGTAGCAAACTAGGAAGTAACTCAGATGCTGATCATCTTGGTTATTTCTTGGGGAAATTGAATCAACTGTTGAATGTTTATCGCTTGTATGACGTTAGCAGGTATGTTGGTTCTCTGTGTTTATTGCTGCTATTGGATTGAACTTAGACGCGATCGGACTAGGTTATCCTTTAGTTAGGGTTTTATAGTCACGCTGATCGTGCTATTCAACTAGGAATAAGGAGAACACGAGATTAATTCTCGACAATAGATAATTATGGAAATAATTAGAGTTGAGGTTCAAGGATCGATAATGAATTGAAGTGGATGTTAATCGGATTCAAGATCTTCCCATATTGATTTCTCATTTTGTTTATATGCTAGTTAGTTGTAGTTTAGTTATAATCTACTTGAAACCCCCCTTTGTAATTATTATTAGGTTTCTCGGCCCTTAGCTTAATCAAGGTTTTGAATCACGCTGAATACTAAACTCGTCCCTGTTTCCCTGTGGATACGACCCCTACTTCCATTATACTTCCTTAGTGTAAAAGAGAGTAGGAGAAATTTTATCTTTGGCCGGGTGCGGTGCACAACGACACATCCGCGCCCGTCCAGGCATCTTTGTTGCCTTGGGGAGTGAACTCGTCGCTAACCTCTTTTTGCTTGAGCCCCATCTATAGAGAAATTAACAACGGTAAGTTAAAAAAAAATTCAACATCATAAGCGGCAGCGGCAGGGGGGTGGGGCAGCACTGTGCGGGGCGGAGCAGGGGTGTGGGGAGTGTGCGGGGGGGGGGCGGTGTGTAGGGGGCGTGTGCGGGGGCGGTGTGCGGGGGGAATCGGGGGTGGGGGGTGTGCGGCGTGCAGGGGGCAGGTGTGCGGGGCGTGTGCGGGGAGTGAGGGATGTGTGCAGGGGAGTGGGGGATGTGTGCGGGGGTGGGGGTTGTTCGGGGGAGTGGGGATGTGTGCGGGGGAGTGGGGGGCGGTGTGCGAGAGGTGGGGGCGGTGTGCGGGAGTGGCGGGCGGTGTGCGGGGAGTGTGCGGTGGGGTGGGAGTGTGCGGGGGTGGGGGCGGTGTGCGGGGGTGGGGGCGGTGTGCGGGGAGTGTGCGGTGGGGTGGGAGTGTGCGGGGGCGGTGTGCGGTGGGGGCAGTGTGCGGGGGTGGGGATGTGTGCGGGGAGTGTGCGGGGGGCGGTGCAGGGGGGGGAGTGTGCGGTGGGGTGGGAGTGTGCGGGGGCGGTGTGCGGTGGGGGCGGTGTGCGGGGGGAGCAAGGCGTGGGGGGAGTGTGCGGGCGTGGGGGGATTGTTAGGGGTGTGGGCGGTGTGGGGGGGGGGGGCGGTGTGCGGGGGGGGGGGAGTGTGCGGGGGGTGGGGGATTGGTAGTGCATGTACTTACAACGGCATTGGCTATCTTCAAGGTTCCCGGATCTGAAATGGTCATTTGATTGTTGATGTCACGCCTATGCAAGGAGCACCACCAATCAGCGATACGATCAACTTTGACAGACGGCGCGGTCTTAGAGCTCGAAGACGGTGTTGTGGTTGTATCGGTAGAAGGGTAAAATTTCTCGTCAATCCACAACTTTCTCGCGCTCGCATAAGTATGGGAACCCATATGATGGTAGTGCTTCCTCTGTCTTGCACTGAGTGAATGTTTCTCACGCTTAGCCTATAAATTCACATGGGCAATTAGAAAAAACATGTAATTGTATTGAAAGTGAACATGCAAAGTCGAATATATATAGTTTAAAGTGCAATACTTACCACCATCTCCGGCGTAGTATTTTGGGCAACAAATGCCTCCCAATCTTCTGGTTTTATATGTCCCCAAATCTGATGAGGCAAAAAATCCGGTTGAAATGTATCTTCCTCTCCCCCTTCCTTTTCTGTTTCTTTTACGGCCTCCTTGTCCGTCTCACCCTCATTTTGCTTTGATTTTTGAATTTTCCTCCTCTTTATAATCCTCTTTCTCCGTTTCGTGATCCACCCACTCACTAGTTTGCTTTTGAAAGCTCTAAATCTTTCGGCCACCGCGGATATAAACGCCGCCTTTTTTTCCTCATTATGAGTAATATGGAACGTATTCTATAAAATCAAGAAACAAACAAATAGTTACCCAAAATGTGTTTCAAAGCATATAAGTGGAGTATAATTGACTCTTATAGTTATATATGTACCTATTGGGACTATATATGACCTAATATGCGGCTAAATGCAAAAAACTAAGTGAATTGGAATGTAAAGGCCAAAATCGGCCCCAAATGGCCTTCATTTACCCAAAATGTGTTTCAAAGCATATAAGTGGAGTTTAATTGACTCTTATAGTTATATATGTACCTATTGGGACTATATATGACCTAACATGCGGCTAAATGCAAAAAACTAAGTGAATTGGAGTGTAAAGGCCAAAATCGGCCCGAAATGGCCTTCATTTACCCAAAATGTGTTTCAAAGCATATAAGTGGAGTTTAATTGACTCTTATAGTTATATATGTACCTATTGGGACTATATATGACATAATATGCGGCTAAATGCAAAAAACTAAGTTAATTGGAGTGTAAAGGCCAAAATCGGCCCGAAATGGCCTTCATTTACCCAAAATGTGTTTCAAAGCATATAAGTGGAGTTTAATTGACTCTTATAGTTATATATGTACCTATTGGGACTATATATGACCTAACATGCGGCTAAATGCAAAAAACTAAGTGAATTGGAGTGTAAAGGCCAAAATCGGCCCGAAATGGCCTTCATTTACTCAAAATGTGTTTCAAAGCATATAAGTGGAGTTTAATTGACTCTTATAGTTATATATGTACCTATTGGGACTATATATGACCTAACATGCGGCTAAATGCAAAAAATAAGTGAATTGGAGTGTAAAGGCCAAAATCGGCCCGCAATGGCCTTCATTTACCCAAAATGTGTTTCAAAGCATATAAGTGGAGTATAATTGACTCTTATAGTTATATATGTACCTATTGGGACTATATATGACTTTAAATGCGGCTAAATGCAAAAAACTAAGTGAATTGGAGTGTAAAGGCCAAAATTGGCCCGAAATGGCCTTCATTTACCCAAAATGTGTTTCAAAGCATATAAGTGGAGTTTAATTGACTTTTATAGTTATATATGTACCTATTGGGACTATATATGACCTAACATGCGGCTAAATGCAAAAAACTAAGTGAATTGGAGTGTAAAGGTCAAAATCGATCCGAAATGGCCTTCATTTACCCAAAATGTGTTAGAAAGCATATAAGTGGAGTTTAATTGACTCTTATAGTTATATATGTACCTATTGGGACTATATATGACCTTACATCCGGCTAAATGCCAAAAAATAAGTTAATTGGAGTGTAAAGGCCAAAATCGGCCCGAAATGGCCTTCATTTACCCAAAATGTGTTTCAAAGCATATAAGTGGAGTTTAATTGACTCTTATAGTTATATATGTACCTATTGGGACTATATATGCCCTAACATGCGGCTAAATGCAAAAAACTAAGTGAATTGGAGTGTAAAGGCCAAAATCGGCCTGAAATGACCTTCATCTACCCAAAATGTGTTTCAAAGCATATAAGTGGAGTTTAATTGACTCTTATAGTTATATATGTACCTATTGGGACTATATATGACCTAACATGCCCCTAAATGCAAAAAACTAAGTGAATTGGAGTGAAAAGGCCAAAATCGGCCCGAAATGGCCTTCATTTACCCAAAATGTGTTTCAAAGCATATAAGTGGAGTTTAATTGACTCTTATAGTTATATATTTACCTATTGGGACTATATATGACCTAACATGCCCCTAAATGCCGGAAATAAAAGTAATTCAGTTAAAAAATAAACTTACACAAGTGTCTTCCCATAGTGATTTCTTCATTGCATCGGGCACATCTTTCCACCCCACCAAAATGCTCAGTTTGCGCACACATAACCCTAAATGCTGCCCATACTTTTTACGCCATTGACCACAAGGTTGACCCATATCATCATACTCGAGGGTCATAGGGGTGTTATATTTCAATCCCTTGGTCGCACCCCTTCCTTTCCGCTTCTTTGTTGCAACTTTACTTGGAGTTTTGGTACTAAGAACCTCTTTCCCCGCATTTTTATGTGGCGCAATGACGGATGAAATACAAGGATAATCTTCCCTAGCATTGTTGTCAATGGGGGGAGCCTTATCGGCTAGCTCCCCATTTATTTCAGCCAAGTGAAGTTCCCTTTCACGCAAGCGCTTCTCCTCATCATGCGCTATGTCTTCCGGGTCACCTTTATCGTTCTCCTTCTCCGCATCATACTCATCATCATCATCCAATGACTTATCATAATCATCATCGGTTTCTTCCTCCACAATCACATCATCTCGGACCATGTTTGAAACTCCTGAAATTTTAAAAAACGATATTAGAAACGCGTAAGATTAAACAAACATATGATTAGAAACCCCCTGCACGACCCCACCCCTTGACGCCCCCGCACAGCCCCACCCCCTCACCGCACACTCCCCCCACTGAACTACACACTCCCCTCCCCCTTCACTGCCCCCCGCACGCCCCCCCCCCACACCCCGCATGCCCCGCACACAACACCCCCTGCACGCCCGCCCCACACCCCGCACAACCCCTACACACACGCCCCCCCTTTCATTCCCCCCGCACCCTCACCCCCTGCACTCTCCCCACCCCTTCATTACCCCCCTTGACTGCGCCTCCCCGCACACGCCCCACCCTCGCCGCACACTCCCCCCAACCGCACACCTCCCCCCACCGCACACTCCCCCCCTAAACCGCCCCACCTCGCACTCCCCCCACTCCTTCACCGCCCACCTTGACCGCCCCCGCACGCCCCACCCTCCGCGCACACTCACCCCCCCGAACCGCCCCCCGCACAGCCCCCTTCACTTCCCCCCTTCACTGTCCCCCCTGCACAGCCCCCTTCACTCCCCTCATTGATCGCCCCCCCGCACAACCCCGCACACTCCCCACCCGAACCGCACACCCCCCACGCACACCCCCCTTCATTGTCCCACCCCGCTTGCACATCACCCCTTGCACATTCCCCCCCCCAAAACAATCCATAATTACACCCTAAACGACATTCATCTACCCAATTCGGTTTTCAAATCATGTGACCCGACTTTAAGTGACTCTAATAGACCCGAAATGACATTCACTTACCCAAAATGGGTTTCAATACATGTGAAGCGAGTTTAGTTGATTGTAATACATATATATATATAGTAATTGGAACTATACATGACCTAACATGCGGCTAAAAGCGATAAATTAAGTTAATTGAGGTTGAAAAGCCGAAATTGGCCCGAAATGACATTCACTTACCCAAAATGGGTTTCAATAAATGTGAAGCGAGTTTAGTTAAGTGTAATACATATATATATACTAATTAGAACTATACATGACCTAACATGCGGCTAAAAGCGATAAATTAAGTTAATTGAGGTTGAAAAGCCGAAATTGACCCGAAATGACATTCACTTACCCAAAATGGGTTTCAATACATGTGAAGCGAGTTTAGTTGATTGTAATACATATATATATACTAATAAGAACTATACAAGACCTAACATGCGGCTAAAAGCGAGAAATTAAGTTAATTGAGGTTGAAAAGCCGAAATTGGCCCGAAATGACATGCACTTACCCAAAATGGGTTTCAATACATGTGAAGCGAGTTTAGTTGATTGTAATACATATATATATAGTAATTGGAACTATACATGACCTAACATGCGGCTAAAAGCGAGAAATTAAGTTAATTGAGGTTGAAAAGTCGAAATTGGCCCGAAATGACATTCACTTACCCAAAATGAGTTACAATACATGTGAAGCGAGTTTAGTTGATTGAAATACATATATATAAAGTAATATGAACTATACATGACACTACATGCGGCAAAAAGTGAAAAATAAAGTAAAATGACATTGCAAAGCCGAAAGCCGAAATTGGAACCAAAGAAGTCGAGCCTATTGTTTACTTTTGCCACCTTCATTTGAAGTATCAACCATTATCCCTTCCCCGTGATCTGCACGCATGTAACTTGTCACTAACTCCGTATCAGTTACATCGGAGTTGGGAATGGTGAAAGGCGGGGTGTCTTCAAACGCATCATACTCCTCCTCATCCTCAACATCACCAACTCCGGGTATACTTCTTTTTCCCGGAAGAACAATTGACCACTTGTTATCAGAAGGGTCAGTTACGTAGAATACTTGGTTAACTTGTGATGCAAGCACGAATGGCTCTTCACTATCACGCAACGGACCCAAGTCTACAAGAGTAAATCCACAAGGGTCATCTTTTCTTATGTAACGCCGGTCATACTCAACCCACTTGCATCGAAATAAGCATACCGTGAAACCAGAGTAGTCAAGCTCCCATATATCTTGAACTCGTCCATAGTATAACAATCTAGCATCAATAGGAGACTTGTCTTTGGCACTTGCATACTGTGTAGATGATGCCTCTACTGAAACACCACTATTCTGGAGAGATCTCGACTTTTGATCTTGACGATCTGTCCAATACGTATATCCGTTAACATCATAACCCTCATAGGAGTGCACAGCTTCTCGAGGACCAAATGCTAGCCACTTCAGAGTTTCAGAAACATTGGAATCTACTTCACGCATTATTCGGTTATGGAACTAATCAATAAACGTCTTATTATGCAACTGCATCAATGCTCTAGTCCCTTTACCTGGATTCTGGTCACGCAACTCCTCCAAATGCTCATCCAAGTACGGATGCACCTGTACCATATGCTGCAATACAAATAAGTGTGCTTGTATGCGCCTTTCAACAGGAGGTACTATCATTTTGGAGCCAAGTGTACCTTTACCCGCGAGTCTGCCCTCGTGTCGAGATGTAGGAAGTCCAATAGGATCAACATTAGTTAAGAACTCAGCCACAAAATTACCGACCTCTTCACTCACAATCCCCTGAATTATACTTCCTTCTGGTTGCGCTGGAATCCTTACTTTATCTTTCAAAGAGCCCATATGTCTCTCAAAGGGATAGCACCACCTCAAAAACACCGGACCACATAGCGTAATTTCTCGAACTAGATGTACAACCAAATGGACCATAATGTCGAAGAAAGCAGGTGGGAAGTACATCTCAAACTTGCACAAAGTCTGTATCACACTAGCCTGCAGAGCATCAAGCTTCGGAGGTTGTAACGTTTTGCTACATATAGTATTGAAAAAAGAACACAGCTCTATTATGGTATGTCTCACATATTTCGGCAATATCCCTCGAATTGCAATCGGTAAGAATACTTGCATCATTACATGACAATCATGAGACTTCATGCTCGATAATTTCAACTCACCGTCTAAGGTAACAAATCTTTTCATGTTCGATGAGTACCTTGATGGAACCTTAATGTTGTACAAACACTCGCAAAAAAGACGCTTCTCATCTCTAGATACAGTGTAGCAAGCCGGAGGTAAATAGTCCCTATCATCATCCTTCACCGTTTTCTTTCCTTTTCTTTCAATTCCTGCAGGCGACCCTTCTTCCTGTTCCTTTTCTTTTCCCTTTCCTTTTCCTTTTCCAGACACTTTCTCTTTTTTCTTTCTTTTCTTAGTGTCCCTCTTTTGAGCCCATAGTTCTGGTCGAAGCCCCTCACTTTCCAGATACAGTCGCACCCCTTTGCTATCCTTTGTCTTATGTGGAATATTCATAAGTGTCCCCAGAATGGCGTCACATACATTTTTATCTATGTGCATGACGTCGAGACAATGTCTAACCTCTAGATCACTCCAATATGGAAGTTTCCACATAATAGACTCCTTTTTCCAAAGTCCCTTATCACCAACACTCGCTCCTTTGCCGAATATCGTATCAATACCCTTGACTTGATCATAAACCTCAATACCAGTCAATGGTCTACGAGTGATAAGTGCATATTCTAACATCATTTAGTTGAATATTAGGGTGTATTTTCATGTAGTATTAGAGCATTTACTTACATTTATGCATATTTAGGTCCATTTTCGTAAGCTACGATGCTTTCACGGGTTGTTTGGTCTTTTGATGTAATCTTAGGTACTTTGGACTCCTATTTGAGGACATGATGATTTAGGCGCGTAGATGACCTTCAAAACGATATATCATGTGCCCAAAACGGATTGAAAGTGAAGAAGATACACATGACTTTGTGTACTTGTGCGAAATATGACACCTCTTCACTATTTCACTCGTAACGTTTGACTCAAGAATGATAATGAGGTAATTCTAACTGGGTTGGAAACTAGACTTCAAGAGCTTTCCAACGATATATTGTATGTGTGAAACAAAGCTCTGGATCAAAAGTTATAGCTGTTCAAAGTTGAGCTGAAGCCACTGTCTCGACCGCACGCCCGTGCGGATATCTGCTCGGCCGTGCAACCTGCAATCAAAAGTCACTGAAGCTTCTGCCTCGCTCGCACGACCGAGCGAGATTTCGCTCGATCGTGCATGACCCTACACGCCCGTGCAATATGTTGCTTGCCCGTGCAACCTGCTGTAATGTCGTATCTTCCGCGTGACCTAACTTATGTCGGTTTATGTTAATCTTAGCATATAAATAGGACTTTAACCCTTATTTTCGAGGGGAGTTTTGGAGTTGGTAATTATATCGTCATTATTAGTTTATACTTAGGGTTTTTAGAGAGAGAAGTTAGAGAGAGAAACTTGTAGATCTCCATTGTTCTTCAAGACTCCACCTTCCTTCCATTAATTCAAGTATCTCTTTTCTTCTTCTTTTCTCCTTGTTTTATATTATGATGTTTTATTATTCTTCTCTATTTTCTTTATTTATTTCAATTATGCTTACATAGTTTTGTAATCTATGGTTAAGTTGAACCCTAGTGTGAATTAATTCATGATTATTTCTTTAAATTCCCAAACTAATTGTTGAATTGTTCTTGCTTAATTGATTGTGCATATTCCAATACTAGATTAGGGATAACTAGTATTGTTATGATTCCTTTGTCTTGATCACAACGGGAGTTGTGTTTTGACGGATTTGAATATTTCAATTAAGGACATGAAGTTCTCCACGGGAGTAGGTAGAATGGATTGTTAGGAAGTTAGAGTGCCGCGTTTAATGTCTTTAATTTGCATGATTCCACGGGAGTAGGCTTGAGTGCATATTAGAGAAGCCATAGATACTCGGGAGAGGTTTATGGTATTTTATAGGGTGTACTTTTCCTTGTGAGCATTTAATTGACTAGTTTGGGGTAGAAATTATTGTTGTATTAATTCATGCTAGTGGGGATACTTAACTATGGAGTCTTTTATTTATAGATTGATTAGTATAGTTTATTCCACCATTATTCTTGATATTAAATCTCCTTTAGTCTTATCATTACTTAAGGGCTAATCATAGAACAACTTTCTCTCTGTGGGATCGACTTTGACTTACCCTACTACATAGTTAGGAGGATTAGTTAGGTTATTTATTTTTGTTAGGTGCGCGACACGCCTATCAACGAGCAACCCCTTCCTCAACTGTTCCATCAAATGCCTTCTTCTTATTACAATAAGGATGGTCGCGTCGAAGGAACCTTTGGGTGCGCATATAAACATCTTTGTGACAAGTAGTAATGTATTTAGATGATGTGTCATCCAGACAAATCGGGCATGCTTTCTTCCCTTTGTTCTTGTACCCGGATAAATTCCCATAAGCAGGATAGTCATTAAGAGTGAATAAAAGCATGGCACGCAATGTGAATACCTCATCAGCATGTGTGTCATACACAAAAACTCCTTCATCCCACATTTTTCTCAAATCATCAACAAGTGGCTGGAGGTAGACATCTATGTCGTTTCCAGGCTGTTTCGGCCCTGAAATAAGAATCGACAACATGATGTATTTGCGTTTCATGCACAACCAAGGAGGCAAGTTGTATATAACTAGAAGAACCGGCCACGTACTATGTTGAGAACTAAGATTGCCAAATGGGTTCATTCCATCCGTGCATAGGCCAAGCCTCAAATTTCTGTCCTCGGCACCAAAGGTCTTATGACAATGGTTGATACCTTTCCACTCAGGACAATCAGCCGGATGTTTGAGAAAACCGTCCTTTTTCCTTCGTTCTGCATGCCACCTCAAGTTCTTAGCATCTTTTTTGATTGAAAACATGCGCTTGAATCGTGGTATAATCGGAAGATGCCACATCACCTTTTCTTATCACCAACCCCTGCGCGCCTGTAACGCGACTTCCCACATCGAGGACACTCATCCATATTTTCATATTCATTTCGATATAGCACACAATCGTTTGGACAAGCATGTATCCTCTGGTACTCTAAACCGAAGGGACACATCAGTTTCTTAGCATAGTAGTTCGACTTGGGTAGTTCATGGTCGTCCGGCAACATATCACTAAATGCTTGCAACAAGGAAGTGAAATAAGAGTCACTTATTCCGGCTTTCATCTTGATATTAAAGAGTGTTATCACGGTCGTCAGCTTGGTGTACCTCGTACAACCGGGATACAACGGTTTCCAAGATGCCTCGTCCATGCACTCAAAAATACGAGGCCGTTTGCCAGAATTATCTATCCCCGCCATCATCTCCTCGATATGATCCCCTTCATCATCATCATCTTCTACTTGAATATCCTCATATTCATCCTCGATGTTGTCATTCTCAATGACATCAAACTCACCTTCTTCATGCACATCGTTAACAATGGCATTTCAACCATCATACATACCCTCCTCACCGTGCCAAATCCATACATAGTTGTCTTGTCTAAACCCGCGACGAAAGATATGCTCCCTAAGCGACTCAATGCTACTAACGATGCTTACATTACCACAATCAACACAAGGACAATAAAACCCCTCAGTTCCCTTTGCAGCCTGATGACTTAATGCAGCATCACAAAATTCAAAGACCCCATCCACGAATTCACACGTGTCACGACTACCACACATCTACGCACGATTCATTTCAACCAAACCTAGCTCTAATTAAACACAAGCAACAAGTACCCAATGTCAATGACGAATTTCACTACATTATTTGAGTTTATACACGATATATATTTAATGAAATTAGGTATGCTTTCCAAGGGTCCTTAACACTCCAACCTAACCGATCCTTAGATGTCTAATCTCACTAGTGAATGTATTGCGTTCAGTTCGAATCAACGGAAAATCCGGCAGCATTTCCCTACAGTTCTCCAAGTACACAATGTAGATATATAGCTATTATATCTACATATGTACCCAGAGAACAAAAGTAGGGAAACTACGAGCCAAGATTTTCTCTAGAATCGAACTAAAGACATACATTCACCACCTAAGTGAGATTAAACATCTAAGAACAGTCCCAAACCGGGGACTATTCAAGACTTACTCCTAATGAGTAAGTCTCGAACGGGTATCTAGGCATATGATATGATGATACAAACATAGGTTTTTAAAAACAACAAAACATTTTACATCTAATCTCAATTCAACGATAAATATATACACATTTGCACATATATATAAACCAATTTACTATGAAAGAAAGTTAAATATGAGTGATAACATACCAATATCAAGGTTGTGAATAGGGAAATCGAGCTCAACACTCCGTCCCTAGCTAGCTTCAATAATCAACAACAAAGTTTAAAAGTTAACATTAGTATAAATTAGCAATTCAAACAAAACTAAACTAAACTAAGCTAAACTAAACTAAATATCTAAACCAATAATCAACAACAATGTTTAAAGTTCAAACCTAACTAGTTAGTAAGTACTACAACTACTACAACAACAACAACAACAACAACAACAACAACAACAACAACAACATCAACAACAACAACAACAACAACAACAACAACAACAACAACAACAACAACAACAACAACAACAACAACAATAGCTACTACCAACAACAACCACAAAAATAGCAACCACAACAAAGCCCTAGTTTTTTTAACCTAAAAATCAAACTAACTACTTTAAATAAAATAATTAACTCAAATCAATCAAATTTACACCCTTTAACTATTATACAACCTAATTTAATTAACAATTATTCATAAAAGAACAATTAATTATAAACTTGAAGCTTCAAATATGAGAAGGAATGGTGGAGGTATAGGTAGAGAAGGAATGTAGGTACCTAAGAAGAGGTAGAGAAGAAATGTAGGTGTTTAGGAACAGTGGAGTTGCGGCGGTGGTGGTGCAGCCACGAAGGAGGATGCAGGTGCAGCCACGGAGGAGGACGCAGGTGGGGTTTGTGGTTGAAACCCACCGAATTGAGAGGATGACGCAGCCGGCTGGTGGTCGTCGGGGTCGGGGGAAGGTGGAACCCAGTGGTGGGTGGAACCTAGTGGTGGCAAATGGGGTCGGGGAAGGTGGAACCCTTGCGTGAATTGGAGGGAGTCGTTTTTTGAAAGGAAGGACGAAGGAGGGAGTTAACAGTGATGAGAGGGAGCCATACCCCTTTGACGCGAAAAAAAAAACAAAATAAACCATTGCGGTTCATAAAACCGCAATGGTTAATAGAAAACCGCAGCGGTTAACTGTTAACCGTTGCGGTTTTATGAAAACCGTAGCGGTTTGTTAGG